>JAVJIX010000022.1:1982500-2122500 GCA_036785185.1 Paratrypauchen microcephalus | reverse complement strand
ACAAGATCGCAGATACAAGCGACCGAAATGAGTTTCCTCCGCAGAGTGGCTGGGCGCTCCCTTAGAGATAGGGTGAGGAGCTCAGTCACACAGGAGGAGCACAGAGTAGAGCCACTGCTCCTCTACGTCGAGAGGAGCAGCTGAGGTGGCTCGGGCATCTGTTCCGGACGCCTCCTGGACGCCTCCCTCGGGAGGTGTTCCGGGCATGTCCCACCGGGAGGAGGCCCCGGGGAAGACCCAGGACACACTGGAGGGAATATGTCTCCCGGCTGGCCTGGGAACACCTTGGGGTCCCCCCGGAGGAGCTGGAGGAAGTGTCCGGGGTGAAGGAAATCTGGGAGTCCCTGCTTAGACTGTTGGCCCTGCGTCCCGGCCCCGGATAAGCGGAAGAAAATGGATGGATAGACGTTAGTTTTGAACAATGTTGATACCAATTTATAATTCTACTTGTTAAGATTAAGCTTAGGCTTTAGCCTTTATTGGTCTCACACACAGTGACACACGGGAGAAATTTGACTTCTGCATTTGACCCATCCTTTTCAGGAGCAGTGAGCAGCCATCTTTTTTCGGCGCCCGGGGGGCAGTACCGTGAAGGGTCTTGCCCAAGGACCCACACTGGTTAGCTCATTGCCCGGGGGGGATTTGAACCCACAACCCCCAGGGGGAAAGTCCATGACTTACCAGTTGAGCTAACCAGCCGGATAAAATTCAGCTCAAAATTGTTCTAATTCAGCTCAAAATTAAGATGAGTATCTAGTTTCAGCACTAGTTTTAATATATAGTCGCAAAATCAACTTTCTGGTCAGTTTCTTTTAAAATAGAGCGCAGATTAAAGGTGCACTGCGTAACTTTTCTATTGGAGGCCCTGCTACCTGCTTGACTTTATGGAGAGGTTTTTACTTTGCTTGGAACGTCCACAGAATAACATTAAACATACCTGTCTAACTTTTTTTTTTTTCATTACTGGTGTTTCTATTGCTCAAAAATACAATAATTCCTTCTGTGAATAGGGGCGACTCTCCACAGATCTGAACTGTAATGTAGCATAGTGCTTGTTTCTCTTGTTAAACAACACTGACAATAACGAGTAAGCTTATATCCACAGGGAATGTTTGTGAAATCAGCTGCAAAGTATCAATAACCAAAAGTATTTAAGTACTATAAGTAGAGTTGTGTTTTGTTTCATTCACATGTTTGAGTAATCCTTTATTGTTGCTCTAAGAGGTACAGTTTATGCAGACGATATTGCTAAACGCTAACCTCCCTCACCAAAGCTAAAGCGTATACCGGCATTACAAAACAAGTATAGAGAAAAGCCGGAGGATGGAGCATGTTCCAAGGACTTTCATTATTCGTTAAAAGAGAAAGTACCTCAGAGTACTTCAGGCCTGAACCAAGGTCGACAATTCACTTTATTGGAAATGGTGGAAGGTTGTAAGAATGGAAAGCTAGTTATACGCTCTTTTATCTGGTAAATGGACAAAGATTGGAGAACTTTGTAGAGAAGTAGGAGTAGTAGTAGTAGAAGTAGTAGTAGCAGTAGTAAATGGTAAACGGTCACATTTTTATACCACGTTTTTCCAACTTCAAGGCACACAAAGAGCTTCACAACAAAGTATTCACACACTCACACACTAAAGTATGCACACATCGGAGGCGGTGGGTAACTGTCACAACCACAACCACAGTACTCATCAGTGAGAATCGCACTGCCAACCTGTGGGTCAGTGGACCTGACCGCTCAACCAAGTTTATTTTGAGAGCCGGATTCAAACCACAACCACTCTTACCAACTGAGCTAGTAGTAGTAGTAGTAGCTGTAGTAGTAGTAGTAGCAGTAGTAGTAGTAGGAAGAGGAGAAGTAGTAGCTGTAGTAGCAGTACCAGTAATAGTAGTAGTAGTAGTAATAGGAGTAGCAGCAGCAGCTGTGGCAGTAGTAGTAGTAGTAGTAGTAGTAGTAGGAAGAGAAGTAATAGCTGTAGTAGCAGTACCAGTAGTAGTAGCAGTAGCAGCAGCAGTAGTACTGGCAATAGTAGTAGTAGAAGTAGTAGTAGTGGTAGTAGTAGCTGTAGTAGTAGTAGTAGTAGCTGTAGTAGTAGTAGAAGTAGTAGTAGCTGTAGTAGTAGTAGTAGTAGGAGGAGCAGTAGTAGTAGTCATAGTAGAAAGAGGAGTAGTAATAGATGTAGTAGCAGTACCAGGAGTAGTAGTAATAATAGTAGCAGCAGCGATAGTAGCAGTAGTAGAAGTACTAGTAGTAGTAGTAGGAATAGGAGTAGTAATACCTGTAGTAGCAGTACCAGTAGAAGTAGTAATAGTAATAGTAGTAGCAGCAGCAACAGTAACAGTAGTAGTAGTAGTGGTCATGGTAGTAGTAGCAGCAGCAGTAGTAGGAATAGTAGTAGTTGTAGTAGTAGCAGCAGTAATAGTAATAGCAGCAGTAGTAGTAGGAAGAAGAGTAGTAGTAGCTGTAGTAGTAGAAGCATCAGTAGTAGTAGTAGTAGCAGCAGTAGCAGCAGCAGTTTTGATGTCAGGGTTTGAAATACTGACAAAAGTATCTTCTCTGTATTACTTTGGTTGCAAAACTACCCCAAGAAAAGTGCTGAAATTTCACTTTAAACCCTCACTGACTGAACGCCGCACACATTTGTACATTTTTTAAGTATTAAGCATAAGCTCTTTTTGAAGTATTATGAGATTATAACCATGACCTAATATTCACACTTTATATACCTAGAAAAGAACATTCATTTTATTAATAATTTGAGCCTCTAAGCAGGAGTAAAGGAGTAGTATATTTGTATATTTGTCATAGTAGCAGTAGTGATATCAATGCAACAGTATATATAGACATCATGCCAGGTTTATGCGCAGGATCTCTTATTTATTGAGTATTTTGAAAACGAGATGGGAGTTTACGATTAAATTTCAGCCACTTTATCAAAGGCGAGGCTCGCGTAGTATCATTTATAAATGCGTGATGGAATTTTTCTGCACGGGGAATATCAGAGGAAGGAGATAAGCAGCAGATGGAGGCTCCAGTGTACGCATCTCACCACACTGTGAAGACCAAAGACCATCTCCTGCACGTTTCTGCTCTTTGAAGACTTATCTGAGGCGTGTTAAGGTTCTCGGTATTGGACAGGCCCCCTCTCGGTCCTGCCTCACATCAGTACGGACCCCCCCCTTGAAAATACGCTCCGTACATTTATACGTTTCACCTATAAGGAAGATATCGAGGTTCGCCGTGAGAGGGTTTATAATGTGCTAATGTGCTCGGTTTTTAATACCGTTTTTTACATTATAATTTGACATTTCATGAGTTATTAATTCATGTATCCAGTATGCTTAGGGAAAACCGCATCTACTTTAGTTATAATTCATGTGCATGCAAACGTAATCAGTTTAAATGGGGTTCAAAGCAATAGCTGCTAGATTCAAATGTGGGTACAGAGGTGGCCAAGCTTTACTGATTTGACATTCCTTCAAGTACTAAAATGATCAGAAATACTGTAACTAGGGCTGTCAGTTTAACGTGTTAATTAGATTAATTAATCAGGAAGTAAGCTCTTAGCATGCTAGTTATTGTAAGCTTATAGTGATGGCAAAACGTGACGGCAAAGAGTTGTGAAAAGGCAAGGTAAGTGAGGAATAACTGGACTACTGCAAACTAATTCAGTTTTTCACATCAAAGCTGGTTTAGTCCTGATCTAGTCTAGGTTTAGGACCAGGTTTAGTCCCAATTTAGCCCTGATACAGACTTGGTTTGGTCCTGTTCAAGTCCTGCTTTGGTCCTGGTCTAGTCTAGGTTTAGTCCCAATTTAGTCCTGATATAGACTTGGTTTGGTCCTGTTCTAGTCCTGGTTTAGTCCTGGTCTAGTCTAGGTTTAGTCCCAGTTTAGTCCTGATAGAGACTTGGTTTGGTCCTGTTCTAGTCCTGCTTTAGTCCTGGTCTACTCTAGGTTTAGTTCCAATTTAGTCCCGATACAGACTTGGTTTGGTCCTGTTCTAGTCCTGGTTTAGTCCTGATCTAGTCTAGGTTTAGGACCAGGTTTAGTCCCAATTTAGTCCTGATATAGACTTGGTTTGGTCCTGTTCTAGTCCTGGTTTATTCCTAGTCTAGTCTAGGTTTAGTCCCAATTTAGTCCTGATACAGACTTGGTTTAGTCCTGTTCTAGTCCTGCTTTAGTCCTGGTCTACTCTAGGTTTAGTTCCAATTTAGTCCCGATACAGACTTGGTTTGGTCCTGTTCTAGTCCTGGTTTAGTCCTTATCTAGTCTAGGTTTAGGACCAGGTTTAGTCCCAATTTAGTCCTGATATAGACTTGGTTTGGTCCTGTTCTAGTCCTGGTTTAGTCCTGTTCTAGTCTAGGTTTAGTCCCAGTTTAGTCCTGATACAGACTTGGTTTGGTCCTGTTCTAGTCCTGGTTTAGTCCTGGTCTAGTCTATGTTTATGACCAGGTTTAGTCCCAATTTAGTCCTTAGACTTGGTTTGCTCCTGGTCTAGTCTTGGTTTGGTCCTGGGTTCAGTCCTAATTAAGTCCTTATGTAGACCTGGTTTGGTCCTGGTATAGTCCTGTTTTAGTCCTAGTTTAGTGCTGGTTTAGTCCTGCTCTAGTCTAGGTTTTGGACCAGGTTTAATCCCAATTTAGCCCTGATGTAGACTTGGTTTGGTCCTGTTTTAGTCCTGATCTAGCCTAGGTTTACGACCACATTTAGTCCCAATTTAGTCCTTAGACTTGGTTTGGTCCTGATCTAGTCTAGGTTTAGTCCTGGGTTGAGTCCTAATTAAGTCCTTATGTAGACTTGGTTTGGTCCTGGTCTAGTCCTGTTTT
This sequence comes from Paratrypauchen microcephalus, assembly GCA_036785185.1. Taxonomy (NCBI): domain Eukaryota; kingdom Metazoa; phylum Chordata; class Actinopteri; order Gobiiformes; family Gobiidae; genus Paratrypauchen; species Paratrypauchen microcephalus. The sequence continues at coordinate 2,117,669 of JAVJIX010000022.1, read as the reverse complement.
AGTCCTGGTTTAGTGCTGGTTTAGTCCTGATCTAATCTACGTTAGGACCGGGTTTAATCCCAATTTAGCCCTTATGTAGATTTGGTTTGGTCCTGTTGGAAGTCCTGTTCTAGTCCTGGTTTAGTCATGTTCTAGTCCTGGTCTAACTGCCTCAATAAGATAAAGACTTTGTTCTTATTACCTCAAAACAAGATCATTTCAATGTGAAGTGAGTGACAAATAAATAAACATATAAATACAACTCCAGGTGTATTTTGAAGCGTGAGAAACAACAGGGTTAAAAGCTCCAAAAGTCAATAAAAGACATTTCGCTCTCAGTCCTGCACCTGTCAGCTGATGTGAGGTTGAGGAGTTCTGACAGGAGCAGAAACACTAATGTTTTATCATGGACCCTGTCAGGAGCCCTGCACAAACACGACGGGACCTCTGCACCCAGTCTGCCGCAGTGTCACTAAAGGGTGAAGCTCTCCAAGTGATAAGTGTCAGGAAACACAATCCAATGTTCTCTGGATCAAAGTTATGATCGTGCTAAAACTGAACATGTATTTTTCATTTAGAAGTGATACAAAGGAAACAGCGACGGTCCCTGCAGTTTAAGGTCCAGAGAGACATACCGACGACACACTAAACAGTCCAATCTATAACGTTACTGCTGCAAGCTTAACCGCAATCGAATCGCAGTCACCATTTAAAAGGACGCAATTAGAAAATGGCAAAGGCTTTTTAAAAAACAAAACTTCCTTCACAAACAACAAAATCTCCAGTTTTAGTCGATGAGTCTTGGGCAGTTACATAATAAAGGATTACTGCAGTGGTTCCCAACCTTTTTTGGCCTGTGACATCACATTTTGACATCACATTTCTGGTGACCCCATAGACATTTTTTTTTTTTAATTTCAGTCTCAGCCTCAGTCGCAATATTGTGTCAAATGATTCGACGTGTCTGAGGCCTCACAGAAACACTGACCTGTAGTGGACAAATTTAACCATTGCAAACCAACACACAACCCATGATTTAGAAAGTTCCCAAATGAATGGATGGGAATGGATCGCTTTTTTCCACTTGTAGATGCCATCGAAAATGAAACAAATGCCAAAAGTCGCCAGAAGTCCCCACAAACGTCGCACAATACTCCTCACTACCCAACATTTTTAAGAAATATTGGTGCTTTTATACTGTAGCAGTTTAGCCCTTGTCAAACCAAGGAAGACGTGATAAAAGTGTAAAAGAGATAAACAGGGGGTGTTCTGGTGTCAGAGGCAGATCAGCTGTGAACCAAAACAAAACAGATCCTGGTTTGTGGAGGACTGAAGTGTTTCCACTAGAAATGAGGGTCTTTATTGTGAAGAGTTCATATTTTTTGTTTTTAATATGTGTGTATAATCCCTCAGTCGTCCAGGTAGAATCCATGGCAAAAGTAGAAATTCAATTTGTCAACTGGACAAAAGTTTATTTGGTCAAATACGTTTCGCAGCTCATCCAAGCTGCTTCTTCAGTTCCGTTTTGTTGTTTCTGTTTTGTCAGTTCTGTTTTGTTTTGAACTTTGCCTACGTTCAGACTGCAGCCTGAAGTGACCCAAATCTGATTTTTTCGCCTCTATGCGACCTGTATCTGATCTCCTAATGACACAGATCCGATTTTTTCAAATGCGACCCAGGCCACTTTGATATGTGGTCCTAAATCCGATACATATCCGATCTTTTGGCATGCGACTTCAGTCTGAATGGCCAGGTCGCATTCATCCGACCCGGGCGTGTTTCCTCCAGCGAGAGTGGTACAATTAAATGTACACAAAACGTTCTTCTCGTCATGCGAAAATAATATATAAACTCCGTATCAGTGAAGCGGCGAAGCACAGAGCAATCCCACCACTCTTTTCTGCGACTCCGCACCAACACGCTCATTTCTACGTACGGTACTGCCACTGCCCCACAAAACGCCGTGGCCAAAAACCTTGTCCTTCTCCTTCTTCGCCTCCTCCTTAAAACAAATAAGCTGTACATGTTCTGGCTCCGGTACGCAGCAACTTTAGGCGACTTCCGTAAACACTGAGCAGGCTCGCTGCACGTGACGTCGTCGTGTCCTCCAAGGTGCATGCAGGACACTTTTGGGGCGTTTAAAGTTCACACTGGAGATCACATACAAATCACATTTAATTGGAAATGTGAACGGCATCGCAAAAAAAAATCGGATTTCACAAAAAAAATCGGAATTGAGCATTAAGCCCTGCAGTGTGAACGTAGTCTTAAAGTAATCAGTTATCAATTACTTTTGAAATAATGTAATTAGAGTAATGATTTGATTATTTTTGCAAAGTATTCAGTATTCACCGATCATTGATCAAAAACATTAAAAATAAGATATCCAAGTCATACAGTCACTTTACACCAGATGAGAGTGACAGATGTGTAATTTAAAAAATGTTTGTCCCATATTTGCTCATTTCACTTACTTATACTTAATGTATTTACAGATGAATTACTCAAAGCAAAACGCACTAATTTGGATTGTGCTTACCCGTGTGACTAAATAAAACAAAATGATCCCATTTATTTCCTATTTAAGAACATTTAACATCTTTAACACAACCACAAGGCAAATCCACCACATCTCTGTTTTTTAAAGTATAAGACTAAAAAAAGCACATCCATAGAGGCCGCCTGTAGCATCCAAACCCTTACATAACGCTGCCAGCTCCTCTCGGCGCTGTACAAAAGGCTATGGGCAAACACTCGCAGTCAGATTGAAATCTAAGATCGCTAATAGAACATTAAGTATTCATGCAGCGCCGCGCCAATCAAACGGATGTGGGGTTAGCAAAGACAATCTGCTCCAGAAATACAAGGCCAATCTGCAAACTGAACACGCCCCAGCTATGACTCCTTTTAAAGTGCTTCTTCTGCAGTGACACACGCGTGCACTGTCATTTATCACTATTCATTATTCACACAAGCGTATCTTAGTCCAGATTATTCACTGTCTGAAGCCTGTTTTATGCATCGCCACATGTCAGATATTATAGGATATTACATGTATATAAAGATATGCACAACTACATTTGAATCTCTCATTGGATTTTTGACAACTTTTTCAATTTGGAAACTGCGAAGCGTATTACAATCGAATCGAAACTGCAAATCACTGCGTTCTGTCTGCATCTGATTATAAAGTGTTCAGTGATCAGTGTGTGTTTTAATGTGATGTCAAAAACTCCACTCCAAAACTCCAAACAAGTTGTGAAAAACGCTTACAGACTCATCGAGAAAGGAATAACTCTGGACCACTGCGAACCCTTTAAAATGAACTAGTTCTGTTTTTCATGTTTTTAAGACACTAAAATTAAGGTACAGTCCCTCTGATGGTACTAGCTGTGTTCACAGACTGTATAAAAGACGTCAACCACAGCGTTCGGCTCCAGCTAGCAGTTACACGTTCTCAGTCATAGTCAGTCATAGTTTGCTTTATTGTCAAAAACAATCATGTACATGTACATAGAGTGAATTCGAAATTTCGTTTCCCCACTAACCAGGCAGGACAGTGATAGAGAGGCTAGGGGAGGGGCCGCTGCGCTTGCGCGCGCCGCCGACTGGGAGATGCAGAGTAGAAAAGATGCAATACATACAAATCAGTGACAATTTAACAACATGTAATGACAGAAAAACAATTGGAGATATAACATACGGTGATCTTTTTCGTTGGTAACAGAAGTCAGTGAGTGGGTGCCATGTTTATGTAGAGTCCAGATAACAAATCACATTCTGTGGCCTTGGAAGTGTTCTTGCAGGGAGGTGAAGTCAAAACACAGATAACCATTGGAGCCACAGATTTTCACAGGAAGAAATTTGGAAAATCTGCTCCAAAAAGCGAGAAAATGACGAAACAAGAGAGGCACGCAGACAACAGGAGCAATAGATAAGAGAGGAAAGAGAGAGACGTCTGCTCGCTCTGACGGTCAGAATAGGGCTATACCGCTTCATACCGGTGTTTTTTTTTTTTGTAATGATATGGATTTTTCATATCCCAATACCGGTGAGTGTGTGCGTACAAAACGTCGGGAAAACAGAGCGGCAAAACGTGGCACCGCAGGACATTGTTTGAGAGGGGGACTGTTTTGCAGTGGCGTGAGAGCGGTGGAAGCTCAGTGTGTGTCGAGCGGTGAACAACATGGACGGAGAAAACGTTACCGACACAGAGGAACTTATACTGAAAAGAGGAGCCGTGTCAGTCGTGCGGAAGTACTTCGGCTTTAAAAAATCTGACGCCGATCAAACAACCGTATTCTGTAAATGTCGTCGGGCTAAAGTTGTAGCCGCAGGAGGCGATACGAGCGATCCGCTTCACCGCCTCCGTCACAAACATGTCCTCGAATATGAAGAACGCATGAAACTAAGATCTGTATCCTCTTCCACGTCTGCGGGAAACGTTCAAGTTGGCGCCGCGACGCAAAACGCCACTCAGACGTCACTCAAAGACGCGTTCGCTAAGGGGACTGCCGACGACAAGAAAAGCAAACGGTGGAACGATATTACCAACGCTGTTACTGTCCACTTCGCCAAACACATGGTACCACTTAGTACATGAAAAAAAAATACCGTCAAATACCGTGACAACGATGTAATTTTGAAAAATACTGTGATATCAATTTTTGGTCATACCGCCCAGCTCTAGCCAGTTCCAAATGGGGAATGGGAATTTATTTTTGAACAAAATAGCGAAATAAAGACCACCAAGCTCACATAGAGCGGGTTAATAGGAACATTTTCAGACTACAATGCCAAGGCTCACAGCAACAGTGATTTTCAATCTAAAGTCAATTGGAGTCAATGGAGCCGGAAACGCTCCCATTCTCACTTCCTATTTGCATCCCGGCGGCTTGCGGGTTAGCTATGCCCAGTAATATATACAGTCCATGCTCGTGTTGAAAAATATGAACTTTAAACAGAATAAGATCAAAATAAACTCAAAAAATTACAGTTCCGAAAACATCATCAGATCGTCTCTTCTCCATACTCCCGCACCGTTCGTTCAGAGATTTACAATGTATAATTCAGCACGTCCGCGAGCATGAACATTAAATAAATATGTTTACGAGTCCTTTCTCTTGGCAGTCTGGATTTTCACTGGCACTGAGGCGAAACGAAGCAAAGCAACTGAATAATTTGAATGTTATTTTTCTTCCTTTAGTTAAATCCCAACACAACAGAGTGAATATACAATAGCTGAGGTAAAATGAGATCTGTACACATTTCACAGATACAGTTTCATATAAATTATAGTTATTATGTACTTGGACAGTGGATTCGATAGCGGAATAATATTAGCGGCTGGTTGTGTGCTATACATTTTCACATCTTGCCTCATATTCACTGAAGCGTTGGTTTGTAAATACGGTTGGTTGAATGTTTTAAAGCCCCAGTGTGTAGGATTCGTGGCGCATAGGTGGATGGTGCTATTGCACTTTCTGTTTTAGCTACAGCAGACCTCGAGGGTCACCCGGGCGCGCGCACGAGCCGTGCGCCGCTACTGTATAAATAAAACGCTGTCCCGTTTTTTTTTTTTTCTTTTCTCATGAAAACACACATTCCCGATCATGTACCATGACACTCTACACATCAAATGAAACCTTACAGTCTCCTCTTTTTGACTATGTAATTCATTTCCTGGCACAACAATCACTCCCCGAGCACATGGGGCTTTTATACGGAAAAGCACAAAACGAGGTTAGCTTACCTTAGAATGCTTTGCACAGGTCAAACTCTGTATTTCACCATAAACTTGCTCTCAATTTGTCCGTAAGGATCCAGCGAATAAAATCCAGTAAAACAATTTAGTCCAAAACACGTGTTAGATCCATTACGACGTCTGATCCGGCAGCGTGTTTGTGTTGTTTACCCAAAACCACGAGCCTTGCCGAAGGCGAAGGCGGAGCCCAAATGTCCTTCTGCGGCTCTCGTATTCAAAATGGCTGCCTCTGCATGGGGAAGATCCCCCTTTTATGTGACTATATCTAAGTCCAAAAGAATACTTTGATTTCATGATGGAAGTGAAAAGGCTTGGAAAACAATGTATTTTTGAATGGGTATCTTCAATTTCAGTAATTAACGGGTAAAAATCTTACACACTTTCCTTACACAAGTCCCTTTAAAGCTCAAGTATTATGCAAAATTGACTTTTCAGCGCTTTCAATCCTGTTCTAGTTGTTTCACTTCTCATTTGCCCCCTCGAAGTCGCATTTGGAGTGATTCATGCGCGTTTGAGCCAGCTTTAATCGCTTATTTTCAAGACGCCATATTGCAGATCGACCCCCGTTTTCACAGCCACCGGCACACGCCCACTTCTCTGTACCTACTCCGTTCTCTAGTTTTATTTTCCTAATGTGTGTCATGCAGCGTCACGTAGTCATTTTGGTACAAATGAAAAAAAATCTGCTGCTCACCGGAGTGACGTGCAGCCATCCATCAGAGGTGCCAGCTCTTTGTAGTGACGATGTTTACGGTGACGCCAGATCCCACTGGACACCCCTGTTTTCAAATACGAAAATCAACAGACGTATTTCTTTTATTAAGCTGTTTTAGATCAGGGGTGTCAAACATGCGGCCCGGGGGCCAGATCCGGCCCTCCAAGACCTTCAATCTGGCCCTTGGCTGATTTTCTGTTAAAATATTTCAATTTTCTATTAAAATATTGGTCATTTTTTGCGCCTCTTTTTTGCACAGCTTAGCATAGCAGCGTCTCCAGCGCCTCTGTGCGTGGCCCCTCCCACCAGAGCAGCACAAATGAAGACTCGCCTTTTTCCAAACGCTCTTAAAGGACCATGGTTTTGACTGTTGACGTGACACCCTCATCAGCAAAATGTCAAAAATGAGAAAAGTGCAAGATTTTCCAAGAAAAATGAACTAATTCCTATTTGTTCCCAGAGGTGAATGGGAAACCTGTACGCTCGGTGTGTTTGCGACAAGTGGCGGTGCTCAAGGAATATAATCTTAAACGCCACTACAAGACACAGCATTTCGAACAATACAATAAGTTGAACGGAGAATTGAGAAGATGGAAGATAAACAAATTATTATTGCTGGGACTGAAGAAACAGCAGTCTGTAATAGATTTGCATTTCTCTGGACAAATATTTGGACTTATTGCTATTTTTGGGGTATATATGCCATGACCAAAATGAGTTTGACACCCTTGTTTTAGATGAATATTGTGATTTAAAATAGCGCATTAGCTATATAGAAAACAAAAGCACAATAGGCTTCTACATCCAATATGTCTCTGGTATTTACACCTTGTTTATCTGCTCCTGTTAAAATTAAAATGAGAAAGCATACGGCGACAATGAAATATCTGTTTTTGTTTGTAATATGTTTTAAACTAATTAACCTACGCTGGCAGAGTAGGACAGAGACAACATGAAGAGAGTTAATTACTAAAAATAAGAAATCTGTTTGTGATTAAACGTCTTTGAGATGCTTCACTCTAAACAATTTAAATGAGCTTTATCACGTTCACTGATCTTTAACAGGCAATGAATTAAGGCAGCAGCAGATAGAAGTGTAATTAAGATGTGTATAAAGTATAACTAGTCAAAGTAAAAGCGAAAGAAAACGGTAAGGGACATGACTCTGTTGGCGAGTTCAGGTGGGCGTGACTGACAAGTAGATTAGCCAATCAGGGATGGAATGGACAACTATTGACAACTTTTTCAATAGCAGGTAGCAGGTAGCTGTTTTTTAAACTATTAAATAACATAAACGTCAAGAATATTACTACAAGAAAATGTATTGTGCAAAACTGTAATTGTAAAAAACATAAAACAAGTAACTTCACTTTCAAGCAGTATAAAATTTGAACAAGGCAATGTAAATCGAAAATGAAACTGCTTTAACATTGGCGCCGGTGTCAGTGGTGATGCATACCTGCAACTCTTCGTCAAGTTCCTATGACTCGAGCGCTTCCCTGAGTCCCTGGGCATTCATCAGGGAAATACGATGTTTGCAGTACACATGTACTGTTGAAATAGGCCGCGGCTTGCGCGTGCTCGCGGCTTGCGCGTGCTCGCGGCTTGCGCGTGCTCGCGGCTTACACCGGTAGAAGTTTAATACGAGACACATACTTTTGTTTCTGAATACTGGACGATTCCCCCGTATTCAGATGACTCCGCGGCTGAAAAAAAAGCGGAACTCTTTCATCTCTGCGCTGCTCCTCCACCTCCATGTGCTCGCTGCTCGCAGCGATTTTTCCTCCTTCCTTGTTGTGGTGACGCAATGAACTATCGCGATAGGAAGGTATAACTCAAATCTCTACCGTTGGCCAAATTTATACCGCATACCGTTTATACCGTTTATACCGCCCACCCCTACTGCAAATCACTGCGTTCTGTCCGCATCTGATTATAAAGTGTTCAATGATCAGTGTGTGTTTTACTGTGATGTCAAAATTCAACTCAAAACTCCAAACAAGTTCTGAAAAACGCTTACAGGCTCATCGAGATGAATGCATAAGGTAAGAAGTTGATAACTCTGGACCACTGCAAACCCTTTAAAATGAACTAGTTCTGTTTTTCGGGTTTTTAAGTTCCATATTAGGAATGGTCATTTATTTATGAAAAAAAAAAATAGCGAAATAAAGACAACTAAGATCATGTAGAGCGGGTTAATACGAACATTTTAAGACCAAAATGACGACGCTCACTGCAGCAGTTACAGAGAGAGGGGTGACAAATTTTTAATGTAAAGTCAATTGGCGCCATAGTCAATGAAGCCGGAAGTGCTGCCATGCTCGCTTCCTATTTGTGGCGCAGCGGCTTGCAGGTCCATTAATATACAGTCTATGCTCGTGTTGAAAAATGTGAACTTTAAACAGAATAAAATAAAAACAAAATTTAAAAAAATTACAGTTCTGAAAACGTCATCAGATCTTTTCTTCTCCATTCTCCTTCACCGTTCGTTCAGAGATTTACAATGTATAATTCAGCACATCTGCGAGGATTAACATTAAATAAATATGTTTTGGCTTATTTGGCTAGAAAATACTGAAAAAACATGATGGATTTCTGCAGAATCAATGAGCGAAGCACTAAACTCTCCCAAGCTAATGTGCTACCAATGAGCTGCTTCGTTTCACATGCGTCAGGAATCGTCACAAATCTGATCGGACGATGATGTTTGGTTCTGAAAAATATATCAAATGAGAATCAGTCTGGATTTGTCACCTCCTCTCTTCAACCACACCTCCAGCGACCCAGGAGTCCCATTCACACTACTGTTTGTCGTTATCTCCACCTTCAATCTCCATATCAGGTCTACGGGGAGGCTCATCTACACCTCATCTATCCATATCATACATCAATAAATATATTTTTAACAACTTTATATTATTATTGTGGCCCTTGATGGTGAATGTATGGTACTGAGATTAGGGTTGCACCGATCCAGCTTTTTTTTTAAATTCCGATAATATGGCTTTAAAGGGACAGTGTGTAAGATTTTTACCCGTTAATTACTGAAACTGAAGATACCCATTCAAAAATACATTGTTTTCCAAGCCTTTTCACTTCCATCATGAAATCAAAGTATTCTTTTGGACTTAGATATAGTCACATAAAAGGGGGATCTTCCCCATGCAGAGGCAGCCATTTTGATTACGAGAGCCGCAGAAGGACATTTGGGCTCCGCCTTCGCCTTCGACAAGGCTCGTGGTTTTGGGTAAAAAACACAAGCATGCTGCCGGATCAGACGTCGTAATGGGTCTAACACGTGTTTTGGACTAAATTGTTTTACTGGATTTTATTCGCTGGATCCTTACGGACAGATTGAGAGCAAGTTTATGGTGAAATACAGAGTTTGACCTGTGCAAAGCATTCTAAGGTAAGCTAACCTCGTTTTGTGCTTTTCCGTATAAAAGCCCCATGTGCTCGGAGAGTGATTGTTTTGCAGGGAAATGAATTGCATAGTCAAAAAGAGGAGACTGTAAGGTTTCATTTGATGTGTAGAGTGTCATGGCACATGATCGGGAATGTGTGTTTTCATGAGAAAAGAGAGAAAAAAAAAAACGGGACCGCGTTTTATTTATACAGTAGCGCCAGGGTGACCCTCGAGGTCTGCCGTAGCTAAAACAGAAAGTGCAATAGCACCATCCACCTATGCGCCACAAATCCTACACACTGGGGCTTTAAGTATTTTTCAAGATTAACCAATACCAGTGTATAAACTGAAAAAAAAATATTTGTTTCCTTCGCAACATAAAGAAGTTATTTATCCCTCCAAGTAACTACAAGAACAAAATTTGAATCAAAACAACATTGTGAGACTTTCTGAGCACAATTACATGTTTTTTACGTCATTGTCCAATCAGGATATCGGCTGAACGATATTTGGAACCAGCTAATTTTTCCCAATATCAGATACCAGGATTGTGGAGATTGAACAAACTCAATAATTAGGGATACACTAAACATTACCATACACTATTTTAAAATATAGCTTTTGTCTTTGCGAGAAAACACCACAACTATCCGTGTAAATACAGGTAACAGTAAAACAGCTAAAGCTAAAAAAAAAAAAAAAGTTATTGGAAACTGGTCACATGGATAAGAAAGAAGAGAATAACCACGCAATGTAATATCAATACAGCACTCGGTCTTTAAGTGACAGAGTACAGCTGTCTGTGTATCTATTACCACCCTCTGAGGAAATATAGTCCCTCTTTCAGCATAAAACTGTTGAAAGGCATCTAATTCAGAGCTTTGCTGACACAGACTGGAGCGTTTTGTTGTTGAATGTGCTTTTTTCTGGGCTTTACTGTAAATTAGAAAAGAGGGACATGAGCGGGAACAGGGGAGGTACCGGGGCCTGTGTCAGCATGTTTTTAGTGGTTTTCAAACAAGTTATTTCACAAACATTTGTCAGCTGAAGAGCGGCCGTGAATAACTGAGTGTGGCCCGTCACTCCGAGCCTCCAGTCAGTACAGGTGAGACCGCCGCTGCCATGGCAACAGATGGGAAATCAATATGGAGATGAATTAAGATTTAAAGGGGCGCTGCGTAACTTTTGTACTGGGGTGGTCGGGGAGTGGTGTTCATGCATGTGTTCATTGCTTTGCCTGGCTTGTTCAACAGTATAGCATTAAATTTAACTACAAGCACAGAGTGAAAGGAGAAAGAAGAACAACATGTGCAGAAAGCCCTCTCTGTTTGTGGAGATCCTAAATGGGCTTTCAACAAAGCTAAGAGAGACAAGAAACAAGACAACAGAGAATCAAAACCCCAGGAGAAAGGGTGTAACCATTCCTTTCCTGGCCAGTGTTTCTGAAAAAACTACAGAGGATTTTCAGACAACATGAAATCCCAGTCTATTTCAAACCCATAAACACTTTAAGACAAAAAACTGGTCCACCCAAAGGACAAAACACCGAGCCACAAACAAAGCAATGTGGTGTTCTCCATTCAGTGTAGTGAAGACTGCATTGGAGAAACTAAACAGCCACTTCACAAGAGGATGTATCAACACAGACGAGAGAGAGCCAGAGTGGACCTCAGTCTGCCGTACATCTCCACCTAAAAGGACCTCAGTCTGCCGTACATTTCCACCTAAAACGACTTCAGTCTGCCGTACATCTCCACCTAAAAGGACCTCAGTCTGCCGTACATCTCCACCTAGAAGCCACAGGCCACTCCTTTGACGACAGTGAGGTACAGATCTTGGCCAGAGAAAACAACTGGTTTGAGAGGGGAGTTAAAAAGGCTATTTTTGTCAAGAAAGAGAACCCTTCCTTGAACAGAAATGGAGGTCTCAGACATCATTTGTCTCCCATCTGTAACTCTATCCTCAAACCTAAGTCAAAACAAACAAAGAAAACAATAGGGCAGCAGGTCAAGTCCAGAGGTGTGAAAATACCCATTATGGCCCTGAATGGTTCTGCTAACAAAACCCACACTCCACTCCCACTGCAGATCTAACAGGCCCACCTAACTAACAGAAACTGTAAACAAGTAGGTGTGGTAATTTCAGAGTAATTTCACTGTAGTTAGCTCCTCCCTTCAGGCAGTGTCGTTGTGTCCTTACGCAAGACACTTCACCCACATTGCCTAGTATGAAAGTGGTGTGTGCGTGAGTGTTGGTGGTGGTCGGAGCGGCCGATGGCGCAGATTGGCAGCCTCGCTTCTGTCAGTCTGCCCCAGGGCAGTTGTGGCTACAAAAGTAGCTTACCACCACCAAGTGTGGAGTGAATGAACAATGAACTGTAAAGCGCTTTGGGTGTCATGAAAGGCGCTATATAAATGCTATGAATTATTAATTATTTATTATTATTAGTTATAAGCAGTGTCCACCAGCGTCTGACCAGAACTGAAGAAGCAGATTGGATGAGCTGCGAAACATATTCGACCAAATAAACTTTTCTCCAGTTGACAAATTGAATTTCTCCTCCTAAATTTAACTATTCAACTTCATCTCTCCAAAAATAAATGCCAAAAAAATGCCTTAAAAAACATGAGTGGGCTCGCCTGTCCACAGTTCTGACTTGTAACTTGTCCATGTGGTGTCAGCTGCTTAATTGTCTCCGTGGAGGTAGACCTTTTTTTAAATCTTCTTACTCATTTCTAAGGTATAGCAGTACTCTTGAGTAAATCTTGAGTTAAAAAACAAAAAAATCAGTTCCGAAGCCATGTTTTGCCGTCACTGTAAAGCTAACAACTAGCATACTAACATCCATTTCCTGATAATCGGATTAAAAAAACTACTTCTAATGAGATGCAGACATTTTTCAGACTTATATAATATATCTGTACGGGTGCAAGACTCATTTTGCTCAAACACATGGGAAAAAAATGGCTACGGAGCCTTGAAGTACTTTACCCACTACTTAACTAATTAATATAATTCATTTAATTTTGAAGTAGGAGCTGACAGTTGAAGGAAAAATGGACAAGACGTTTTCTGCTGTCAAACTGGATGGTGCCAAATTCAATATAGACTAAACATATCTGATTGGAAACATATAAGAAATAAAAATGATGAAATAGATTAAACTTGACTTTATCATAATCTTTGTCCAATCGCAGGTCTCTCATCCAAAGCAGAGTCATCCATTGTCTCTTGGTCTTGATCCAAATGAATCGCCGCTCCAGTTGACAGGAGCGGGGCTGAGTGCTGAGCAAATGCACTCTGCCAGAACACATCACCATCAGAATCAAATTTGATCACAAACTTAATGACAAAATCTCAAGCACCATTTATCCTCAGGAGCCTGGAACACAAGAGCTCACCTCTGCATCCGAATCGCAGGATCAGGCCACCGCCGCCAGCTTCGGGTTTAGGAGAATTTAATGAGATAAGATAATTACGAGAATCATTTTTGTGCATTTGGAATTTGAGGCGGCGTTTACTTATCGTATTTGTGCAATGAAAAGGTTTCCTCAAGATTTCCAGATTAAAAACAGTGCCCTATTTTAAAATTATATCTTGAAATTAGGGATGCACCGATCCACATTTTTTCACTTCTGATCTGATCCCGATACCTGAATTTGGATATCGGCCGATACCGATACTATTCCGATACCAAAACTGTTTGTTTTCAATATATCATCATTATTGTTTAAAGGTCCCATGACATGAAATTTTCACTTTCTGAGGTTTCTGAACGTTAATGTGAGCTCCCCTACCCTGGTTAGGGCCCCCCCCCGTCATGGTTAAAAGTTGCGAAATGTCTAAACTGAGCATTTGCGATCCTTTTCTGCGTTACAAAAAATCAGAGCTCAAACGGGCGATTTTGAACAAGGCACCTATTTGATGTCAGATCGAAAAAAGAAATGCAAATGCAGTTCCACCCCCGTCTGTCTGTACTCAGCGTCTCTGTAAATCACGCCCAGAGAGTTTGGACTGCGAATGCGCTAGGCAATGCGAAATGCGTTTTTTTATTTGCCTGGAGGCACGTCCGAGTGTTTCTAGGCTCGGAAGTCCTTTATCTGAGCCTCTGGACCTTTGAACAGCAGTGGTTTAATTTTATTTTCTGTGGAAATGTGTTTATTTTTCAATGGAACGCTCTCTCCCCCCGTGCAAAAACAAGGAAATGGATCAGCTGAGGGCTCAGAGCGAGAGCGGAGAGTTTGGCCACGCCCCCACCCTCTACTATAGGCCAGCTCTTTTTTCCTAATTTGCATTCAAGCAACAACACCCAGAATAAAGTGTTTGAGAGAGATATTTATGACTCTTTCTCATCTTATCTCTGTTTCTCATGCACTGAGTGTTGATTTTGAAGAAGGATTCATTTACAGTATTAGGGAACCATTAAGGAGCCATATAAAAGCATCAAGAAGTACCATGTCATGGGATCTTTAACTACAAACTCATCTCTACAGGCAAGTAGGCCTATGATATGAACAAGGAAACTTGAGGTAAGTATAGGTCATAAAAGGATGTCAGAAGAACAGGAAATTCTGTGATACAGTCATACCTCACCTTACGAAATTAATTCGTTCCAGAAGTGGTTTCGTAACTTTCCTAAATAGAGTCGCAATGTAAAAGGCCTGATTCGTTCCTAGCCAATGGGAGGCCAGCGGGGTGTTGGGAGAGTGTATTTACAAGTGTATTTATGTTTCGGGGGATTCGGGTAGCTGCGAAGCCGAGCGTGCATTATTTGAATTTTTCCATTCCACATTTTGCAGCAGGAGCAGAGCAGGTGACAGGGAATCACTCGTGGAGTCATTTCAGCAGATAATGTGTATATACAGACATGGCTCATGGATCAGAAATTTTCGCAGGTTGGATCGGAAATTTCCGATCCGTGAATTACGTTAATATCGGAACCTGATACCGATACTGGATCAGATCGGCCCCATCCCTACTTGAAATCAATACTTAAAGCTACTTAAAGCAACACTGCGTAACATTCTGGAGGTCGCGTGCCATCTGCATCACTCCACGGAAATAGAAAGACCACACTTCAGGACATTCTTCATGGACATAGATTCGGTTTATGCCATACTGTGGAATATAATAGCCAAAGGAACAACATTTCTATGGAAACCAGTACGTGGAGACCCTCCTCCAGGCCAAATAAGAGTCAGGTTTGTGGCTAAGCAAGCCCGCTCACAGGAGACACGTCTGTTTTTTTTTTAAGCCAAACCTAAAATGTAACATACTTTTATTTTAGTCTAATTTTTAGGCTAAAAAGTTCCATACTGTGCCTTCAGTGAAGTGGCCATAAGGATTGAAATTCTGACAGAAATGAAACAAAATCTGTGTCATGCTTTAATAATTAAAAGTGCAGTAATTATATCGTGATCTCTGTTGCCAATAATGGATAAACAAGCAGAACAAAGAAAAAAACACATCAGACTGGTGCATTCTCCACTAGAAAAGTTCCATAGTGGATCTTTACATGAATTGGGCTACGTTCAGATTGCAGCCGGAAGTGACCCAAATCTGATTTTTTTTTTTTGTTCCTATGTGACCTGTATCTGATCTTTTAATGACAGTCTGAACGACACAGATCCAATTTTTTCAAATGCGACCCAGGCCACTTGGATATGTGGTCCTAAAACGATACATATCTGATCTTTGGACATGGAACTTCAGTCTGAAGGACCAGGTCGCATTCCCCTGACCTACACGTCATCAACAAGCGACAAACGTCACTATTCTGTGCTGAAGTAGGCGGAAACTGAACAGAACTGGACTGTATTTTAGGAGACAAGCCCAATGTTGAGCCGATAGAATTGCTGGATAGCTGCGTTACTGAAGAGAAACTGACAAAACGCCATGGCCAAAAACCTTGCCCTTCACCTTCTCAATCTCCTCGCTAAAACAAATAAGTTGTACATGTTCAGGCTCCGGTACGACAGCAACTTTAAAATCTCCAGGCGCTCAATGCTCGTGTCCATGTTTAGGCAACTTTCGTAAACACTGAGCACGCTCGCTGCATGTGACGTCGTCGTGTCCTCCAAGGAGCATGCGGGAAACTTTTGGGGCGTTTAAAGTTCACACTGGAGATCACATACAAGTCGCATTTAATTGGAAATGTGAACGACCTCACAAAAAAAAAATCAGAATTTAGCATTAAGCCCTGCAGTCTGAACGTAGCCTTAGTGACTTGAAACCTGTATAACATGTTGTATAGATTCAGTTTTGTGTATTTTTTTAAATGATGTAACAAACTGCATAAAACATGTTGCTTAAGTACTTGCTGTTATGGCGCCCCCTCTGTGCCGTTAAAGGCGCAGATCTGTTCGACAGGGACAGTGCTCGTGTGCATTTATCACATTGCGGACATGTTAATCACTCAGACATCGAGACGCGGAGACACAACCTCCGTCAGCTCCACTGTCAACACCAGAGCCTGGATTAAACTCTGCTCATTATTACCCAGGCCGTACAGAGGGAGACATTTAGAGCACAGCAGGGAGCAGAGCTGTTAATACTACTCAGTACACATGCCATTTGAAAATTTGTTTAACTCTTGTGTTTGTTATGGTGATGAGGTATTCAAAAGTACTTACAATACTATTAAAGGTCCTACATTGCATAAAATCGATCCTTTTGAGATTTAAGCCATGTTATAATGTTGTTACCTCCTCAAAAACACACCTGGAATTGGTTTTGTTTCATTCACACATTCATTATTAGTCTGTTTACATCTCAACAGATACATTTTGGCTGTGTCCCATTACTCTGTGTCTTACTCCTTCCCCTTTATCTACGTCTTTGTCTTGCCCCTCGATACCGAGCTGAGAGGGCTCGGGGTACGAATGTTTCCCTAAGAAGTGGGACGCCACTCGATTACCGTTTGCGTCATCATCCCTCGCCTCTACCTGGCTGCTACGTCTACAGAGGCGACGACAATTGACGCAAACAAACGTAAACAAATGTCAAGGATTATCGGGTACCGCGATAAAATAAGCTTGTTTATGCATGAAAGTTCGATGAAAACGATAACGCCGGCTAAACAGACATCACTACAGTTAAAATCCGCAACAACAGTTCACTAAAAGTAACGTAGAACATAAGTGTCGTAATTGTAAACCTGCTAAACTGTTAATCAATAATAAACAATAACAACTGCTGAAAATACATTTATGAGACTCCTTGGCTGGTCGATGTGACGCTGCCATCCTGATCCCAAAACCTGCCTGAGCCTGTAGGCGTACCCCTTCGTTTCAAGTCTGGTGGAGAGCTTACTTTGTTTCAAGTGGTATGTAGCCCTCGTTCAAGGCCCTAGTCCTTGATCAAAATTAGAATCGGGACACCCCTTGCCCTCACATGAACGCCCAAAACCAAGGGGTAGGGGTAAGACGAAGGGGTAAGACAGAGAAATGGGACACAGCCATTACCTTTAGTTCAGTAGAGATTGGCAATTCGGGAGATGAAATCATCCAAATGATTCTCGCGAAGGTGTATGGAGTTTAAAAACACAGTGGAGCTGTATTACCATGTGACATCACAGGGTGGTTGTGGTGTTTGTGAGAAGAACTCAGCCTAAATATTCAGGGTTTGTGTGTTAATGTGTAGATGGAACAAATGAGGAGTTTAAAACCTGAAAATTTCGTTACTCAAAGGGCTCTGCAATTGGAATTTTAATTTAAACATAATTTAATCCAAAATGATTGTCTTAATTGGGGCTTTTTAAATGTTAAATGTTAAATGTCAATTGTGAATCCTGAGGAAGTAAAAGCATTTTTTTTTTGGAGCAGAGTTTGGATTTTGGTGAACAAAATTGATCTTTTACACAGACCCAAAGGTGCAGTATCGACCAAGAATCACCTGTATGCAACCGATCTGCTGGAGAGTCCATCACCTTTACGCACTCACTCAATTATATGTTATTTCTTGCCCTGAAAAGTTTCACAGTATGTATTCCAAACAGTTTAAATATATTGCACTAATTTAACCCAGGGAGACGATTGTTTTGGCAGTGCATAGAATCACCATATCCAGCTGCATTAATCATGGGGTAATTACCAGAGTGCCCTTTGCTACAACAACAGAGTCCCAGATAGATCAGGACAAACAACAGAAAATCACCCGCCTCTGTCTGCTGGAGAGGAGCCACGCAGCTTTTGGCTACATCCGAAGTGAGGAACCAACCCAAATATGACTGATCATTGTTAAAGGAAAATTAACGTTTTTTTTACAATCTGAGCCTTCTTTCGGCAATAAAACAAGTAGTTTTACTCACCCATAGCAGTTTGGTGTCAATTGGAGCAGTATCGCAGAACTTATGTTGAGCCGTTCTGTTCTTCTAATGATCCCGTATGGCATTAGCGTGAGTCCTCATGGCATTACTTTGCGGTGTCCAAATAACACAAACTTTACCACTTTTCATATCACAGAAGATCGCTGTGACAGGGTAGACTTTTAGTGGATTCCAAAACGGCCTGAAACCCGATATCCAGCTATAGTTTCATTTGACGACGTCATCAGAGAGGACAGTGCGCATGCGTGAACTCAGCTGTTTTGTAAACACCGCTAGTCCGAGAGAAGCTAACACCGCTCTGAACTTTACTTTTCTTTGCCTGGAGGCACGTCCGAGTCTTTCTAGGCTCGGAAGTCCTTTATCTGAGCCTCTGGACCTTTGAACAGCAGTGGTTTAATTTTATTTTCTGTGATTTGAAAAGTGCTAAAGTTTGTTATTTGGACACCGCAAATCAGTGCCCCGAGCACTCACGCTAACGGATACGGGATCATTAGAAGAACAGAACGGCTCAACATAAGTTCTGCGATACTGCTCCAATTGACACCAAACTGCTATGGGTGAGTAAAACTACTTGTTTTATTGCCGAAAGAAGGCTCAGATTGTTAAAAAAAAACGTTACTTTTCCTTTAAATAAACCGTAAAAGAGTCCCGGCGATTCTACCAAACCCACTTTAATAATACGCAGCCAAAGTACAGTTTGAATCCATATTCACCTGTATGCAACCTTCACACTCTTGAAAATGTGTTATTTCATGGCCTAAAAAGTACCACAGTATGGCATTAAACTTATGTATCTTCAAGGGGACAACTCTTAAGCTGCATCAGACCGCCACATCAGAGCGTCAAGTATATACACAAAGTCTGTGTGGACATGCGTCTGGGCCTCCTGCGTTTCTGGCATAGCAACGTCATTATTTGGAAGAAGGCGAAGAAAGAGAAAGACATGGGAGCCACAGACACCATACCAAGAAATCGCCGTGTCATTAGCGAAGTATAAATATACATATATGTGACCTGCCACGAGAAAAAACGCTTGTGAAACTGAGAAAATGATGTTCAAAGGTTTATTTTTTGTTCAAAATTTGTGATTTTCGTTTTTTTGCGGAATGTGCTCGTTGAGATCATGAAGAAGCCACTCCATGTTTCAGATAACAGCATTAGTTGCATTTAAAACATACATTTTTAATTCCAAATTGGCTTGTTTTTTGTAAAGAAACAGGGCATGCATAAATCACCATAATTACCCACGCTCGCGCTCCCGCCAATCGTGTTCCGAGTAGTGCCGATGTGTTTTCGCCTGTTCGCCAATCAGCTGTGAGGAGCTCGTGAATATGTACACTGTATTTCAAGAGGATAAGGACGGTGAAAATGGACTGTACTTTGACACGGGATACTTTCGGGACACGTCTGTTTCTCCGGAGCTCGTGTACAGAGTGCGGTCGGTGAATTTAGCTGCCGAAAGTCCGTGGATATACACGATACACACAAATTATCGGACAACACGGCAACACGGGGTGAGTCGTATTATTATCATATTATTTCTGCATCAAATGGAGATATTAGGTGAAAGCAGCGACCTGTGTCAACATTAATGTGCGTGTACGTGTGTGTACGTGTGTGTGTAGGTACAGGACTAAACCGGCACTAAACCAGGACTAAACCAGGATTAAACCAGGACTAAAACAGGACTAAGGTGTGTGTGTGTGTGTGTGTGTGTGTGTGTGTGTGTAGTGTCCTATACTATTTTGTATTGTATTAAATTGACAATACAGGTGATTTTTAACCTAACATATCCTGTGTATTATTGAATTATTGAATTATGGACTTTTTGTTATAACATTTTAACAAAGTACCTTCTAATTCTGCCTGAAACACCACACCACAGTGATGTCAGTGATGGGGGAGGGCTTAGCTTAATGTCATGTAAATGAGTTCTGAGGGCCTGGACTTAGAGAATCTTTAACGCAGCTTTTCTCAGCTCGTTCTTTTTAGATGTGCTAGTTTCAAATGGCCACAAATTCTTCAAATGTTCTCAGATTTCCATGTGTAAGGCATCGTTGGAAAGCTTAGAATCTATTGGAATCTGAATAACTCAAAACGCCTCTCTCGACCGGGAAAAGAAGGCACTCGCCGACCACAACAGACGACTCGGTGGCGTTTGCCTCAAACGCAAAGGCGTCCAGCCTGTTTTTCTATGCCACAGTTTGAACACAGCTTTAGTGTGTCTGTTGGAGAGGAGCCACGCAGATTTTGGCTCCATCCGAACTGAGCAACCAACCCAAATATGGAACGCATTGTTAATAAACCAAAATAGTGTCCCAACCATTCTACCAAACCCATTTTAACAATAGAGAATTACTGTAATATAACATGCAGCCAGAGTACAGCGTAAAACCACATTCACTGTATCTGACACAGTCCGAATCAGGTCTATTGTTGGGACTTTCTCGAGCAGCTGCAGGAAATTGTAGCTTATCAAAAGAAATACATGCCCTGATTGACGTGAGCGCAGAAAGGAAATGGATTAGACTGGGAAGAGTGGCTCAAAGATTTAAATGTGCACTGTGGAACTTTTTTGGTCGAAGGTTCATCAGCTACTTGTCACCAGTACACCAAGGTGTACTGTAGAACTTTTCTGGTGGAGGGTTCGTCAGCTGCTTGTATCCATGGGGATGCCATTGCTTTGCCTACAGTTTGGCATTAGGTTTACTTATATCCTGCATATCTACAATTATAAGCACTACAGTTGTGTATTTTTGCTCAATTATACCTTGAAAAACATGCATTCTTTCTGTAAGTGGGCTCACCTTCCCATAGATATGACACGTCCAAAAGCATTAGCGAAAAGACTGAAATACGAACTGACAAACTAATACGAGAATCACATTTCAAAGGAAGTCTGTATTGATTGAAACTACAGTTGTTTTTTTTACGCAGAATAAGAGAAACTTTTTGTGGAACAGACTAATGAGGCAAAATGGAAATAGAAACAGATTATATCTCTATATATACTTTATATCACACAAACATAACTAATTATTGTATAGCCCACTAAATACATTTTGTTTTCATTTTTACAAAAGCGAAAAGTTGATTTGTGATCGTTATTTTAACTTAAGATCATGTTTGGGCCTTGCTATGGCTATTAAACAGGAAATATTAGAATCGACAAATAGCAGCAACTAGGGGTGGGCGGTATAAACGGTATAAACGGTATGCGGTATAAATTTGGCCAACGGTAGAGATTTGGGTTATACCTTCCTATCGCGATAGTTCATTGCGTCACCACAACAAGGAAGGAGGAAAAATCGCTGCGAGCAGCGAGCACATGGAGGTGGAGGAGCAGCGCAGAGATGAAAGAGTTCCGCTTTTTTTTCAGCCGCGGGGTCATCTGAATACGGGGGAATCGTCCCGTATTCAGAAACAAAAGAACGTGTCTCGTATTAAACTTCTACCGGTGTAAGCCACGAGCATGCGCAAGCCGCGAGCGCGAGCACGCCGCGAGCCGCGGCCCATTTCAACAGTACATGTGTACTGCAAACATCGTATTTCCCTGATGATTGCCCAGGGACTCAGGGAAGCGCTCGAGTCATAGGAACTTGACGAAGAGTTGCAGGTATGCATCACCACTGACACCGGCGCCAATGTTAAAGCAGTTTCATTTTCGATTTACATTGCCTTGTTCAAATTTTATACTGCTTGAAAGTGAAGTTACTTGTTTTATGTTTTTTACAATTACAGTTTTGCACAATACATTTTCTTGTAGTAATATTCTTGACGTTTATGTTATTTAATAGTTTAAAAAACAGCTTCCTGCTTGAATGCTTTTTCCATGTGCTCTGGTGACCATTAAGAAGCTGTTAATACTGTTAACAGTTAATACTGTTACATACCAAAGTATACCGTGATATATACCGTCTACCGTCTATGGTTCAAATTATACCGTGATATAAATTTTAGGCTATATCGCCCACCCCTAGCAGCAACACAGCAGTAGGATAAATATCGGATATCAGTTTTAAAAAAAAAAATCCAAACACAGAGCCCGATTGATGACATGCGTAAAAAATATACTAAATCATGTCCTCAAATTACCATTTCGTTCACACAATATGTAATTCGTTCCCACGCTTTGGCTATTTTGTTACCACATTTTAGCTAAATCATGCCCACACTTTAGCTAATTTGAACCCACAAATTAAGAAATTGCCACCAATTCAACAAAACACGGCGTGGTATTGTGGCATTAAATTTGCGTTCATTTATCAATGTGGACCTTGGCAGACACAAATAAAGGTAAAATACAGCTCTGGAAAAAAATAAGAGACCATTTTGCCATTTTTTTCTGAAATCAGCATCTCTACATGTATTACAGCCATTCCATTCCAGCGTCTGTTGAATTCCAACACAAACACAAAGCTGAGCTACTTCAGTTCTTGCACCAGGAGTGGAATAACGTCATCCAAGAACAATGTGAAAGACTGTGTGACAATGTGGAGAGCATACCAAGACGCATGAAAGCTGTGATTAAAAATAAGGGTTATTGCACCAAATATTGATTTCTGAACTCTTCTTAAAGGTCCCATGGCATGTAATTTTCACTTTCTGAGGTTTTTGAACGTTAATGTGAGCTCCCCTACCCTGTTTAGCCCCCCCCCCCATGGTTAAAAGTTGTGAAATGTCTAAACTGAGCATTTGCGATCCTTTTCTGCGTTATAAAAAATCGGAGCTCAAACGGGCGATTTTGAACAAGGCACCTTATTGACGTCAGATCGAAAAAAGAAATGCAAATGCAGTTCCACCCCCGTCTGTCTGTAGCGTCTCTGTAAATCACGCCCAGAGAGTTTGGACTGCGAATGCGCTAGGCAATGCGAAATGCGTTTTTTTATTTGCCTGGAGGCACGTCCGAGTGTTTCTAGGCTCGGAAGTCCTTTATCTGAGCCTCTGGACCTTTGAACAGCAGTGGTTTAATTTTATTTTCTGTGGAAATGTGTTTATTTTTCAATGGAACGCTTCAAATCTCTCCCCCCGTGCAAAAACAAGGAAATGGATCAGCTGAGAGCTGGAGCGGAGAGTTTGGCCACGCCCCCACCCTCTACTATTGGCCAGCTCTTTTCTCCTCATTTGCATTCAAGCAACAACGCCCATTATGGAGTGTTCAGAGAGAGAAAAATTACTCTTTCTCATCTTATCTCTGTTTCTCATGCACTGAGTGTTGATTTTGAAGAAGGATTCATTTACAGTATTAGGGAACCATTAAGGAGCCATATAAAAGCATCAAGAAGTACCATGTCATGGGATCTTTAAGTGTAAACATTAGTATTATGTTGTTTTAAAATGAATTTGATCTTGTTTCTTTGCATTGTTTGAGGTCTGAAAACATGCATCTTTTTTGTTATTTTCACCATTTGTCATTTTCTGCAAATAAATGCTTTAAACGATAATATTTTTATTTGGAATTTGGAGGAAATGTTGTCAGTAGTTTATAGACTACTGACAGCAAAAATGCTCCTTTTGCCCAAACACATACCTATAAGTAGTAAAATTAGAAAAACTGATCATTGTGCAGCGGTCTCTCTTTTTTTTTTTTTCCAGGGCTGTATATGTTCATTTAAGTTTTTTTTTTTTTTCCCCCTATTTTGATATGTATTGTTCCCTACTCAAATGTATGCTTATGTAAATGTAGGCCTATATAAAATCCAGGATCGGTGTAGTAATGTGTACGAATCGTCTAAAATGTGGGAACAATTTAGCTGAAATGTGGAAACCAACAACAAATTAGACATATAATAAAAAATAGTAATCTGAGGCCATGATTTAGTATATTTTTTCTCGCATGTCATCAGGCGGGCTCTGTACATAACAGATACATGCGTGTAGGAAACCCCCCGCTATGAAAGTTACATATTACAGCTTTAATGGATGGTGCATTTTCCAGTCTCTCAGTATGGAGGCTGTGAGCTGGATTTCAAATGATGGAAGATCTTCTAATGACACTTCCCACATCTACACCAGAATGGATGGGTTAGGTTTGGTGACTGTAAATTGCCACGAGTGATTGCAATGATAGATGTTAGTCACCCGCTGCCCTACAGTCCCACGATGAGGAAATGCATCATCTTTAAGAGTACTACAGATTACAATGGCTGTCACTTTTTTTTGTTTTTTAGATAGGACAAAAAAAAAAAAAAATAGGCAGGCTTTTGATGCTTTTGAGTTGGATGGAACCCGTTGATAAATTGCTCTATTTTGTATCGCCGTTTGGTATTTAAAATGTCCCAGATGTATTTTTTACAGGTATTTCAGTACAATATGTCTTGTCCCATTACTGATATATTGTCTAAGCAGCTCGTGAGGTCAAAATAAGTCCGCTGTGAACGAACTGAACAGAATTGTAAAGCTTTGTCCGATAATCAGGAAGTGCACGCTGGTAGTTGTTGGCTTCGCAGTGATGGCGAGGCTCCGCTATAGCCACAAACACGCACAAACCATCGATATTTAGAACTCGTCTCTCAAAAAAACAACAAACAAATAAGAAAACACTCGTCATGTGGTAATACAGGAAATGCTCCACTGTGTTTTCAGATTTGCTTAGTTCAGCCCAGGAATTACCAATCTCGACTGAACTAAAAGTAAAATTTAGCTGTTAACATGAAAACTACTGCTTCATGACATCACAAGGTGGAGCTGAGCGTTTTGAGCTTCGGAGATGAAGACGAGTCCTTTAAAATGGCTCTTTAGTGTTTATTTTGTGTTTATTTTGCTCTTTTGCGTTTATTTTGCTCATTAATGCAAAGAAAAAACATGGATTGTAAGTGGCGTCACGTTCCAAATGATATTTAAAGGTGTACTGTGGAACTTTTCTCAATGTGCTCACCTTCCCACAGATGAGACTCGTAACGTGGCTTGGAAGTAGGGCTGAATGATTTTTCTCTGATTAGACTTTAAAAAAAAACACTCGGTAGTACACGGTAGTACAGGAAGTGCTCCACTGTTTGATCGTTTCAGCTCAGGAATTGTCAATCTCAACTGAACGAAAGGTAAAAGGAGCTCCAAAACTACCACTTCATGACATCAGAAGGTGGAACTGAGCGTTTTGAGCTTTGGAGATGAAGACAAGTCCTTTAAAATGGCTTTTTAGTGCTTATATTGTGTTTATTTTGCTCAATAATACAAAGAAAACATGCAACATACATTCTTATTGTACATAAGTGGCATCGCCTTCCAAATGATATTTAAAGGTGTACTGTGGAACTTTTCTCATCAAGGATTTGCCAGTTGCTTGTCTCCATGGAGATGTGATTTCTTTGCCTTTGCCTCCATGTTCCACAGTATGGCATTAGGTTTACTTATCTCCTTAAAAAAAAAAACACACACACTGTTTTGCCTTGTGATGTCATGTGGTAGTACACAAAGTGCTCCACTGTGTTTTCAAGTTTGATCGTTTCAGCTCAGGAATTGTCAATCTCAACTGAACGAAAGGTAAAAGGAGCTCCAAAACTACAGCTTCATGACATCACAAGGTGGAACTGAGTGTTTTGAGCTTTGGAGATGAAGACAAGTCCTTTTAAATGGCTGTTTTTTGTTTATTTTGCTCAATAATACAAAGAAAACATGCAACATGCATTCTTATTGTAAGTGGCGTCGCCTTCCAAATGATATTTAAAGGTGTACTGTGGAACTTTTCTCATCAAGGATTTGCCAGTTGCTTGTCTCCATGGAGATGTGATTTCTTTGCCTCCATGTTCCACAGTATGTCATTAGGTTTACTTATATCCTGCATATCTACAATTACAAATGCTACAGTTGTGGTTTTATTGCTCAGTTATACCTTGAAAAACCCGCATTCTTTCTGTAAACGGGCTCGCCTTCCTACAGATGCGACTCGGAACGGGGCTTGGAAGTAGGGCTGAATGATTTTTTTCTGATTAGAGTTTTTTTTTAAAACACTCTGTTCCACATTGTGATGTCATGTGGTAGTACAGGAAGTGCTCCACTGTGTTTTCAAGTTTGATCGTTTCAGCCCAGGAATTGTCAATCTTGACTGAACAAAAGGTAAAAGGAGCCGTTAATTCGAAAACTACCGCTTCATGACATCACAAGGTGGAACAGAGCATTTTGAGCTTTGCAGATGTAGATATAAATAAATAATTACTCAAACATCTTCGAATGAAACAAAACACAACCCCATGTTTTGTGTGTTTTATGAGGAGGTAACAACATTATAACATGGCTAAAAGCTCACAAGAATCAATTTTGTATAATATAGGACCTTTAAAATGAACTAGCTTGGTTTTTCTCATTTATAAGGCAGTAAAAATCAGATACAGTGCCTTTAATGAGCTAAAATATTTGACTATGCACTTTTTTCTTTGTGAAAGGGTATTGTTTGTTATGATGGTAGCTACCTCCAAAATGGCAAATGTATGAACATCATTTTTTGTTTTAGAAAAAAATCCTATGCACTTTTTTTGTTATTGGTTTGGTTTATTTGTTTTTGTTATTCAATAAATTCAGTTATGAATCGAGTTGCTCAGAGTTCTGTATCAATTGAAGACACTACCCAGATACACAGCCACTGATATTTAAGTTATCCTCTTTTTTTTGGTACATTTTCATTGAAGTATGTCGAATATATTGCAATGCATCGCAATAATTCAAGTATCGTGATGCATCGTGATAGTATCGCATCTTGGCATATGAATTGTGATTCGAATTGAATTGTGACTTCTTTGCCAGTACCCTAGTCTGGTTAACACCTGACCATATCACAAGTGAGATATGGGTCTGGAAACTCGCTTCGAAAAATCCCGTAGCGGAGGTGTGTTTAGCGATTGCCAACGGCCGTTTATTGGGCGTTATGAATGTCTATCATTGAGCGTATACGTAAGTCCATAGCCAATCATGTCAGTTGTCAGTTCAAACTACAAGCTTCCGTTTGTCATGTAGTACGCGTCACCGTCTTGCCACACCTCCCCCGCTCTCTGATTGGGGCCCTAAATCTGGGACTCTCGCTTGGTTGAGTTTCCAGGCCGCCTTCCAGTTCGAAACGAACGGAAGCGGCCTGGGAATTCCCAGGCTACCAGTACCCACCCCTACTAAGAATGTATTTCACAATATAAAGGCCAAAGAAACACTTGCAATAAGCCTGCCAATCATGATCATATATTAAGTTTAATACAGGTCTTTTTCACTGTACATTTTTCAACATTTCTGTCTTATACCGAGTTATATAACCTTGCATATTCGCCTCAATTTGACTGACACACGTTTGACAAGCTCCACTTAAGCTATACTAATATTTTCTGCTTGTTTTGACGACGGCCTATCATTGCCACTTCCACCCGCTCCGCTCGCCGTAAATACAGCAATCCTATGACCACTGGCACGCGAGTCAAACACCCGCTATTAGAGGCAGTTTGGGACTCGTCGGCCGTCTCCTCCTCTCGACATGTGTCCTTAAGGCCTTTTCGTATCCTTTTACAATTGAGATGATTATGTGTTTTCCAGCTAATAACCTGTGTAATATTGTATTCTAATTGAAAAAATAAAAAATCATTAAGTTGTGTTTTGTTTCTTTTCATAAATGTATTAATCTTGCATATTATTATTATTATTATAATAAATATATATGTTCACTCTATGCATCTATGTGGACGTTTTGCCATCTGTGTGTATCCGTAGAGATGTTATTGTTTGGCCTGAAATGCTTCACAGTACGGCATTAAAATGTATATCCTCCTGAGACCTGCCCCATTCATTTGTGTCCTTTATAGTGGACATTGAGTTAACCAGCCGGTCTATTAAAGTTTGTTTTTCTTCTCAAACAACATTGTCCAAAAAGTCATATATTTGCGTCACAAAAGTTCGCGAAAAATTCAGCAGTCTAATTCGCCTGGTGCTATTTTCTCTCGAGTCGTATCACTGCGCACCTATTATTAGCCTGTTCACTTGTAAGCGGATGTTTTTCGCGGACAACTGTTTGTGACACAAATATATCACTTTTTGGAGAAATGTTGTTTGAGAAGAAAAACAAGCTTTATTAACTGTCCCCGCGAATTTACCGGAACTAAGTTCGTGAGCTACAGCAGTGTTTCCCAACCTGCCAGGCGCAGGGGGAGATTTTTTCAAATTTTTTTATTCTAATTTGAGTAAATTTGAGTTACAGAAAAGAGAAAAAATGATGAGAATTAAATTTTCAAATTAAAGAGATGAAATAAAATGATTTTTATTTAATAATCCGTTGTGTCACGTTCTACTTTTGGAGAATTATCAACACGTATGAGTGAGGGGGTACTCGAGGTATGACAAAGGCTCAGGGGGTACACAAGACAAAAAAGGTTGGGAAATACTGAGCTACAGAACCGGAGCAGAACTGGGCCCAGACAGCACTGTCAGGGGTAAGCCAGTGTTAATGCACAACACTGTTGAAGGGGACGCCATACAGATTCACATAAAAAAAACCTGGACTATCCCTTTTTAAAGGTCCCATGGCATGAAATTTTCACTTTCTGAGGTTTTTGAACGTTAATGTGAGCTCCACTACCCTGTTTAGCCCCCCCCCAATGGCTAAAAGTTGTGAAATGTCTAAACTGAGCATTTGCGATCCTTTTCTGCGTTACAAAAAATCGGAGCTCAAACGGACGAGTTTGAACAAGGCACCTTATTGACGTCAGATCGAAAAAAGAAATGCAAATGCAGTTCCACCCCCGTCTGTCTGTACTCAGCGTCTCTGTAAATCACGCCCAGAGAGTTTGGACTGCGGAGGAGCTACGCAATGCGAAATGCGTTTTTTTATTTGCCTGGAGGCACGTCCGAGTGTTTCTAGGCTCGGAAGTCCTTTATCTGAGCCTCTGGACCTTTGAACAGCAGTGGTTTAATTTTATTTTATGTGGAAATGTGTTTATTTTTCAATGGAACGCTTCAAATCTCTCCCCCGTGCAAAAACAAGGAAATGGATCAGCTGTGGGCTCTGAGCTCTGAGCTCTGAGCGGAGCGTTTGGCCACGCCCCCACCCTCTACTATTGGCCATCTGTTTTCTCCTCATTTGCATTCAAGCAACAACGCCCAGAATAAAGAGTTTGAGAGAGATATTTATGACTCTTTCTCATCTTGTCTCTGTTTCTCATGCACTGAGTGTTGATTTTGAAGAAGGATTCATTTACAGTATTAGGGAACCATTAAGGAGCCATATAATAGCATCAAGAAGTACCATGTCATGGGATCTTTAAGTGTTTTGAGATAGACTCTAGTTTGTGGCTGCACTATGATTAATAAACAAATAAATAAATAAGAAATAAAAAGCCGAAATCCACATGCAACACTTATACTACACTATATTATGTGCAATCTGTGAAACACTCTACTTACACCTTATTTAATCCTACGTGTACCTTTGTACATTGTATATTTATTACATACTGTATTTTTATTATATTGTTTACTTCTCCCCCTGCACTTTTGCAACACTTTTTTTTACCATGTACTATTATTGCTGTTATTAGTACTTCTGACTATCTTAGCGAGTCAACGGTTCCTCTGATCCTAAACATTTCATTGCATTGTTGACCTTGTGCTGATTCTGCATATGACAAATTGAATCTTGAATCTTGAATAAAAAAGGTTTTGAGGCGACTGTAGAAGCTTGTCAAAGATGGTGGTCATCCAAAAAAAAAAAAGTGTTTTTGTTGACACATGGATTCAACACTATTGTAATTGGCGGCACGGTAGCAGAGTGGTTAGCGCTCTTGCTTCACAGCAAGAAGGTTCCGGGTTCGATCCCCGGGTCGCCCAGACCTTTCTGTGTGTGTTCTGTGTGGAGTTTGCATGCATGGTCTGGGTTCGATCCCCGGGTCGCCCGAGCCTTTCTGTGTGGAGTTTGCATGTTCTCCCCGTGTCTGGGTGGGTTTCCTCCGGGCACTCCGGTTTCCCCCATCAACCCAAAACATGCACCATAGGTACTCCAGCTTAGGTCCTGACCAAGCCGAAGCAAGAAGATCATGGAGATGGTCCCCGGGCGCCCTAATGTGTGCTGCCCACTGCTCCTAATATATGTGTATATATATATAGGATGGGTTAAAATGCAGAGAAGAATTTCTCCAGTGTGAGATCAATAAAGTTCACTTCTTCTTCTTCTTCTTCTATTACAGTCCATTACAGAGGACATGTTTCAACATCATGAATAAAAATAAAATTAACAAAATGTAAAAGCTAAGGTGGTCATTTATCTCCAAATAGAAAATCTCAAAAAAAAAAAAAAGGTCCCAGGAGGATAAACTGTACCTCCATGGAGATTTCTGAGCAATAAAAACATATTGTACTGTATGTGATGTAAGATATGTTTATAATACCATTTTGTGGGACATCTCCAGCCAAACAAGTAAGGTTTCCATGGATACAGGCATGTGAAACTACACGGGTCAGATCTGTGCAAAGGTGGCGTTAATTTCGAGACTAAACCATGTATTTCTGGGTATATTTTGGCAATAAAACACATTGGGTAAATTCGAGATTGTTATGGTATGGTGTGGCATTTTGTGGGGCATTCCAGGAAAGTCAATAACATCGCCATGGAGACAAACAGGTGATGCCTCATTACAGCTCAGATCTGCGTAGAGGCAGTCAGAAAAACATTTTTCCATTTATAATTGAGCAATTAAAACACATGAATAAATGCAAAATAGATATGTTTAAAGTAGGGATGTCAACAATCAATCGACTTACGATTAATTGTCGATCAAGACGTTGGTCGAACAAAATGCATTAATTGTAATTAATCGCGGACACGCGCACCCGCGTGGTCACGAAACAAGGCAACCGCGCACCGCGCTCACTCAACGGCACTGCCCGCGCGTACACCGGGGCTGCTGAGCACGAGATCGAACCGCGGCGCCCGGAATGCGTAGTCTCAGCCCTAGCCCACAAACCAGCCGCACGAAACCAGCAGCGGCACGTGGTGGTTTAATCATGGTTTAGTCCAGGTGTAGACCTGGTCCAGTCCTGGTTTAGTCCAGGCCCAGTCCAGGTTTAGACCTGGTTTAGACCTGGTTTAGTTCTGGTCTAGACCTGGTTTAGTCCTAGTCTAGTCTCTTAGCCAATCAGGACGCAAAGCACAATGTTACACTATAAAAAAAAATTGAAAAAAAAAAGAAAATAAAAATCTGTGAACCGCGATAGAGTGAGGGATTACTGTATTTTGTTATTCAGCATCAATACATTTGTCTGCTTTTTATTAAGGAATAATTAATTGAGGAATATACAATATAATAATACTATGATATATTTATGACTCAGTGTTATGTTACTATAGCTTATATTCTTAAAGACCCTATTGAAACACTAAAATTCAGGTGAAAAACGCCGCTTATCAGTTAATCGTTAATCGATAAGGTCAATCAACTATAGATTAATGAATTAATCGATAATTTGCATCCCTAGTTTAAAGCCATTTTGTGGGACATTCCAGTCACACCAGCACTATCTCCATGGAAACAAGGAGGTTACGTTACACCACCAGACAACATTACGCATCAGATCTGTGAAGAGGCAACCCACCTCACAGTTTAGGTACTTCTGATCAAAACATATTTTTTTAAAAACTTGGGTAAATGCAAGATACTGACAATTAATGCCATTTTGTGGGACATTCCAGCCACACCAACACTATCTCCATGGAGACAAGGAGGTTACACCACCAGGCAACATTACGCATCAGATCTGTGAAGAGGCAACCCACCTCACAAAAAAAACAAAAAACAAAAAACAAACATGGGTAAATGCAAGATACGTACAATTAATGTCATTTTGTGGGACATTCCAGCCAAGTCAATAATATCTGTATGAAAACAAGCAGAAATGTTACACAATGCACCTTTAATTAAGCCTCAAAGTGCATAATATGAGAGCAAATTGACACTGAAATTAAAGCTCGACGTATCTACACGAGCTGGCCTCCCATCACTTCCATCTGTGCGTCTGGAGTGCGGCTTTGTGCCTGATAATGTGCTATGAATTGGGGGAAATGACCACATTGGCACTTTGATGGATGCGTTTGGCGTGCCGTAAAGTGCTCGAGGGGGCGATTATAGACGTGCATGCACTTTACATTACATGCATTTACACAAGAGGCACAAGCATCAACACAATCTCAATCTCTCATAAAATTATTTGAATCGATTCGTCTCAATATAATACAAATATAAAGGAAGCGGGTTTGAGTGACAGCACATTTTCCCAGAATGGAAATGTTGTGTAATCGTTGTTGTCTAAAAGCAAAACGGTAAAAATGAAAACATGGCTGGAAAAGCTGCACGAATGCAAATAATAATAATAATAATAAAAATAAAAAAAGCTTCCTGATTGCAGCCTTAAGGTCTGAGTAAATATGAGTCACTCTAAAATCACAGTGGAGACCAACGTTTCTGAATGAATAGTGTTTTAGAAAAAGGAGAAAAATGGTGGAAGGTCCATTTTTGTATTCACGGTTTGAGGGACTTTTTAAATTCTTATGCAATTTGGGTCATTCTGGAATTGGAGGACATTTTACGTCCCACCCATCAAATATTATATAATTCACATACAAAATACTAAAACATACAGTTTCTGAGTGAATTTACTTGTCCTGAGACCAAATCTAAAAAAAGAGAAAAGAATGCTTGAAAATAGTTTTTAAAATACCAAATAAGTCTGGAGTACCCCCAAAATGCAATTTTCGTCTTGTTCCACCCCTCTAATGAACAAACTGAATCTCAAATAAAACAGTTAAAATTAAATTTAAATTTCTTGTTTTTTGTACAGTTTGTTCCATTGCCATCTCTTGTAACTGTGGGAACATTTGTTTTAATAGACATTATATTTCAAATAATAATTATTATTCATGGAACATGTGTCCCACAACCTGCACCAACCCTGTTACCAAAACACAGGCATGTCCAGACTATGGCCCATGGGCCAAATGGCCAAATTGGCGGCACGGTAGCAGAGTGGTTAGCGCTCTTGCTTCACAGCAAGAAGGTTCTGGGTTCGATCCCCGGGTCGCCCAGACCTTTCCGTGTGTGTTCTGTGTGGCGTTTGCATGCATGGTCTGGGTTCGATCCCCGGGTCGCCCGAGCCTTTCTGTGTGGAGTTTGCATGTTCTCCCCATGTCTGGGTGGGTTTCCTCCGGGCACTCCGGTTTCTCCAGCTTAGGTCCTGACCAAGCCTAAGCAAGAAGATCATGGAGATGGTCCCCGGGCGCCCTAATGTGTGCTGCCCACTGCTCCTAATATATGTATATATATATATAGGATGGGTTAAAATGCAGAGAAGAATTTCTCCAGTGTGAGATCAATAAAGTTCACTTCTTCTTCTTCTTCAAATGCGGCCCTCAGACAAATTTTTCTTGGCCCTCAGGCTTCCAGGTGAATTGGCCCAAATAACCTTGAGCAGAACTTTTGACTGCAAGTTTTTTTTGAAAATCTACCTTGATAAGACAATATTTAATATTTATTGTGTGGTTTTGAGGATCTTAGCATGACTAAAAGGCAGATAGTTTATGCTAATGTGTTAAACATGGATATATTTCAATCAGTCACTGCACTGAGCACCAGTCAATCGGCCCTCTGCTTCATCTGTTTTTAGATATGTTGCCCTTGATGAAAAAAGTTTGGACACCCCTGCCATAACATTTTTAGCCTGGTAGAAGAAGAAGAAAGCAGAACCACATGATCCTCCGGACTCGACATCATCAAACAGTTTTCCAAAAGAATGGGCAGAGCAAAGGTTTATCTTCTCTTCTATTTTTCATATTTTTATAACATCGTTAGCCTTGATTGAATGTCTCACTCTACCTCACGCAACCCTGTTATGCAAATGATCAGAATAAGACAATTATTATTATTTTCCTTTACTTATTTGCATAAATAAGTTTTCCCTCTTGATTAGCAGTAACAGCTAAACAGCTTCTACTCCTGAGATAAAGCGAACATTAGTGCGGATTTGCAACCCTGTTGCCTGCAACCCTGTTACTGTGATTAGAGTAAATAAATAAATAAACCAAATAAATCATGTAATAAAAATTGTACCATTAATCCGTAAGCTGAGCTAATCAAGCATTTGATAGTTTATTACCTATTATTGATGAATATTTAGCAGAAAATCAGAAAAATGAAGGTTTATTTCTCAAGAATTTTAAAGCCCAAATGTCCTCCAATTCTGGAATGACCCGTTTATGTTGACTACTAAAATAATTGTTGAATATTTTAAAGATTCCCTTTGTAAATGTTTGGAATTAAAGGTACTATATTATGCCAGTTGAGCTTTAAAGGAAAATTAAAATTTTTTTACAATCTGAGCCTTCTTTCGGCAATAAAACAAGTAGTTTTACTCACCCATAGCAGTTTGGTGTCAATTGGAGTGGTATCGCAGAAGTTATGTTGAGCCGTTCTGTTCTACTAATGATCCCATATCCGTTAGCGTGAGTGCTCGGGGCACTGATTTGCGGTGTCCAAATAACACAAACTTTAGCACTTTTCAAATCACAGAAGATCGCTGTGTCAGGGTAGACTTTTAGTGGATTCCAAAACGGCCTGAAACCCGATATCCAGCTATAGATTCATTTGATGACGTCATCAGAGAGGACATGCGTGAACTCAGCTGTTTTGTAAACACCGCTAGTCCGAAAGAAGCTAACACCGCTCTGAACTTTACTTTTCTGTTGCGATATCGGGTTTCAGGCCGTTTTGGAATCTACTAAAAGTCTACCCTGACACAGCGATCTTCTGTGATTTGAAAAGTGCTAAAGTTTGTGTTATTTGGACACCGCAAATCAGTGCCCCGAGCACTCACGCTAACGGATACGGGATCATTGGTAGAACAGAACGGCTCAACATAAGTTCTGCGATACTGCTCCAATTGACACCAAACTGCTATGGGTGAGTAAAACTACTTGTTTTATTGCCGAAAGAAGGCTCAGATTGTAAAAAACGTTTAAGTCCTTTAAGTCATGTTATATTAGTGTTACCTCTTCAAAAACAGACCTTGAGTTGTGTTTTGGTTCATTCACACATGTTTGAGTAATCCTGCATTAATCATCTCCAAATCTCAAAATGTTCTCCACCTTGTGATGTCATGCAGTGGTAGTTTTCAAGTTAACAGCTCCGTTTTACCTTTTGATTAGTAGCCTAGAGATTGGCAATTTCAGGGCTGAAATCATCCAAATGATTCTAGTAAAGGTGTGTGGAGTTTAAAAAACACAGTGGAGCACTTCCTCTATTACCACATGACATCTCAAGGTGGTGTTTAATGAGAGAATCCCCCAAAAACAGCTGCTTAAATGATTAAAAATGACGAAAGATGTGATTTTTATCAATAAAACACAACGGAGAAGTCTTCAATTTACCTTAACCTGTATTAATAAAATAAATTTTTTTTTAAAATGTGCCAACTGTAGTTATTTAAGTCGAAAACAACTACTAAACTTCTAAAATAATCATTAACTGCAGACCTGATGTGTAGTGTGGAGAATCCTTCAAAACAAGGCCAAATATAAAAGGTTGAAGAACTTACGACGGGCGATTACCGTGTGTGATTTCGTTTGGTTTTAATACAAGAGGAATCCCGTCCAAAAACACGTGGCTCGGGAATCAAACCAGCAACCTTCCAGCTTTAGACTGATATAGACTTTATTGATCCACAAGGGAAATCGCTTGGACACAGTAGCTCAAAACATCACGTTATATTACTGTAGCAAAGAATAAAAGATATAAAAACGGTAATAAAAGTTCTAAATACGTAGCAGTAAAAAACACAAACAGTTATATACAAGAGACGTCATAAGGAAAACGGTGCAAAAATGATATGATTGACACAAACATAGGCTTATCTGTATTCAAAATGTAATGTTTTTGTATAAAATTGTCTTAATAATTTAATATACTGATAAAAAAAAAGATAAAACTGTGTGATGTAGGCTGTATTTTTCCATAAACACCATATTTTGATCCATGCTTTTGCCGCTAATACAATTTGTACTTCACCAGTTCAAAGCAACAAATTCAAAACCAGAACACTTCAATTAAAATCAGGGAAAGAATACTGCCAATCAGGGACTGAACCAGGACTGAACCAGGACTGAACCAGGACTGAACCAGGACTGAACCAGGACTAAACCAGGACTGAACCAGGACTAAACCAGGACTGAAACCAGGACTGAACCAGAACTGAACCAGGACTGAACCAGGACTGAACCAGAACTGAACCAGGACTGAACCAGAACTAAACCAGAACTGATCCAGAACTAAACCAGGACTGAACCAGGACTGAACCAGGACTAAACCAGGACTGAACCAGAACTAAACCAGGACTGAACCAGAACTAAACCAGAACTGATCCAGAACTAAACCAGGACTGAACCAGGACTGAACCAGAACTAAACCAGGACTGAACCAGAACTAAACCAGGACTGAAACCAGGACTGAACCAGGACTGAACCAGAACTAAACGAGAACTAAACCAGAACTGAACCAGGACTGAACCAGGACTAAACCAGAACTAAACCAGGACTGAACCAGGACTGAACCAAGACTAAACCAGGACTAAACCAGGACTGAACCAGGACTGAACCAGAACTAAAACAGAACTGATCCAGGACTAAACCAGAACTAAACCAGGACTAAACCAGAACTGAACCAGAACTAAACCAGGACTGAACCAGGACTGAACCAGGACTGAACCAGGACTAAACCAGAACTAAACCAGGACTAAACCAGAACTGAACCAGAACTAAACCAGGACTAAACCAGGACTAAACCAGGACTGAACCAGGACTGAACCAGGACAGAACCAGGACAGAACCAGGACAGAACCAGGACTAAACTAGATCTAAACCAAAACCAAACCAGGACTGAACCAGAACTAAACCAGGACTGAACCAGGACTAAACCAAGACTAAACCAGGACTGAACCAGGACTAAACCAGGACTCAACCAAGACTAAACCAGGACTGAATCAGGACTAAACCAGGACTGAACCAGGACTAAACCAAGACTAAACCAGGACTGAACCAGGACTAAACCAAGACTAAACCAGGACTAAACCAGGACTGAACCAGGACTGAACAGGACTAAACCAGGACTGAACCAGAACTGAATCAGGACTAAACCAGAACTGAACCAGGACTGAACCAGGACTGAAACCAGGACTGAACCAGGACTAAACTAGGACTAAACTAGATCTAAACCAAGACCAAACCAGGACTGAACCAGGACTAAACTAGGACTAAACTAGATCTAAACCAAGACCAAACCAGGACTGAACCAGGACTAAACCAGGACTGAAACCAGGACTAAATCAGGACTGAACCAGAACTGAATCAGGACTAAACCAGAACTGAACCAGGACTAAACTAGGACTAAACTAGATCTAAACCAAGACCAAACCAGGACTGAATGAGGACTGAACCAGAACTAAACCAGGACTGAACCAGGACTAAACCAGAACTGAGCCAGGACTGAACCAAGACTAAACCAGGACTAAACCAGGACTAAACCAGGACTGAACCAGGACTGAACCAGGACTAAACCAGGACTAAACCAGAACTAAACCAGGACTAAACCAGAACTGAGCCAGGACTGAACCAAGACTAAACCAGGACTAAACCAGGACTAAACCAGGACTAAACCAAGACTAAACCAGGACTGAACCAGGACAGAACCAGGACAGAACCAGGACTGAATCAGGACTAAACCAGGACTGAAACCAGGACTGAACCAGGACTGAGCCAGGACTGAGCCAGGACTGAATCAGGACTAAACCAGGACTGAACCAAGACTAAACCAGGACTGAACCAGGACTAAACCAGGACTGAATCAGGACTAAACCAGTACTGAACCAGGACTGAACCAGGACTAAACCAGGACTGAACCAGGACTAAACCAGGACTAAACCAGGACTAAACCAGGACTAAACCAGGACTAAACCAGGACTGAATCAGTACTAAACCAGGACTAAACCAGGACTGAACGACATTTCTCCATAAAAATCCAAACGAAATGAAAACGATCCAACACGTTTGCAAAGTCATCACTAAAATCACACAACACATGGGAGAAAACTGTTATTATCGCTGCTGTTTAAGTTCGAAATAAAACTACAACACGCAAAAATCAAAAACTACAAATCCCCCCCTGCACCGCACTGCACTGCCCCAGACAGGCTCGTGCGTGAACGATACATCAAAAAGCGCACGCGGCCACGTACAGATGTAAAGATAAAATTACAGATAGAGACATTTCCACAGCACATCTGCAAAAAAACAACAAAAAAAAACACGGACCCAGACAAGTCCCGGGGCCATCTCAACTCGCTCTTCCGTGCTGCTCCCCCCGGTATCCACGCGTGTTCGTCACTTTTATCCTCGCGTGTCCACCACCACGGTTGCACCAGCGCAATAACGTCGGACGCCAAGCCGCCCCCCTCCTCCTCCTCGTCCTCCTCCTCTTTTCTTTTTCGTCTTTTCGAGCATCCATTCAGCACCAAGACGCAAAAAAAAAAAACACACTCACACTCATATGCACGGGTGCACTTCCACATCCCCACGTACGAACCTCCCCAGCGCGGCGCAACGTGGAAATATCCGCGTCCATCACCTGTCACGCTCAGCGGAAACATTTACAAACATGCCAGTAGCGCAGATAAGAGCGTTGGAACGCATCTCACGCACTATTTCGCCTCATATTTGAAGTAGAGGGCATCCTTTCAGCATGGTGCGAGTCGAGATTTGCTTTTTTTTTAAACAGAAAAAAACCAAGAACGCGTGAAAATGAGTGGACTCCCGGTTCCTGCAGTGTGCGTAAAATCCGAAATCACGCACCCGGCTGGGGTTTGCGTAAAGGAGATCGGGAAGGGTTCCAAGTCCCACTCCGGTATATAGACTAGGAAAGCCAATATAGGAAGATGGAGCAGGAGGAAAAAACCCGTGGAATGTTTGGGATGCACGTAGGAGAGGATAAGTTGTCATTTTTACGCACGACAATCGGCGCGTTTGACAGCAAGTTTAACGCACGCATGCAGCAGCAGCAGAGGAGCAGAAATAAACTTAACGCGGTCCGTTGACGTGCAAGAAAGATAAACTTAAACTAACCTTACCTCGTCGCTCGTGGTCGGCGTAAAATCCACATCAGCGAAAACGTTGTTCGCAAGTTGGAGCGTCATTATGTTTGCTTTTTTTTACGTGTCCAAGCCGCGTCGCGTCCTGTTTTCCCCATAGACGGAACACAGAAGAACTTGAGATGCTCCGACGCCTCCTCGGTGCCGCTCCGTGTCCGCGCGAGTGTGTGTGTGAGACGGGACCGGGGCGTGCGTACGAGCGCCCAGGCTCCTCCGCCAATCCTGCCCGGTTACCGCCCGCGTCACACTCCCCATTGGTCGGCTCCGGCATCAATCTTCCAGCAGGCTTCAAACTGGAGCTAGACGGTTTTGATAAAATATAGAATTGCATTTCTTTTTTTTACCTGACAAACGTGTGATTATGATTAGAGCTGAGATTTATGTGTTCAGATTTTCATTTTTAGACTTTTTTTTTTAGACAAAAATCCCAAAACGAAATGAAAATGAAATGAAAATAAACTACAAATCCACCCAATGTAATGTTTCTGTATAAAATTGTCTTGATAAATTAATATACTGATTATACTGATAATATACTCCCCATTGGTCGACACTACATTTAATTTTTAGACATTTTTTTAGACAAAAATCCCAAAACGAAATGAAAATGAGGCAGCACCTTTGCAAAGTCATCATTAAAATCATACAACTAATTGGAAAACTGTTATAATTGCTGTTATTTAAGTTCAAAATAAAACTTAAACATTCAGAGAAATAAAAAAAGTAAACTACAAATCCACCCCAAACATGTGATTATGATTAGATGTGAGATTTATGTGTTCAAATTTTAAAGGGACCACACTACGTTTAATTTTTAGACATTTTTTAGACAAAAATCCCAAAACGAAATGAAAATGAGCCAGGACCTTTGCAAACTAATTAGAAAACTGTTATAATTGCTGTTTTTTTTAAGACTGAAATAAAACTTAAACATTAAAAAAATTAACTACAAATCCATCCCAATGTAAAGTTTTTGTCTAAAATTGTCTTAATAAATTAATATACTGATAATATACTCCGGATTGGTCGGTTTCGGCATCAATCTTCCAGCAGGATTCAAACTGGAGCTACACGGTTTTGATAAAATATAGAATTGCAATTTTTTTACCTGACAAACGTGTGATTATGATTAGAGCTGAGATTTATGTGTTCAGATTTTCATTTTTAGACATTTTTTTAGACAAAAATCCCAAAACGAAATGAAAATGAGGCAGCACCTTGGCAAAGTCATCATTAAAATCATACAACTAATTGGAAAACTGTTATAATTGCTGTTATTCAAGTTCAAAATAAAACAACAAAAATAAAAAATAAACTACAAATCCACCCCAGTGTAATGTTTTTGTCTAAAATTGTCTTAATAAATTAATATACTGATAGTATACTCCAGATTGGTCAGTTCCGGCATCAGTCTTCCAGCAGGCTTCAAACTGGAGCTAGATGGTTTTGATAAAATATAGAATTGAAATTTTTATCTGACAAACGTGTGATTATGATTAGATCTGAGATTTATGTGTTCAAATTTTAAAGGGACCACACTACGTTTAATTCAAATCCATGTTATACACTCCGGATCTACATTTTTGAGGTGATTAACAAGAATGGCACAGCAACTCATTACTACAGTCCTTTTTTGAACATTATTATTATTATTATTACTATTATTACTATTATTATTATTATTATTATTTATTAATGTGGGGAAGTAGGCAACTTACATTCTTTTAAAAGTGCAATAACAGAAATAACACACACACAAAAAAAGATATTTGCTCAAAAAGGAGTGGGAAGAAGAAAACGTTTTTAATCCCACCCCGTCATTTAGACTTAGACAAACTTTATTGATCGACAAAGGAATTTGTTTTGGATACAGTAGCTCACTCATCATAATATAATATATAACAGGGTAACAAAACAAAAAAAAAGCAATAGACCAGTGTCAAATGAGACAATTATAAAAATGATAATAAATGTTTATGTACAAATCAGGATAAAATAGAAAAGTAAGTAATAAAGAATAAAATAAAATTTCAAATAAGATGTCCAATCACAGCTATATACAGTTGTAGGGAGTATTATCTGTTGCATAAGGGTGAGTTGTTGTACAGTTTTATGGAGTATGTTATTATTTCTATTTTAGTTTTTTTTTTTTTGTTTGTTTGGGTTTTTTTTTAGATGCAGTCTTAAAGGAAAAGTAACAGATTTTTTTTTTTACAATCTGAGCCTTCTTTCGGCAATAAAACAAGTAGTTTTACTCACCCATAGCAGTTTGGTGTCATTTTGAGCAGTTTCGTAGAAGTTATGTTGTAGCGTATCCGTTAACTTGAGTGCTCGGGGCATTACTTTGCGGTCTCCAAATAACACAAACTTTAGCACTTTTCAAATCATAGAAGCCCGATGTCTTAGTCTACGATTTCGTTTGGTCAAAAGTGGCCTGTAATCCGAGATTTAGCCATAGTTTCGAGTAGATGATGACGCCAGTGCGCATGTGCGGAGTGTGCTCTCAGCTCCCGGGACCCAAACATGAAACGCAAAGCTGTAAACTATGGATAAATCTCGGATTACAGGCCACTTTTGCTTCAAACGAAATCGTAGACTAAGACATCGGGCTTCTATGATTTGAAAAGTGCTAAAGTTTGTGCTATTTGGAGCCCGCACGGGGCATATTACATGCTTGGGGAATATATTATATGCCCCGAGCTATGGCTAGAAGTTGCGCTAGACTAACGACAAATCTAAAACATCTCTGGAAGTGCTCCATATGACACCAAAGTGCTATGGGTGAGTTTTATTACCGAAATAAGGCTCAAATTGTAAAAAAAAAACAAAAAACAAAACCTTACTTTTCCTTTAAAGGGATAGTGCTTTTTTTTTTTTTTTTAAAGATCCCATGACTTACTTCTTGATGCTTTTATATGGCGCCTTAATGGTTCCCTAATACTGTTAGTGAATCCTTCTTCAAAATCAAGCCTCAGTGCAAGAGATATGACTGACTGTCTTCATGAGGCTAAATATCTCTCTGAAACACTTTATTCTGGGCGTTGTTGCTTGAATGCAAATGAGGAGGACAGAGACAGGCCAGTGCAGCAGGTGGGGGTGTGGCCAAATACGCCGCTGTTTCCTGGATTAGCGGTGCGCTGTACACTGGCCCCACTTCCGCGTTTAAGTGCAGAGGAAGATATGAGACGAGTTGTATTAAATAAACACATTTCCACAGAAAATGAAATTAAACCACTGCTGTTTCAGAGGTTCGGAGGCTCGGATAAAGGACATCCGAGCCTGGAAACACCCTCACGTGTCTCCAGGCAAATAAAAAAACGCATCTCGCATTTCGTAGCTCGTTTGCGGTCCAATTTCTCTGGGCGTGATTTTCAGAGGCGGTGTGGACATCCAGACGGGGGGTGGAAACCTTTCCACGAATGTGATGTCAGAAAGTTCCGTTTGGGCTGTCTTTTTTTCAAACGCAGAAAAGGATCGCAAATGTTCAGTTTACACATTTCGCAACTTTTAGCCATGGGGCTAAACAGGGTAGGGGAGCTCACATTAACGTTTAAAAACCTCAGAAAGTGAAAATGGGACCTTTAATATGAATCTGCACGGCGTCCCCTTCAACAGTGTCGTGACTGACTTACCGATGACAGTGTCCTCTGGGCCTAGTTCTGCTCCGGTTCTGTAGCTCACGAAAGTAGTTCCAGTAAGTTCGGGGAGACATTTAATAAAGCTTGTTTTTCTTCTCAAAACAATATTTGTCCAAAAAGTGATATATTTGGGTCACAAACAGCAGTCAAACAAATTCAGCAGTCTAATTCGCCTGGTGCTATTTTCTCTCGAGTTGTATCACTATTATTTATTAGTTATTATTAGTTATTATTAGCCTGTTCACTTGTAAGCGGATGTTTACAAGTGAACAGGCTGAAACATAAAAAAAAAAACTCTCTTTAAACTTTGGATCAGCTGATAAACAGCCTCTTTCAGTTTAATAGTTTCTTTTAAAGTAAAGTAAAATA
Organism: Paratrypauchen microcephalus; assembly: GCA_036785185.1. Lineage (NCBI taxonomy): Eukaryota > Metazoa > Chordata > Actinopteri > Gobiiformes > Gobiidae > Paratrypauchen > Paratrypauchen microcephalus. The sequence continues at coordinate 2,074,328 of JAVJIX010000022.1, read as the reverse complement.
AAGTTCTTACTCTTTTTTTTTTTTACTTGTCTCACTCCCATTTCTTCTTTTTGCATTTTCAAGCACTACTCAAACCCTTCTTAAAGGTCCCATGGCATGAAATTTTCACTTTCTGAGGTTTTTGAATGTTAATTAAGATTAGATTAAGCCTTGGCCTATTGGCCTTTATTGGTCTCACACACAATGACACACAGTGACACATGGGAGAAATTTGACTTCTGCATTTGACCCATCCTTTTTCAGGAGCAGTGAGCAGCCATCTTTTTTTTTTTTTTTCGGCGCCCGGGGGGCAGTACCGTGAAGGGTCTTGCCCAAGGACCCACACTGGTTAGCTCATTGCCCGGGGGGGATTTGAACCCACAACCTCCAGGGGGAAAGTCCATGACTTACCAGTTGAGCTAACCAGCCGGTAAAGGTGAGCCGGTAATGTGAGCTCCCCTACCCTGTTTAGCCCCCCCCCCCCATGGTTAAAAGTTGCGAAATGTCTAAACTGAGCATTTGCGATCCTTTTCTGCGTTAGAAAAAATCAGAGCTCAAACGGGCGATTTTGAACAAGGAAACTTATTGACGTCAGATCGAAAAAAGAAATGCAAATGCAGTTCCACCCCCGTCTGTCTGTACTCAGCGTCTCTGTAAATCACGCCCAGAGAGTTTGGACTGCGGAGGAGCTACGCAATGCGAAATGCGTTTTTTATTTGCCTGGAGGAACTTGCGAGTGTTTCTAGGCTCGGAAGTCCTTTATCTGAGCCTGTGGATATCTGAAACAGCAGTGGTTTAATTTTATTTTCTGTGGAAATGTGTTTATTTTTCAATGGAATGCTTCTCATCTCTCCCTCTGCGCAAAAACACGGAAGTGGGTCAGAGCGCACAGGGCACAGCTGAAAAGGAAAGAGTGGAGAGTTTGGCCACGCCCCCACCCGCTACGACAGGCCATCTCTGTCCTCCTCATTTGCATTCAAGCAACAATGCCCATAATGGAGTGTTCCAGAGTGACATTTATGACTCTTTCCTCATCTTATCTCGCTTTCTCATGCACTGAGTCTTGATTTTGAAGAAGGATTCATTTACAGTATTAGGGAACCATTAAGGAGCCATATAAAAGCATCAAGAAGTACCATGTCATGGGACCTTTAAGATCAGTGCAAAATGTGAATTCTTGCAATTTTTCAACTGGTCTTAAAATTTTGATCAGGAGTGTAATGATGTTTACTGGTTAAACATCATCATCATCAACATCATGGTTAAACTGGTTGTGTTTTGTTTCATTCACATGTTTAACACACAAACCTGCAGATTTAGACTGAGTTCTTCTCTCGAAAAAGAAAAAAAAACTCATACAGGAAGTGTTCCAGTGTGATTTTTATCCTTCATACACCTTCACTAGAATCATTTTGATCATTTCAGGGCTGGAACTGAAAATCTCCGGTAAAAAAGGTAGCTGTTAATATAAAAAAACTACTGCTTCACAAGGCGGAACAGAACATTTTGAGCTTTGGAGATGTAGACAGACTAATAATAAAGAGTTACTCAAACATGTGTGAATGAAGCCAAACAGAAGTACATGAAAAATTATGTTTTTGAAGAGGTAACAAGATTAGGTCTTAAGGTCAGGTCTTAAAGCTCACAAGAGTCAATTTTGTGTAATATCGGACCTTTAAACATGTCCTGAAGCGTTGACATTTGCAAGAAGATGAAAATATGAATTGCCAAACTGCTACGAAACGACTGCATTTCAGAACATGTTTGCAAATGTCTAAACTACAGCGATAACATTTTTTTTAGATAATAAGACAGCATATTTTGTGATATACTGATAAAACGTACCCAATATTTCCCCATATTTGAGCAAAAAGTGTTACCTCAGTACAGATGTATTGTATAAGCAGCTCTTGAGGTCAAAACAAGTGTGCTGCTCGTGTCTGCATCTTATTAGAAAACAGTTTAATCTGATATCAGGAAGTGTTCTTTAAAAACAAAAACAGAATACGACAAAACTGATCTAAATGTGTTATGCAGTTGTTATTCATCCCTCAAGTAACTATAGAGCAGGGGTGTCCAACCGGTCGGGCCGAGTGTCAGTGGATCGCCAGGGCTTAATGCTCAATTTTGTGAAATCCGATTTTTTGCGCATGCGCCCCGGAGGACATGACGAGGTCATGCGCAGCGAGCGTGCTCAATGTTTACAGAAGTAGCCTAAAGTTGCTGTCGTACCGGAGCCAGAACATGTACAGCTTATTTGTTTTAAGGAGGAGACGGAGAAGGAGAAGGTTCTTGGCCACGGTGTTTTGCGGGGCAGTGGCAGCAACGTCCGTATGAACGTGTTGGTCCGGAGTTGCAGACAAAAGTGGTGGGATTACCATGTGCTTTGCTGCTTCACTGCAGGCATGAAAATCCAGGACTAAACCAGGTCTAAACCAGGACTAAACCAGGTCTAAACCAGGACTAAACCAGGTCTAAACCAGGTCTAAACCAGGTCTAAACCAGGACTAAACCAGGACTAAACCAGGTCTAAACCAGGTCTAAACCAGGACTAAACCAGGTCTAAACCAGGACTAATCCAAGACTAAATCAAGACTAAACCAGGTCTAAATCAGGACTAAACCAGGTCTAAACCAGGACTAAACCAAGACTAAACCAGGTCTAAACCAGGTCTAAACCAGGACTAAACCAAGACTAAACCAGGTCTAAACCAGGACTAAACCAGGTCCAAACCACGTCCAAACCAGGACTAAACCAAGACTAAACCAAGACTAAACCAAGACTAAACCAGGACTAAACCAGGTCTAAACCAGGACTAAACCAAGACTAAACCAGGACTAAACCAGGACTAAACCAGGTCTAAACCAAGACTAAACCAAGACTAAACCAGGACTAAACCAGGACTAAACCAGGTCTAAACCAAGCCTAAACCCAGCCTAAACCAAGACTAAACCAAGACTAAACCAGGTCTAAACCAGGTCTAAACCAGGTGTAAACCAGGACTAAACCAGGTTTAAACCAAGTCTGAACCAGGACTAAGGTGTGTGTTTGTGCCGAGATTTGCATTCAAGCAACAACACGCAGAATAAAGCGTTTCAGAGACATAGTTATGAATAGAACTGTCTTCATGAGGCTCTCCCATGCACTGAGGCTTGATTTTGGAGAAGGATTCATTTACAGTATTAGGGAACCACTAAAAGCATCAAGAAGTACCATGTCATGGGATCTTTAAGACAGTAAAAATGCCAATTGCGACCATTCAAATCGCTATTTTGGTTTGGTTTCGATAAACCTTGCGGTCCTTCTTCAAACAAACCCAGTTCAGTGCTTCCCCTTTGCTTCATCTCTCCTTCTCTCCCTCCGTTATCCTCCTCTTCCTCTAGTCTTCCTCTGTTAAACACGTGATTATAGGAGATAGTCATCTGAACCCAGGGAGGTTAGCCCCATATCTCGTTTTTCTTACACCGATAACGGGACTTGTCTTGCAGCCAGCCTTCACCGCCGGCTCTCCCCACGGGGTTCAAAGCAAAGAGTGAAATGAACCAAGACATGGGGGAACCAACTGGGCAGAGGAACTGGCAATACAAGCGTGGCGAAAGTCATGGAAGTGAGGAAAAAGCTGCTAAGACTTGGCAACATCATCTACAATTAAAACTAAATTAATACTTAGCTACCCTGAGTCAAGATTTGGGTTCAAGATCTGGAGAAGCTTCCTATAAATCATATTTTAAAAGGCCTATATTACGATATTTTCTATGTTATTTTTTTCATGCCATGTTGTGTTTTTTTTCTGCATATTTACATCAATTCTGCATCAAATAATTTCCCTTGTGGATCAATAAAGTTTGTCAAAGTCTAATATTTAGGCTGGGTTCTTCTCTCGAACGGAAAACACTCTGTTCCACCTTGTGATGTCATGTGTTAATACAGGAAGTGCTTCACTGTGTTTTTAACCTTCATACACCTTCACTAGATTCATTTTTAGATCATTTCAACCCTGGAATGGCCTATCCCTACTACAGCTCTCGAAAAAAAATAAAAGACCACTGCATTTTTTTTCTGAAATCAGCATCTCTACATGTATTACAGCCATTCCATTCCAGCGTCTGTTGAATTCCAACACAAACACAAAGCTGAGCTACTTCAGTTCTTGCACCAGGAGTGGAATAAAGTCACCCAAGAACAATGTGAAAGACTTGTGGAGAGCATGCCAAGACGCATGAAAGATGTTATTAAAACAAAACATGAAAACATGTATCTTTTTTGTTATTTTGACCATTTGTCATTTTCTACAAATAAAAGCTCTAAACTAGGGCTGGGCGCTTTTTCGGCGACTCCGAAGGCTGCGAAAGTCCACGGAGCCACTCGCAGCGCCCAGACACGCTGCTATCGCTAATGCTAACGACACGCACCATGCAAATTACGCACACGGATCAATAACCCTCGAATTGGGACACGGCCACAGTGTGTGTTGAGCGGTAAACAACATGGACGTTGTTGTTAGAAACAGAGGAACTTATACTGAAAAGAGGAGCCGTGTCAGTTGTGTGGAAGAACTTCGGCTTTAAAAAAAATCTCAAACAACCGTATTCTGTAAATATTGTCGGGCTAAAGTTGTAGCGACTCAGACGTCACTGAACAGACCCTCCAGGAATTCGCGATGTTGCGATTTGCAACTTCAACGCAACTTCAGCCAATCCCCGCAAATTCAGGGCGGTGTTGCAATTTTGACCAATCACCGCAACTTTTCCGCAATTTTTTCTAATTTTGACCAATCATCGGCGTTGTGCGGTGCGGTGCGTTTGTGTGTGTGCGGCAGAGGCGGTGGGTCACGTGAGTGTGGGTGTGTGCACGTACGGAAGTGTGTGTGTGTAAAAGCGCGCGCTCACCTGTCACACAGAGGAGAGAGTCAGGGTTGGGGTGTAGCCGTATTTTTTGTTGACCGCAAACCATTCATTCATCTTTCATGTTAATCTGTTCATCCTGCTGTTTTTCCATGAGTTCCATTTCATCCTGCTGCGCTGTCATAGCTGTGTGCGCTCTTTTTGTAATAAATGCACAAAACGCATATCTGGATCTCAGCGTATCTGTCACCATAGCCTCCTCTTTGCGCGTCACAAATCTGCGAGCCATAGGACCCAACCTCATATTCTCGGCGGCTAAAAGGTTTGAGTTTGGAAGCAGCAACATTCTGCTTTACTTCCGTGTGACAAAACAAAACTGCGGCCGTGTCCCAGTTCCCAGAGTGCAAAGCTCGGAGCGCGGCCCAAAGGGGGCTCAGACTGCAGTCAAGGCGGTGCACACTTGCTCAGCCCCGACTGCAGTCCGCGGACCGCGTGTTAACTGCGCATGGGACAAAAAAGAAGTGGGACAGCAGTCGTCGCGCCGGTGTTCTGGCGAAATGTGTGATGCACATGCCCTTCGGGCCACGCTCCGAGCCGCTCTGGGAACTGGGACACGGCTTCTAATGGCAAAGAAACATGTCTGCGGCGCCATTTGCCCACAAAAATAACAGCAAAAGACCGGGCGAAACAGTTCCCCTCCTAGTAGTAATTTCTTTTCGATGTTGGTGAGGTTGTTTTAGGACCATATCTGTGATCTCTGTGTTTTTGTATTATTCTTTGTCAGTAATAACTCAGTATTCAAAATATTACTCAATTTTAATTACAAAAAGCGAAAATCGCAACTATTTATCGCAACTTTCACTTCCTCCCGCAACAAAATCGCAACAAAAACCTTAAAAGCACCGCAACTTTCATCGCAACTTTTTGGAAAAGCTCCCGCAAATTCAGGCATTTTGAACCGCAACAATCACAAAAAATTCCCGCGAAATCCTGGGGGGTCTGACTGAAAGACGCGTTTGCTAAGGGGACCGCCTAGGACAAGAAAAGCAAACGGTGGAACGATATTACCAATGCTGTTACTGTCCACTTCGCCAAAGACATTGGACCACTTAGTCCTGTTGAGAAATGTGCTTCAGGGAGATGATTAAAGCACTGGATCCCAGATATGTTTTACCAAGTCAAATTTACTGCAGTAATTATTCTCTAAATTATTAGGAAATGGGGTTAACACCTAGTCATGCATGAAAAAAAAAAAAAAAAAGTCAAATACCGTGATACCGGTATAATTTATTTTGAAAAATACCGTGATATAAATTTTTGGTCATGCCGTCAGCTCTACTCAAACGATAATATTTTTATTTGAATTTTGGGAGAAATGTTGTCAGTAGTTTATAGACTTCCTTCCTTCCCTTTGCCCAAACACATACCTATAAGTATTAGATTACCAAGATTACCAAACCAATAGTGCTACAACATTGCATTGCATCACACTGCATTACATTACATTACACATTGCACTTTTAACATGTAAACATGTATATTTGTACTGTATATTGTATTTTTATTGTATATTTGTATATTGTATAGTTGTGTTGTCTCGCCTTCCCAGGACTACAGATGGAAATTAGCTATGAGCTACAATCTGGTACAAACATCTCTGCCATTGTGCTTAATGTAACTGTACACTGTCCTAATAAACCAATAAATGGAAATGTAAAGTATTAAAGGAAAAGTAACGTTTTTTTTTTTTACAATCTGAGCCTTATTTCGGTAATAAAACAAGTTGTTTTACTCACCCATAGCACTTTGGTGTCATATGGAGCACTTCCAGAGATGTTTTAAGATTTGCGGTTAGTCTAGTGCGACTTCTAGCTATAGCTCGGGGCATATAATATATTCCCCGAGCATGTAATATGCCCCGTGCGGGCTCCAAATAACACAAACTTTACCACTTTTCAAATCATAGAAGCCCGATGTCTTAGTCTACGATTTCGTTTGAAGCAAAAGTGGCCTGTAATCCCAGATTTATCCATAGTTTACAGCTTTGCGTTTCATGTTTTGGTCCCGGGAGCTGAGAGCACAGTCCGCGCATGCGCACTGGCGTCCTCATCTACTCGAAACTATGGCTAAATCTCGGATTACAGGCCACTTTTGACCACACGAAATCGTAGGCTAAGACATCACCATCTATGATTTGAATCAGAATCGCTAAAGTCCGTTGTTATTTGGAGACCGCAAACATGTGCCCCGAGAACTTACATGATGGAGATCGCAAATCTAAAACATCTCTGGAAGTGCTCCATATGACACCAAATTGCTATGGGCGAGTAAAACAACTTGTTTTATTACCGAAATAAGGATCAGATTGTAAAAAACTTTACTTTTCCTTTAAAATCAGAAAAAACTGATAATTTTACAGTGGTCTCCTATTTTTTTCCAGAGCTGTAGACGAAATGTAAAATGTCCGTTAACTTGAAAACTACCTTGTCATGACATCACAAGGTGGAACAGAGCATTTTTGAGCTTTGGAGATGTACATAGACTAATAAAAGCGTTACTCAAAAATGTGTAAATGAAAAAAAAAACACAACTCCAGGTATGTTTTTGAAGAAATAACATTATAACATGGTTAAAAGCTCACAAGAATCGTAATATAGGACCTAAATGAGTCCAGTAGATTATAAAACCTGAAGAAATGCTAATATTTTGAATTGTATTTTGACAGACCAAGTTAGAGCTTAATGCAAAATGTGTCAGCGCTATAAAAAGAATGACAGGCAGATCTGTGAAGAAGGTCCTGACTCATGAGGAAAGTGTATTGTGCGCTGCAGTTCTGTCAAAAGAATAATAATGTATTCAAATGCTTAGTTACAGAATAATAAACGTGCAGGGGAGGGAGGCTGAGACGCTGGAATCTGATGTGATCACAGCCCGTGAGTGGAGTCTGTTTGGACAAAAAAGCCACTTCTGACTGTTAAATGTGTTGTTTATCATCATTATCACGACTACAACAAGCACTTCATTTTGGTTTTGTTTATTGCGCTGAAAAGGACTTTACAGAAGAAAAGTCCTTCTGTGAGACTCTTATTTAGACTTAGACAAACCTTATCGATCCACAAGGGATATTAATTGGGTACAGTAGCTCAAAAAAGAGCAAGAGAACAGTGTCAAATGAGACATAATTATAAAAATTAAAAATAATAATAAATGTATAGGTACAAATCAGAATAAAATAGAAAAATAAGTAATAAAATACAAAATACAATATCAAATAAGATATCCAATCACAGCTATGTACAGTTTTAGTATTATCCGTTACACAAGGGTGAGTTGTTGTACAGTTGTAGAAGAAAGGGAAATTATTTCTCTGCATTTGACCCATCCTTCAGGAGCAGTGGGCAGCTCATCTTTCAGGCGCCCGGGGACCCATCTCCATGATCTTGTTGCTAGGCTTGGTCAGGACCTAAGCTGGAGGATTTTACCTAGAGCAGGGATGTCAAACATGCGGCCTAAGACCTTTAATATGGCCCTCGGCTGATTTTCTATTAAAATATTACAATTTTGTATTAAAATATTGGTAATTTTCTGCCTCTTTTCTGCGCAGTTTAGCATAGCAGCGTCTCCAGCGCCTCTGTGCGTGGCCCCTCCCACCAGAGCAGCACAAATGAAGACTCGCCTCTTTCCAAACGCTCTTCAAGGACCATCGTTTTGACTGTTGACTGTGACACCCTCATCAGCAAAATGTCCAAAAGTGGTGCAGGAGTGCAGGATTTTCCAAGAAAAATTGACTAATTCCGATTTGTTAACCTGCTTGGAAACTTGTATGCTTGTGTTGAAATAGCATCAAGTTTTAGGTTGTTCATAATATTATAATATTTTGAAAAAGAAAGAGATATGTACTAGATTCTGTAATAGATTTGTGTTTCTCTGCACAAATTTGGACTTATTGCTATTTTTGGGGTGTATATGCTGTGAGTTTTCTGATCCGGCCCCTTTGGGATCAAAGTAGGTTGGATACGGTCCCTGGACCAAAATGAGTCTGACACCCCTGACCTAGAGCATGTTTTGGGTTGATGGGGGAAACCGGAGTGCCCGGAATATGCAAACTCCACACAGAAAGGCTCGGGCGACCCGGGGATCGAACCCAGAACCTTCTTGCTGTGAAGCAAGAGTGCTAGCCACTCAGCCACTCAGCCACCGTAGGGAGTATTATCTCCTCTGTCCCTCTATGGTCTGGTGCAGTGGGTGAGCAGTCTGAACAAGCTTTTAAAATAAAGTCTAAAACAATGTCACGATAACTCTGCATCTTAAAGGAAAAGTAATGGTTTTTTTACAACCTGAGCCTTTTTTCGGCAATAAAACAAGTAGTTTTACTCACCCATAGCAGTTTGGTGTCATTTTGAGCAGTAGAAGTTATGTTGTAGCATATTGAGTGCTCGGGGCATTACATTGCGGTCTCCAAATAACACAAACTTTAGCACTTTTCAAATCATAGAAGCCCGATATCTTAGTCTACGATTTTGTTTGGTCAAAAGTGGCCTGTAATCTGAGATTTAGCCATAGTTTCGAGTAGATGAGGACGCCAGTGCGCATGTGCGGAGTGTGCTCTCAGCTCCCGGGACCCAAACATGAAACGCAAAGCTGTAAACTATGGATAAATCTCGGATTACAGGCCACTTTTACTTCAAACGAAATCGTAGACTAAGATATCGGGCTTCTATGATTTGAAAAGTGCTAAAGTTTGTGCTATTTGGAGCCCGCACGGGGCATATTACATGCTTGGGGAATATATTATATGCCCCGAGCTATGGCTAGAAGTTGCGCTAGGCTAACCGCAAATCTAAAACATCTCTGGAAGTGCTCCATATGACACCAAAGTGCTATGGGTGACTAAAACAACTCGTTTTATTACCGAAATAAGGCTCAAATTGTAAAAAAACGTTACTTTTCCTTTAAACCCTCCATCTACTATATTATTTACATTCACAAGTTCTAATCAATGAATGTGGCTATCAAGCAACTCTGATACTCTAAAATACATTTAAGAGTATTATTAAAGAATCTATACCTAAATTAATGCTAAAAATACTTTGGTGTACAACAGGAATGAGACACAATCAGCATAGTGTTACACAGTGGCTTCTACAAAGGGTGTACGCATCTTTAATTACTGTAATTAGTAAATCACAGACGTCTGCAGTGGTTAAAAAGCAATGTGGGGAATGAAATCAGCTTTAATCTAGTCATATACTTGATATATTTTGATTAAGCTCCTACAAAATGCTTCAAAAGTGTCCAGAGACCAGTTGAAAGCAAAAACCTGGGGAACCTTTTCTTGATTTTGGGCATTACATTGGGCCAGAAACATATAATAAAGAGCAAAGAGGTTCTGTGGAGTAAATTGAAAATTGGAAATACTATTAGAAGTAAATAGTAGGCTTGGGATGAGAATTTTCACAAGACGAGAAACGAGATGGGGTCCACGAGATTGAGACAATACAACAATCGGATCAATTTGCAATTTTGGACTCAAGATTTTTAATTGGTTTCATTTCTTTATATATTGTGTTGTGAATGGGTTTTATGTGTTAACTAAGCCATTTTCCTCTTATGCTTTAGATGCATTAAACAACCTTTATGCTTTACACACCAGTTTCCTACATGCATCACTACTGATTATTATAAAATACAGTGGTACCTCACCTTACGAAATTAATTTGTTCCAGAAGTGGTTTCGTAACGTGAATTTTTCGTAAGTTGAGTAGCTATTTCAATGGAAAAAGCCTGATTCTTTCCAAGGCCCCGTTCCAAGTTTTTTTTTTATAGTGTAACATTTTTTTTATCGTGTAACATTGTGTTCTGTGTCCTGATTGGCTAAGAGACTGTAGACCCAGGACTAAACGTGGACTATACCAGGTCTAGACCAAGGTCTAAACCTGGACTGGACCAGGACTAAACCTGGACTAAACCAGGACTAGACCAGGTGGATTAAAGCGCTGCGTGCGGGTCCATTTCCTGGTTTCGTGCTAGCTCTGCTATTAGCAGCAGCACCGGTGTACCTCACGAGTCACGGGTGAGGCAAGCAGCGACTGCGTGCGTGGGGGGAAGGGGGAGGGCGGAGAAGTGTGCGCGCGGACACGTGTGCTAGCGCAGCATGACCCGGCGCGGGGCTGTGAGCACGAGACCCGTGCTCAAACTGTGCCTCCTCTAGACCAGGTCCAAACCAGGTCTAAACCAGGATTAAACCACCGCGTGCGGGTCTATTTCCTGGTTTCGTGCTAGCTCTGCTGGTGTACCTCACGAGTCACGGCTGAGGCGAGCAGCGAGGAGGGGAGGGGATGTGCCTCCCCTCGGGACCGCACGCAGTCTGAGCGCATGAACGAACGCATGCAAGAGCCGTGGTGGTTTAATCCTGGTTTAGACCTGGTTTAGACCTGGTTTAGACCTGGTGTAGAGGAGGCACGGTTTGAGCACGGGTCTCGTGCTTGCAGCCCCGCGCCGGGTCATGCTGCGCGATCACACACGTGTCCGCGTGCACACTTCTCCCCCCTCCCCCTTCCCCCCACGCTTCACTATTAATACATTTTCTTGAAAACCTATGAAAGTTTGAGTGTTTAAACGAGAGACAAATGTGAGAAAAGTTTAAATCCAGTCTGAGAAAAGCGTATAATGTGTGTGGCTGAGCGCGCATTATTTGAATTTTTGAGATTTCGCATTTCGTAACTTGAATTTTCTTTCGTATCTAGAGACCAAAATTTAACGTGAAGGCGTTTCGTAACTTGGAATTTTCGTTTGTTGGGTCTTTCATAAGGTGAGGTACCACTGTACTCAATATAAACTAAACTTTTTACCTAATTTTTATTATTTAAATTATTAGACAAAACCGTACCTGATCTTGTCCCATCCCTAGTAAGTAGAAATAAAAAGTACTAGTGGTCCAACAAATTACACAACTAAAATATAAAGAGATACAAGTGAGAAATGGTAAAAGTTAAAGCCACAGTATGCCTTTTTTTTTTTTTTGGCCTCAAATGGCCTAAAACAAGAGCATGTCATTTTTTTTCAGTATGGGTGTGCTTTTTGTGTCCTTACTCAGAGTGGGCTTGCATCTCCACAACCCCAACTCCTAAAATTATTAGTATTATCTCCACCGAGAATGTTTTTAAGTTTGGTTTTATGTGATGTACCATGTTACTGTACGAAAAAAGTGCACAAAATTTGGTATTTATAAAGTATACACAGTACCACAAGCCATATCTGAAAGAGCGATGCAAGAAACTCAAATGTTCAAATAGTTAAAACTGTCAACATAAAGCTTTCGTCACTTTTAGATTCACTCGTAAAGGGAAGAGTCACCAGTACTGAGATATCTTATTAGGTAGAGGTGAAAGTATATTCTGAAAAGTAAAATTTCTTTAAAAAGATACTCGTCAATTCTCTAAAGTAAATGCAACCAAGTACTACTGCTTATACATTAGACTGAGACTAACTGTCTTAACCTTTCCCCTTCCCCTTTATCTACGTCTTTGTCTTGCCCCTCGATACCGAGCTGAGAAGGCTCAGGGTATGAATTAGAGGTAAGATCTTAAGCCCGAGCCCGAGCCCGACCAGACCCGAAATTCGGGTCGGGTTCGGGCCTAAAATGTCAATCATTGCTTCGGGTCGGGCTCGGGCCGGGCTTCTCTCTGGCTGACTTTTTTTAAAATAAATATATGTTTATAAAAATGTATAATAAAACGATGTGTGGATACTAAACTAAGGAATACTTGTTTTAAAATAAATAATTTGGATAAAACAGAGAAGGCGCTGTAAGGTAATTGCTATTTAACTATTAAACAGGAGCCGCTCTTAATAATCTTCCCCTCCGCAAGTCCGCATCTATTTTGACCTGGTATCCCCAATATGGAGGAGCAAGAAGTTAAGGATAAACTAAAGACAGGAGAACTGAAAAGACAAACACGCACCGGTAAGAGTGAGGTGTGGAAAAGCTTCAAATTGATTGTTGAAAATGCTACAGAAACTTGCGTTGGCTTTGCTGAATGTAGTCAATGTGGCGCTTTGCTTTCATACGAGAGCAAAAAGACTGGCACCTCGACGTTCCCTCTAAGCTGCGCGCCTGTGCAGTTGCGCACTGCACGCACATTCTCAGCGCACAAGAAAACCTATGCAGCGCAGGGATGAAAGAGTTCCGCTTTTTTTTTTCAGCCGCGGGGTCATCTGAATACGGGGGAATCGTCCAGTATTCAGAAACAAACAAACAACATGTGTCTCGTATTAAACTTCTACCGGTGTAAGCCACGAGCACGCGCAAGCCGCGAGCACGCGCAGCTCTTTCCGCGTGTACCGGGGGTGCATGTCGGATGTCGCGCACAGGGTTCCAAGGAGCGCTCAGGGAGTTAGTGTGTTTGCTCAGACACATAAAACATTAGGAGGAACATTGACCTCGACGCTGAGCAGGCATTTAAACAGCTGTACTAGCAAAATTGATGATCGTCAAACATCTATATTATCATTTGTTTCAAAAAAACGCCCCTCACAAATAAAATATGAAATTTCGGGTTTGCTTCGGGCTCGGGCCTGCAAATCAAGTTAATTGGTCGGGCTCGGGCCGGGTCGGGCTTTAATACCCGCGGGCCGAGTCGGGTCGGGCTGGATTTTTTAGGCCCGATCTTACCTCTAGTATGAATGTTCCCTTAAAGATCCCATGACATGGTACTTCTTGATGCTTTTATATGGCGCCTTAATGGTTCCCTAATACTGTAAATGAATCCTCCAAAATCAAGCCTCAGTGCATGAGAGAGCCTCCTGAAGACAGTCACGGTCATAAAAATGTCTCTGAAACACTTCAGATTCTGGGCGTTGTTGCTTGAATGCAAATGAGGAGGACAGAGACAGGCCAGTGCAGTGGGTGGGGGTGTGGCTAAATATGCCACTGTTTCCGGGATTAGAGGTGCGCTGTGCGCTGTCCCTGCTTCCGTTTTTTAAGCGCTTGGGACGCCTCTCATATCTTCCTATAAAAAAAAAAAAAAAATTCCACAGAAAATAAAATTAAACCACTGCTGTTTCAGAGGTTCGGAGGCTCGGATAAAGGACATCCGAGCCTGGAGAGACTCTCACGTGTCTCCAGGCAAAAAAAAACAAAACAAAAAAGCAGGGTAGGGGAGCTCACATTAACGTTCAAAAACCTCAGAAAGTTAAAATTTCATGCCATGGGGCATTTAAGAAATGGGACACTACTCGATTTCAATTACCGTTTGCGTCATCATCCCTTGCCATGTCAAGGTTTATCGGGTACCTCAGCTCGACAAAAAAACTAGCTTGTTTATACATGAAAGTTTGATGAAAACGATAATGTCGGCTAAACGGACATCACCACAATTAAAACCGCAACAAAAGCTCACTAAACGTAACATAGAACATAAGCGTCATAACTGTAAATCATGCTAAACTGTTACTCGATAATTACAACTGCTGAAAATACATTTATGAGACTCCTTGGCTGGTCGATGTGACGCTGCCATCCTGATTCCAAAACCTGCCTGAGCTTGTAGGCGTACCCCTTCGTTTCAAGTCTGGTCAAGAGCTTAATTCGTTTCAAGGGGTATGTAGTCCGAGGTCGTGGCCCGAGCCCTTGATCAAAATTAGAAATCGGGACACCCCTTGCCCTCACATGAACGCACAAAACAAAACCACAGGGTAGGGGGTAAGATGAAGTAATGGGACGCAGCCTTACACTTAAACAAACTTAATTGATTCACAAGGGAAATTTTTCATTTTTCAAGTTGTGTTTCATTTCAAATTCAAAAGCGGTCACTACTAGCATGCTAACGACGCATCAGCAGACCATTAAGCTCCTGATATAGCCCATGATAGAGCTGTGTGGAGTGCTATGAAGCCCACTGGTGCATGTTTATACCAGGCCTTTGAACACGGGCGTTTGAAGCCGGCGCAGACACTGGCTCAGATCGTCTCAGCGGGGCGCCATGTTGCTTCTCCATACGTGTAAGAACAATTTACACTTCAATTCATCTCCCGCCTTTACTCTCACTCTAATGTTTGTGTTTATAATTTAATATGACTGATTCTGCCCGTGCCGCTGTCCTGATTAAACGAGTTTACTATAGAGGAATAGATATGAACATTTCTTTGAGCAAATTGGCAGTAATGTTTACACGTGAGGACATCAACAAAGAAGAGCGAATATAGAGTGAACGTTCATGTAATTCGCACGGAGTAAGACTCGTGTGTGTGATAGTGAGAGAAAGTACAGCCAGACAAAGAGATAAAATGGAGGCTGTTATTGGAATGCCTCGAGGAAGGGCAAGAGAGACAATGCGCAGGTGAACTTTTTTGTGTATTAGTTTCATTACAAGACTGAGATTAGTTCAGACGTGCATGTTTCTATATTTAATTAGGAAAAAGAACACAAAAGTTGTCGTCATAGTAGTAGTAAGTACTAGTAGTTGGATGAGTAGTAGCTGTAGTAGTATTACGAGTACCTGTAGTAGTAGCTGTAGTGGCAGAAGCTGTAGAAATTGTAGAAGCTGTAGTAGTAGTAGCTGTAGTAGTACGAGTACCTGTAGTAGTAGCTGTACTGGCAGAGGCTGTACAAGTTGTAGTAGCTGTAGGAGTAGCACGAGTACCTGTAGTAGCTCTAGAAGTTGTAGTAGTAGGAGTAGTAGCTATAGTAAATTCAGTAGCTGTAGGAGAAGTATGAGTACCTGTAGTAGTACCTGTAGTAGTAGCTGTAGTGGCAGAAGCTGTAGTAGCTGTAGGAGTAGCACGAGTACCTGTAGTCAGTACTCGAGTTGAGGGGAAAGGGGGGTGGCACCCCCTGGGGATGCCTGGGGGTAAAAAAATAGTCCCCCCAGGCATCCCTCTTCTAAAACGGTCATCCCTTCTTCCATCCCTTATGGCATTTTATCAATCAGGCATGAAAATCCCTCACCTTTTGGCGAAATTTGCCAGTTTTAAGTCAAAATAGCCAGTGCCAAGAGCCAATCATAGGCTGAACTACGCTCCAGGTTCCAATCATGTTGTAGCACCACCGATCTCGCTCCCGCCAATCATGACGATTACCGCTGTTGTGTTTGCGCCTGTTCGCCGATCAGCTGTGAGCGAGCCGCGTGATATTTACGCGGCATTTCCAGAGAAGAAGAATCCTTAACTTGCTACGTTAATGCTACGTAAGAAGAAATTCTCGCCTCGGGACACGGGATACCTTCGGGATATGTCCTTTTCTCCGGAGTTCCGGATTATTAAAGACAACACTGCAAATTGTTAGAATGGAGCTGACCGCGTTCTTATGGATGAGTCATATTATCAGATTATTTCTGCATCTATTTCGGCACTAAACCAGGACTAAACCAAGACTAAACCAGGTCTAAACCAGGACTAAACCAGGACTAAACCAGGTCTAAACCAGGACTAAACCAGGTCTAAACCAGGTCTAAACCAGGACTAAGCCAAGACTAAACCAGGACTAAACCAAGACTAAACCAGGTCTAAACCAGGACTAAACCAAGACTAAACCAGGTCTAAACCAGGACTAAACCAGGTCTAAACCAGGTCTAAACCAGGACTAAGCCAAGATTAAACCAGGACTAAACCGGGTCTAAACCAGGATTAAACCGGGACTAAACCAGGACTAAACCAAGACTAAACCAGGTCTAAAAAAAGACTGAGCCAAGACTAAATCAGGTCTAAACCAGGACTAAACCAGGTCTAAACCAGGACTAAACCGGGACTAACCCGGCACTAAACCAGGACTAAACCAAGACTAAACCAGGTCTAAACCAGGACTAAACCAGGTCTAAACCAGGACTAAGCCAAGACTAAAGCAGATTTAAACCGGGTCTAAACCAGAACTAAACCGGGACTAAACCAGGACTAAACCAAAACTAAACCAGGTCTAAACCAAGACTAAGCCAGGACTAAAACAGGTCTAAACCAGGACTAAGCCAGGACTAAACCAAAACTAAACCAGGTCTAAACCAAGACTAAGCCAGGACTAAAACAGGTCTAAACCAGGACTAAGCCAGGACTAAAGCGGGACTAAACCAGGACTAAACTAAGACTAAACCAGGTCTAAGGTGTGTGTGTGTGTGTGTGATAACATATATCCTGTGTATTATTGATTACTGATTAATGATTACATGGACTTTTTGTTATAAAAGCATTTCCATTTTAACAAAGTACCTTCTAATTCTGCCCTGCCCTGGAACACCACACCACAGTGATGTCAGTGATGGGGGAAGGCTTAGCGTAATATCATGCAAATTAGTTCCTTTCTGCCCCCTCCCCCCCCCCTGGAAAATATGTCACATAAATGAAAAATTTTACAACTCGACTACTGCCTGTAGTAGTAGCTCTAGAAGTTGTACTAGCTGTAGTAGTAGCTGTAATGGCAGAAGCTGTAGAAGTTGTAGCAGCTGTAGTAGTAGTAGTAGTAGTAGGATGAGTAGTAGCTGTAGTAAATTCAGTAGCTGTAGGAGTAGTACGAGTACATATAGTAGTACCTGTAGTAGTAGCTGTAGTGGCAGAAGCTGTAGAAGCTGTAGTAGCTGTAGTAGTACTAGGATGAGCAGTAGTAGCTGTAGGACTAGTACGAGTAGTAGTAAAGTTGACATAAATTGAACGTTCATGTATCCACTATCCACACAGTCTACGACGTGTTTTTGACAGAATGTGTTTGAGAAAAAGCACAGACAGCGACAGTAGAACGCCTTGAGGAAGGGCGAGACAGACATTGTGCAGTTTTATCTACATTATTAGGAGAATTCAAATTTACTTGATATTTGCATGTATTTCTTTTTAATGTATTAAGGTTTGTATTTAATTTTTACATTTAATATTTTTTACATGATGTGTGGTCAAATTTACAGGCTTCTAAATGAGCAAACAATACATAAAATCATATCAAAGAGCGGGAGCAGAAGCAGTAGTAGCAGTCAGTGGCGCCACCAGGCGTACAGCCGTACGCACTAGGCGTACCTTGGAAAGATTTTTTTTTTTTTAAATTCCTGTTTGGCACTTTTGCAAGACAACATTAAGCGAATAAAAACGCATTTTTATAGAAACTGAATGTTTTAATATAAATAGAATGTGTGAGATGGAGAGCCCAAGCGAACTGGGTCCGATCAGACTGGAAGTGCGATAAGCACCAAGTTCACAGCCCGACACCACACTCCTCACTCTCCCCCCACAAAAATGATACATCCAACATTCCGTCGCAGCAGGTCACCTCCTCAATATGCACACAACGAAGTTCGGTGCGCGCTCTTTGCTGTGCTTACGGATGTGTGGCCCATGTAGGCTACTGTGCACGAATGTGAGTTTTAAAATATGTTCCAATGTTTATTCAAAGATTCTAAGATTCTACCTGGACGACTGAGGGACTTTTCACGCATCCAATGTTTATTGTTCTTGTGTTGTTCACATATTACATTCATATTGTTCACATTGTTCAATTTCAAGTTCTTTTGTTGTATTGTAGCCTACAGATTTGGGACAGAAGGCCTATATGCACCGCGCAATTTTTAAAAAAAATTTTTGGAGGGGGGGGTGTGTACCTTACATTTCAATCCTGCAGGCGCCCCTGGTAGCAGTAGTCCTAGTAGTAGCAGTAGCAGTTGCAGCAGTAGTTCATGGCACATACATTGAATGTTCATGTAATTCACACAGTGTAAGACATGTGTTTGACAAAATGTGTTTGAGAAAAAGCTCAGACAGAGACAGTCGTAAAATGGAGCCTGTTATCTGAAATCTGAATGCCTTGAGGAAGGGCAAGAGACATTGTGCAGTTTTATCTATATTATTATGAGAATTCAACTTAGGGTCAAGTGCATTTGCATATTTCTATATTGAGTTGTGGAAAAAAAAAAACTTAAAAAAAATCAATTATATTATACTCTGAGCTTGTTACAAATAAACGAGTAAACATTAACAAGTAACAGTACCACAATTATACTAAGAGTAGCGTCAACAGTAGTAGTAGTAGTAGTAGTAGTAGTAGTAGTAGTAGTAGTAGTAGTAGTAGTAGTAGTAGTAGTAGTAGTAGTAAAAGCAGCTTCATAATTTGTCATAATCACTATTTTTTTTTCCCTTTGCAATCAAAAGTGAAAGTGGATGGGTCCAAACGTGGCAATATCGACAAACGAACTTCCGCCTGTTGGATGTAACTGGATGTTTTTTTGTATTTATTTTTTTCCAACTGTTCTGACATTTTGACCAGATCATCAAGTTCAAATAATCGCCATGATGTTCTGTGTCTTCCCGAGGTTAATCGAAAGTGCCTTTGACTATCAAAAGTCGTAGTAGCTAGGGCTTGGCGGTATACCGGTTCATACTGAATACTGGTGTTTTTTTATTTTATGTTATGAATTTTTCATATACCCCACTACCGGTGAGTGTGAGTGTGTACAAAATGTCGGGAACACAGAGCGGCGGAATGTTGCGCCGCTGCTTTTTTGGCCGCTCCAAAAGGCTGCAAAAGCTGCAGCCCTTGAACTACCCTCTGTGGACCGCAAGGCCGTTGCCGAAATGGGACAGGCCCAGCCCACGGAGCCGCTCCCGTCGCCCAGCAACCGAGACACGCTGCTAACGCTAATGCTAACAATACGCACCACACAAATTACGCACATGGATCAATAACCCTCGAATTGGGACAAGGCTACAGTGTGTGTTTAGCAGTAAACAATATGGACGAAGAAAATGTTACAGACACAGAGGAACTTATACCGAAAATAGGAGCTGTGTCAATCGTGTGGAAGTACTTCGGTTTTAAAAAATCTGATGCCGCTCAAACACCCGTATTCTGTAAATGTTGTCGGGCTAAAGTCGTAGCCGCAGGAGGCGACACGAGCGATCTGCTTCACCGCCTCCGTCACAAACATGTCCTGGAATATGAAGAACGCACGAAACTAAGATCTGCATCCTCTTCCAAGTCTGCGGGAAACGTTCAAGTTGGCGCCGCAACACAAAACGCCACTCAGACGTCACTCAAAGACGCGTTTGCTAAGAGGACCGCCTACGACAAGAAAAGCAAACGGTGGAACGATATTACCAACGCTGTTACTGTCCACTTCGCCAAAGACATGGTACCACTTAGTCCTGTTGAGAAAGGAGCTTCAAGGAGACGATTAAAGCACTGGATCCCAGATATGTTTTACCAAGTCAAATTTACTGCAGTAATTATTCTCTAAATGATTAGGAAATGGGGTTAACACCTAGTCAAAACGTAAAATACCATGACACCGATATAATTTTGAAAAATACCGTGATATCAATGTTTGGTCATACCTCCCAGCTCTAGTAGCAGCAGCATTTTTTATTTATTCAATATTTCACAAGGTAAAGCTACTGAGAACATCTTCAGATTTGCAATGACGACCAGGCCAAGAGTGAAACAGTGAATAGAAACGCGAGACGGTGAAACATTTGCAGATTAAAGATATAAAAGTGTTAAAAGCGTGTGCAGTGATCCTGTAAAATAAAATGTCTTATTGAATTTGTGTGATATTACATGTTTAAACAGGTGTTCCATGTGATTTGTGCAGAAGATATCGTCCTTAAGCCCTTTTTGTTTACAGACGAACATCATAATACACAGAGCAGACATTAGGGAAGAGACTAGAAACTAAAGCAGTGATAGCAGTTCTATTATTCCCTTTGTAGCAGATGACAGCAGACAGAAGACTCCGTTGCGCCACACAGATATAGTTTTGTGCCATGAAAAATGGAGAGTTACTTTTATCCCTGAAGAATTTTAATAGTGGTTTCTACAAAGCACAGAAGGCAATTACCGCAGTGAGTTCAGAAGATGTGAAGCACGAGTCAACAGCTGAGCATGAGCAGAACCATCACTGAAACAGACTCATTCTCATCTTTTAGGCCTGGATTTGGGTTTTAGAACTAATGAAATGTTGTGTACTGACAGACAACAATTCTTTTTTAATAGAAACTAAGAAATGACGGCAATAACTCTATACGAGAATCCCAGAAAACAGTCTGAAAATGCTCCTGCTAAACATCAGAGTGCTTGTACCGCAAAAACAAGCATTAAAGTTATAAAAGCTCCCCTTAGACAAACAGGGGATACCACTATAAGCCAAGATACACTTCACGTCTATGGAGAGGCTAACCTGCTCACATCCAGAATACATGTTTTTCCAAGACATTTTCTAAGGAATAAAACCCAAGTAAAATTGAATAAAGATACAGTGGTACCTCACCTTACGAATGACCCAACAAACGAAAATTTCAAGTTACGAAACGCCTTCACGGTAGATTTTGGTCTCTAGATACGAAAGAAAATTCAAGTTACGAAACGTGAAATCTCAAAAATTCAAATAATGCGCGCTCAGCCACACACATTATACGCTTTTCTCAGACTGGATTTAAACTTTTCTCACATTTGTCTCTCGTTTAAACACTCAAACTTTCATAGATTTTCAACAAAATTATTAATAGTGAAGTGTGGGGGGAGGGGGGAGAAGACTGCGCTCTGACACGTGTGTGATAGCGCACATGACCCGGCGCGGGGCTGACAGCAGGTCTAGACCAAGGTCTAAACCTGGACTGGACCAGGACTAAACCAGGACTAAACCAGGACTAGACCAGGTGGATTAAAGCAGCGAGGAGGGGACTGCACGCAGTCTGAGCGCATGAACGCATGAACGAGACCCATGCAAGAGCCGCGGTGGTCTAGACCTCCTCTAGACCTGACCAGGTCTAGAGGAGGTCTAGAGGAGCCGCGGTGGTCTGGACTAAACCAGGACTAAACCTGGACTAAACCAGGTGGAGCCGCGGTGGTCTGGACTAAACCTGGACTAAACCAGGAGGAGCCCGCGGCTCTTGCATGGGTCTCGTTCATGCGCTCAGACTGCGTGCAGTCCCCTCCTCGCTGCTTTAATCCACCTGGTCTAGTCCTGGTCTAGTCCTGGTCTAGTCCTGGTTTAGTCCTGGTTTAGTCCAGGTTTAGTCCTGGTCCAGTCCAGGCTTAGACCTTGGTCTAGACCTGCTATCAGCTCCGCGCCGGGTCATGTGCGCTATCACACGTGTCAGAGCGCAGTCTTCTCCCCCCCTCCCGCTTCCCCCCCACACTTCACTGTTAATACATTTTGTTGAAAATCTATGAAAGTTTGAGTGTTTAAATGAGAGACAAATGTGAGAAACACACAGAACACAATGTTACACTATAGAAAAAGTGACACTATAAAAAAAAAACTTGGATCGGGGCCTTGGAATTTTTTTTTTTTTTTTTTTTATTTATTTATTTAGCACATACATAACATAATAAAAAAAGAAAACATTAGATCAAAAGTAGGTGCAGGAAGAGGCAAAAAAGCCCCAAAGGGGCTTATATTAAAGCCTCCACCCTATGAATACAATAAACATAAACAGCTGTGCATTACTAAAAACTAACATTTACACACATTAAATACATTTGATTCAGTCAGGCATTAAAATACAATAAAACATCCCACAATTGAATGATTAACGACCACCATCATGAAATATCAAACATTTCCTCAAACTCTTTTTAAATAATGCTTCTGAAATGCCGTCACTAACCAGATGAGAAAACCGGCTCCACAGTTTACAGCCTCTGTATCGGAGGCAAAACTGAGCTCTTGATGTAACACATTTTGGAACATGAAAATTACAATTTTGACGAGTATTATAACTATGAATCTCAGCATTGGTTTTAAAGTAAAAGGTGAAATGTTTAGGGATTATCATTGGATTATAAAGAATTTTATATATAAAAATACAGATTTGATAAATATTAATATCATAAATATTAAGAATGTTAAGTTTAATAAACAGATTTGCAGACGATGTTAATGGCTTGGAATGAGTTGCAATACGTACAAAACGTTTTTGCACCAATAATATTTTATTCAGAGTAGTTGAGAAGGTGCTTGCCCAGACTATATTACAATATGAGAGATAGGGATAAATTAGACTATAGTATAATGTAAGTATAGATTTAGAGTCCAGAAATTTACAAACTTTTCTTATAATACCAAGAGATTTATTAATTTTTCTGGACACCCAGTCGGTGTGCTCTTTCCAGTTTAGTTTGTCATCGAGAATGATTCCCAGAAATTTGGTGGATGAGACACGAGTTATTTCATTTGAATGAATTTTGATATTAGGGTTAGTTGAAATTGACTTTTTGCCACAAAAAATCATATAATTAGTTTTTTTGATATTAAGAGATAATTTGTTAATTTTGAACCATTTGGCATAGGCAGATAAAGCAGCATTAGTTTGGTTTATGAGAACATTAAAATTTGAATTGGATATGAATAAAGTAGTGTCATCAGCAAACATTATTGGGGTAAGATCTTGAGATATATTACATAAGTCATTAATGTACAATAAAAATAATAAAGGACCCAATATGGAACCCTGGGGGACTCCACACTGTAAAGCAGCTCTGTCAGAATTGCAACCATTGATATAAACAAACTGAGATCGATTAGAAATATAATTCTGTAGCCACTTTAAAACTGTATTATGAAAACCATATTTATGTAATTTTGCAAGTAGAATTGTATGATTGACCGTGTCAAAAGCTTTTGACAAGTCCAAAAAAATACTACAAGTAAACTGATTATTGTCTAATGCCGAAGTTATCTCATCTAATAATTGAACTAAAGCCATGTAAGTGCTGTGATTTTTACGGAAGCCATATTGATACTTATAAAGAATTGAATTATTATTTATATGAGTAAATAACCTTTTGTATACAATTTTTTCAAATACTTTTGAAAAACAGGGTAAAATAGATATGGGTCTATAGTTATTGAAACAGGCTCTATCCTCTGCTTTAAACAAGGGAATGACCTTGGCTACCTTGAGATCCTCTGGTACAACACCTGTACTTAAAGACAGTGAGATAATGTAAGAAAGTGGCTTCAAAATGGACTGTTTGATTTGCTTCACAAGGAAGGCAGGAATGCCATCATGTCCAGCAGAGGATGGTTTTAATTCATCAATGATTTTACTTATTTCATTGATATCAGGAGGCTGAAAAGACATCATTTTAGGATAGCTGGATTGAATGTATTCCAATGGATCTTCATAAGAGGTTGAAATATTCTTTACTAATTCTAAACCAGAATTAACAAAAAATGTGTTAAATTTCTGTGCTATCTCAGCAGGAGTTTCATACCTAGTTACACCATCCACAAAGACTAAAGGTATATTAGTGTTTGTGGATGTAACATTCTTTTGTAGTAGTTGGTTGATAACCTTCCAAGTACCTTTAATATTATTGGAGGTCTTGTTAATTTGGGCAAAATAATATTTCTTTTTAGCAGACCTTAGTGAGTGTACATAGTTATTTCTGTATTTTTTATAAGTATCAAGAGTAAGAGGAGTTGGATTGGATAGGTACTTTTTATAAAGTTTATTTTTCTTTCTAAACATTCTTAACAAATCTGGAGTAAACCAAGGATTATTTGGCTTCAGATTTTCTTTCATTTTTTTAACTGGGAAAGAATCACAAAAATTAATTTTGATTTGCTGCACAAAATACTTGTATGCCTCATCCACATTTGTCTCTAGATACAATTGATCCCAAGAAATATTGCTTATTTTAGTTTTAAACTTTTCTACATTATGTTTGCTCATATTCCTCTTTACTATAATTTTCTTTTCATAATTAGCACTCTTTACCTTAAGTGAGCAGTGTTGGAATATAGGAAAGTGATCAGACAAATCTGAATAAATAATCCCAGATTTATTTTCATTATTTAAATTGTTTGTAATTATATTATCAATCAAGGTTGAAGTCTTATCACTCACTCTTGTTGGTTTGTTAATTAATGGGAAGAAATAACTTGAGAAAAGAATATTTATAAATTCATCAGTATATGAGACTGTTTTGTCTTTTAAAATGTCTATGTTGAAATCACCCAAAATATAGCAAAGTTTATTTTCAGAATTTAGTGAGTCCAGAGTTTTAGATAAACTTTCAATAAAATCTTTAATGCCAAAATCTGGTGGACGGTATATGACTCCAACAATTACATTCTTTTCACCACAACCAGAAAGTTCCACAAACAGTGACTCTATTTCTCCTTTATCAGAAGTAAGCCTTAGGTCATTCCTTAGTTTGAATTCATAATTGCTCTGAATGAAGAGAGAAACACCGCCCCCTGCCCCCCCTGCGTGATATTTCAATGGAAAAATCACGCTTTTTCCATTGAAATAGCTACTCAACTTACGAATTTTTCACGTTACGAAACCACTTCTGGAATGAATTAATTTCGTAAGGTGAGGTACCACTGTATGTTTAATGCCATTCTGTGGAATATTCTTGGCAAAGCAATGCAGTATCCATGGAGACAAGGTGAGACAATCGACCACCAGAAAGTTACAAAGTCCACCTTTAAACTGTGGCTTAATTTATTTTTAGAGTAAAAAAAAAAAAAAGTAAAAGTAAAAGAGTATAAAAAAATCAGACACCTGTTGCAATAAAAGTCCAAACCCAACTTTATTTACATCATTGGCTTGCAAACCTTTTTAAAAATAATTAAGAAATTATTTTTTCGTACGACTTGTAAAAAATGTGCATCACAAGATGTGGAGTGGATTTGTGGAATAATTTAAATTACGAAGTTAAGAGTTGCCCAAATAAATATGAATTAAAACTAATAGTTAAATGTTTAAATACTAGAGTTGTGCAGGACACTGATGAGAAATGTATATTATATTATATTGTATTATATTATTATTGTAATATATTGTATTGTATTATATTATTATATTATATATATTATAATAGCTGTCAATATTGAATGTGTGAGAATATGGAGCAGGAGTAAATAAGTTTATACTTCCTCCTGCTCCATTTGGAGCAAAAAGAACTGCAGAGACATGTGACATAAGTTTGTATTTGTAGAATTCATGAGTTTGTATTTGTGAAATTTCGTTTGAATGGAACCTGCAAGTTGCTCAAATAAACAAACATAAAACCTTTCACACCAAGTACCTCCACAGAAAAGATGTGGTTTTCTGAGTACTGCCAGATCTAAACCAGGTCTATAACAGGACTATTCCAGATCTAATCTAGGGCTCGACCAGGTCTAAAAGTGGACTACATGAATTCTACTGTAGTTCTAAACAAGAAATGACCCATACAAGGACAGAAAAGTGGATCAAATTAACTCTAAATTAGGCAGACACCCAAACTGAAGAGCTTTCCAAGTATCACCTGAAGGAGCTCGCGTACCAGAGTTTGAGAAACACTGATTTCGAATATAAAACAACCACAACCTTAAAAGGACAGTGTGTACCCGTTAATTATCGAAATTGAAGATACCCATTCAAAAATACATTGTTTTCCAAGCCTTTTCACTTCCATCATGAAATCAAAGTATTCTTTTGGACTTAGATATAGTCACAAAAAAGGGGGATCTTCCCCATGCAGAGGCAGCCATTTTGAATACGAGAGCCGCAGAAGGACATTTGGGCCCCGCCTTCGCCTTCAGCAAGGCTCGTGGTTTTGGGTAAACAACGACAAGCATGTTGCCAGATCACACGTCGTAATGGATCTAACACATGTTTTGGACTAAATTGTTTTACTGGATTTTATTCGCTGGATCCTTACGGACAGATTTCAGACCAAGCTTATGGTGAAATGCTGAGTTTGACCTGGGCAGAGCCTTCAAAGGTAAGCTTTGTGCTTTTCCGTTTTGTGCTTTTCCGTATAAAAGCCCCATGTGCTCGGGGAGTGATTGTTGTGCCGGGAAATGAATTGCATAGTCAAAAAGAGGAGACTGTAAGGTTTCATTTGATGTGTAGATTGTCATGGTACATGATCGGGAATGTGTGTTTTCATGCGAAAAAAAAAAAAAAAAGTGAACGGGACCGCGTTTTATGTATACAGTAGTGGCGCGCGGTTCTTGCGCCGGTACGCGAGCTGTCCGCACTACGGCGCGCCCGGGTGACCCTCGAGGTCTGCCGTAGCTAAAACAGGAAGTGCAATAGCGACTATCCACCTATGCGCCACGAATCCTACACACTGGGGCTTTAACTCTTAATGTGTATTATGTAACTTTTCTAGTCGAGCGTCCGTCACTTTCTTGTTTCTAAGCCGTTTCTCTGCCTGGAATGTTCCACAGTATGACAGTAAACAGATCTGCCTTACATTTATTCAATTACAATTGGTTTTATAGCTCAGAAATACTTAGAAAAACACCAGAAAAGTTGCACCTTTAGCTTTAAAACTACATTGTATAAACCAACCAATACCATCTGCTCTTTACCTGTAATCCCCCTCCCTGTCAGTTTCCAACACAGTGGTTCTATAAGTGCTTTTTTCTTTTCTTTACCTTGGCAGTTGGCCCATCTTTACCCTACTTTGTTGAGACTACTATAGCTTCCTCCTGTGTGTTCAACCTGCCGTCCCCTTATGTATAATGAGTCACTCGTTTGCACGATTCCAAGTTTCAAAGACCTGTACTTCACGGCTTTACTTTGAGAGTCCATTTTAAAACATTCGCACTTATGACAGCTCTTATTATAAGACTGTGTAGCGACTAATGCTGTATTAACTGTCTTGAACTGCAGGAGAACATAATTAACTGCATTATGTAAGTGAGAAGCTTCTTTTTTTAAATTGTATTTTTAAGTTTGTAAAGGCACTTTGTGTATCTTTTCTGGTGCAGGGTGCAAACGCTTTTCTCCATGCAGGTATTATTCCCTTGTCTGGAGCGTTTCACAGTATGGCATTAACCATTTCTATCATCATGGAGACCAAAGTGGACCAATTCACAGGTCAGATTTGTGGAGAGGCGACCCCGCTCAGTCAGAATGCCTATTTTTCTTTGGTATTTTTGAGCTATAAAACCACTTGTAACTGAACAAATGTAAGGTAGAGCTGTTTAATGTCGCACTGTGGAACTTTCCAGGCAGAGCAAATGACATCTCCAAAGAAACAAGCAGATGACAGACCCCCAACCAATACAATACGAGTATATGGTACAAGAAGGGCGTCCAATCAGCCAAATTTTATAAAGCGGTTTTCATTTAAAAAACAAAAAAAAACGAAGTCATTACAAAAAAGTAAATTAAAGTAATTAAAAAACAATCCGGCCTTCCTTCCACCCTACCACCCGCATGCACACATACAAACCGTTTAACTAGAATATTAAAATATACTTTGAATACCATATACTTTGAATACCATATACTTTGTATACTTTGAATACATTTAAAGGTGCACTGTAACTTTTCTAGAGAAGTCCCGCAACTGAGATGTTAAAAGTCCCATGGCATGAAATTTTCACTTTCTGAGGTTTTTGAACGTTAATGTGAGCTCCCCTACCCTTGTTTTCCACCCCCGTCTGTCTGTACTCAGCGTCTCTGTAAATCACGCCCAGAGAGTTTGGACTGCGAATGCGCTAGGCAATGCAAAATGCGTTTTTTAATTTGCCTGGAGGCACGTCCGAGTGTTTCTAGGCTCGGAAGTCCTTTATCTGAGCCTCTGGACCTTTGAACAGCAGTGGTTTAATTTTATTTTCTGTGGAAATATGTTTATTTTTCAATGGAACGCTTCAAATCTCTCCCCCCTGTGCAAAAAGACGGAAATGGATCAGCTGAGGGCTCAGAGCCAAGAGCAGAGAGTTTGGCCACGCCCCCACCCTCTACTATAGGCCAGCTCTTTTCTCCTCATTTGCATTCAAGCAACAACACCCAGAATAAAGTGTTTGAGAGAGATATTTATGACTCTTTCTCATCTTATCTCTGCTTCTCATGCACTGAGTGTTGATTTTGAAGAAGGATTCATTTACAGTATTAGGGAACCATTAAGGAGCCATATAAAAGCATCAAGAAGTACCATGTCATGGGATCTTTAATGCTTTGGTTTAAATTGTCCACAGAATAGCATTATTATTAATTATTAAGTATTAATTATTAATTATTATTATTATTATTATTATTATTATTATTATTATTATTATTATTATTATTATAAGTAGTAGTAGTAGTACTTTTCGAACTATAAGAAGAAGAAGAATGACTTTTTTGATCTCACACAGGAGAAATTGTTCTCTGCATTTAACCCATCGTTATTATTAGGAGCAGTGGGCAGCACATTACTGCGCACATTACTTCTTGCTTAGGTTTGGTCAGGACCTCAGCTGGAGGATTTTACCTGGAGCATGTTTTGGGTTGATGGGGGAAACCGGAGTGCCCGGAGGAAACCCACCCAGAAAGGCTCGGGCGACCCGGGGATCGAACCCAGACCATGCATGCAAACTCCACACAGAACACACACAAAAGGAAAGGAAAGGAACCCGGAACCTTCTTGCTGTGAAGCGTGAGTGCTAGCCACTCAGCCACCGTGCCGCCGTACACCATACATAAGCTGCTACTTTTTTCTCACACTTCGGACTCTGTGTCTTATAGTCAGGTGCGGCTTATGTATGGATTAATTCTTTATTAAGACAGCGAATGTAGCGCGTAACCCGAGCTCCGCTGCACGCGTCAGCATTTACGCGCGGACCCTGGCGAAATAACAGCCGCTCATCAATGCGAGATTGAGTTCAGGGGGTTTACCCTTAAAGTTTAACTTGAAACTTTATTTTAAGGCCGTGTTTCTGCCGTAGACGCTGTTCGAAAAAAGCATGTACCGATATTTACGTTAATTAAAATAAAATAAAAAATCCTTGTGTGTACCATCTTTCTGTGTAAATATCTCAAGTTACAATGTGGACACCTGCGGCTTATAGTCAGGTGCGGCTTATATATGTACAAATCTTAATTAAAAAAAAAAAAAAGGGTTGGTGCGGCTTATAGTCAGGTGCGCTCTATAGTACAAAAACTATTGTATGCATTTATTCAACTACAGGTGTAATTTATTGCTCAAAAATACCTTAAAAAATATTAGTTCTGTGAGTGGGGTCACCTTTCCACAAATCTAAGCTGTAATTTGAGGGATTTTAAGTTTATGGCCATTAGGGATGGGCATTCGGTGAAGTTTTCTTCGTTGATCGTCGGGAGAATTAATGAGTAATAATCGGTTAAACATATTTTGTATTAAAAAGACAACAACCATTCACACGTCTGTCCGCTTTTACTATGTCTAACGAGGCTGTGGAACAGGCGCTTCTCCACGGGAAAGTAAATCTGCAAATCAACATGCGTAGAGGTGGATTAAAGCGAGGCAACACGCATCCTGCAGCCTCTGCTAGCGCGCTCGGAGTTAGCCGCTTTGGGATCCAAGCTAACCGCTGCTGGCCCGCTGTCTCTGTCCTACCTCCTCCACACAATCCAGCCGTATCTGCAGCAATATATTATTAAGTCGTGAAAACCTTTGCCGTCCACGGTACTGATGGGGAGCATGTCTGTTTCGATCATCTTCGCTATCAGTTCGGTGACCTTCTCTGCTCGCTGAGCACTGCAGCTCCTCCCGGTCCATGCTAGCACCGAGTCCAGGCTAGCCTGTGATAGAGATGATGAACCGCCGCCACCTTCTTTTACCAGACTAAGATGCGCGGTGTTCAAATGATAAATCATTTGTGTTGTCGATGAGGTATATTTGTATGCTGCATTGCAGTGCTTGCAGTGCGCTTGGTCATTTGCTAAATTAAAGTGGTCCCACACAACACTTCGCCGCGACCTCTTCATGTTTTGGCAATTGACCTACGGAAGCTTGCATATATCAACTGAGGCGCGCCAACTGAGGCGATTGTTTTTTTTTGGGGGGGGGTTTGTCGACGAAAATGAATTTGCTCGGTGAAATTCTTAATGATCAATTATCGGTTAATCGATTAATTATGCCCATCCCTAATGGCCATACTGTAGAACTTTATATGTGCAACTCCACGGAGCAGACCCTCCACCGGACAAGGTACACCGTGTACCTTTAAGATACACAATGGGGGGAAATATGATCTGCTACACCGTCTTTTGTTTCAGTAGGGCCTTCATTTGTCCCAGTATAGTGACTTTTCAGTGCTGCAACGTGCAAATACAAGAACAGAACAATTATCTATAATATTAAAATATGCATTGAATACAATTAATATACAACACAGGGAAAAATCTTGAAAATTCATCTGTCAATCTCTGGATCCCATCATGCGTCAGTTCATACAGTTGTACAGAATACCCCAGGGCGAGCACTGAGCCTCTGCTACAGCTGCCCATATGAATTCAAGTCAATGCTTTTGCCTCTCCCTCCATCCAAAGGGAAAAAGTAATGAATAATGAACAGACGAGTGGGAGATGCTCGGGGGGAGTTCAAGGCGGGGGAGGTATAGGTGGTGGGGAGGGAGAGGGATGGAGGGAGGGTGGAAGTGGGCTAAAGCAAAGAAAAAGCCCCTCTAGGACCAAGGAGGATGGAGAGAGAGAGGAAAAGGAGAGCGATATGGATAGGGATGGGAGGAGGAGGAGAAGGAGGAGTTGTTAGTGTCCATCCATCAATTAAGAGATGTGGAGTGAACTAAAGAAGATGTGATAGAGAAGATGGGAGGGGGTGGAACAGTTAGTGCCGCGTAGACAAGACCAAGTAACTCAGCAAAGAAGAGATTTTAGACCTGATTAAGTCATAAACCAATATATATGTATAAAACATCTCTATATACCCATACGGAAAAGAAACAGGGTCCATTTCTTTCTTGTTTCTATGCCGTTCTCTGCCTGGAATGTTCCACAGTATGACATTAAACAGCTCTGCCTTACATTTCTTCAATTACACGTGGTTTTAAAGCTCAAAAATACCTAGAAAAACAAACATTCTGACTGAGCGGGGTTGACTCTTCACAGATCTGACCGGTAACGTGGTCTGGTTTGGTCTTCATGATGATAGAAAGGTTTAATGCCGTACTGTGAAACATTCCAGAGAAAGCAATAACATCTCCATGGAGACATCATAAAAGACGTATAAAAGACTAATACTATGAGTTTCTCTTAAAAGTGCCCACTTATAGAAAATAACAATCAGAATCAAATATGATCCAACTGAATGTCACACATGACGTAAAGTGCACAATAACTTAGATTGTCTTTGTATGATACATGTAAACTTTTTTACTTTCTTATATGCTTTGTTTTAACTGAGTACTCACTATTATACTAAAGTTTGTGTGTGCATCATAGATGTATATATAAAAGTGGGAAAAGGAGAAATTCAATTTGTCAACTGGACAAAGTTTATTACTTCTTACGTTTATTACGTCTTACGTCTTACGTATTCGTAGCTGCTTCTTCAGTTCTGGCTAGAGTGCTGGTGGACACTGCTTATATCTGTCTGCAGGGAGGAGCTAACTACAATGAAATTACTATGAAAAACTATCATAGGTGTGATAGTTTCATAGCAATTTCTATCACATGAAACTATCACACCTATAGGTGTTTAGTTGTGATTGTGTTTCATAGTAATTTCACTGTAGTTAGCTCCTCCCTGCAGACAGATATAGGCAGTGTCCACCAGCGTCTGACCAGAACGAGAACTGAAGAAGCAGCTTGAATGTGCTATACGAAACGTATTCGACCAAATAAACTTTAGTCCAGTTGACAAATTTAAATTCTCCTTTTGCCGTGGATTCTACCTGGATGACTGAGGGATTCTTCACATATATATAAAAGTTAATGAATATTATATGTATAATAATAAAAATATGTAAAGAAATATATATATACCTGTATACATTGATGTATGAAAGTGCAGATTGACATACTCTTTTTGTATGTTGGTTTGTTATAATTACAGTCTTTGTAAATGCTTAAACTGTCCTTTGCTCTTGTTGGTACAGCATCTTATGTGGCCAAAAACATATTGGCACAAAATTATACACTGTGAAAAGAGTTTAACCCTGTTAACCAGACACTTTTTAATCAAATTATTGGATATTAATGGGAACTCTTCACCTAATTCCACCCTAATTCTCCATTGGTCCAGGGAATGTGATCTTCACCAAACTGATTTGAAAGTTTAGGCTATAAGAAAAAACAACAGACCACAAAACTGTTCTCGGTCATCTCAGCTAAGATTATGATGTTTTATAATATCTTATTTGTTGGTGTGTTTCCTATAACATTTCAGTGTAAATTAATGCTTGACATTTATTTTCTAAGAATATTGTATGAATATTTAGTGTTGCAGTCCTTATAAGTTAGAAATTCATGTACATTTCATACAATTTGCATTTACTAAGGGTTTTTACATCTGATTTAACTGTCATGTATGCTGCATATGAGATTCTGAGAAATATTTCAATTCTGTAAAATGTCTCTTTTCCATATGGGTATCTATATATGGATCAATATATGGTCAAGAGTCTGTTTATTTTGTGTATTATATCAAATTATTCTGTGATAGCACTACAGTCGTGTTGCTTGCTTGAGGAAGAAAGGCGTTTAATCAGTGACCATCTGCTCTTCTTTTATCCACAATTCTGAAATGTATTGGATACCGTTTGCAAAAATGTGGAAATTACTTTGTAGAAGTGACTGAATAGAGTAAAAATATAAAATTTCAGGGAGGTCTTGCTAGGGCTCCTGCTGCTGCCAGACAATCAAAGGTAGTTTATGCAATACATTTGACATATTCACTGTGTAATAGCCCTGATAGCGACTTTAGCGCTTTAAGAGGAGCAGAGTAGAGCTGAGCCAATTTTCCAGTACAGACCAAAGTACATTTATTCCACCATCACAAAAATGGAAAAATGTTCACAAAAGATAGGGTAAAAGTTAAAAATCAGCATGGCAGAAACCTACACACACCACACCCCCACATGGAGAAGCTGGCTCCTTTAATAGGACTTTTTATGGCTCATTTGACAATATTTAGACTTAAATTAGATAAATTTTATTGATCCACAAGGGAAATTATTTGGACAGTTATTTGGACACTCTTCACAATATACAGTGGTACCTCACCTTACAAAATTAATTCGTTCCAGAAGTGGTTTCGTAACGTGAAAAATTCGTAAGTTGAGTAGCTATTTCAATGGAAAAAGCCTGATTGTGTTCTGCGTCCTGCCTCCTTTTCTCACATTTGTCTCTCGTTTAAACACTCAAACTTTCATAGATTTTCAACAAAATGATTAATAGTGAAGTGTGGGGGGAAGGGGGAGGGGGGAGAAGACTGCGCTCTGACACGTGTGTGATAGCGCACATGACCTGGCACGGAGCTGACAGCAGGTCTAGACCAAGGTCTAAACCTGGACTGGTCCAGGACTAAACCAGGACTAAACCAGGACTAGACCAGGTGGATTAAAGCGCCGCACGTGGGTCTATTTCCTGGTTTCGTTTCGAGTCACAGCTGAGGCGAGCCGCTGCTCCAGACCTGCCCGCGTAAGGTGCTCACAGAGGTCGGCCTCTTCAAGACCTCCAGGCCGGTGACCGGGACAATCCCCGGACCCATGCCCGCTTAGGGAGCTCTTAAGGCGGGCTGGCAGTGTCCCCCTGGGTCCCTGGATGTCTGGGGCTCCGTGCCTGGAGGGGCCCTGGAGAGCAGGTCTAGACCGCGGCTCTTGCAGGCGAGCAGCGGCTCGCCTCAGCTGTGACTCGAAACAAAACCAGGAAATAGACCCACGCGCGGCGCTTTAATCCACCTGGTCTAGTCCTGGTCTAGTCCTGGTCTAGTCCTGGTCTAGTCCTGGTCTAGTCCTGGTCTAGTCCTGGTCTAGTCCTGGTCTAGTCCTGGTCTAGTCCTGGTCTAGTCCTGGTCTAGTCCTGGTCTAGACCTGCTGGCAGCGCCGGGTCAGCTGTCACACATGCCGCTATCACACGTGTCAGAGCGCAGCGCAGTCTTCGTTTGTTGGGTCATTCGTAAGGTGAGGTACCACTGTAATATAAAAAAGAGTAATAAATATAAATGGCAATAAAAAACCTAAATAAGTATCAAAAAAGACAGTAAGAGACAGCTGTCAAATAAGGCATAATTATACAGTAAGTGTATATAAGTCAAAATAAAATGGAAAAATAAGTAATAAAAATAAAAAATAGAAAGTTAGCAGTATTAAAACAGTGATGACAAATATTCACTTAAATCTAATTACAGAAATATATATCTTTATTCATTTAGCAGTGTTTTAATTATAGAAAAATACTAAATAGGAAAAGCTAAATTATTTGTGCACCCCTCCTCCTAACATCATGGTTAGGTTTTTTCAGTTAATTTCAGTTTCCACAGTTACTTAATTAAATGCACTTATACTTATTTCACTTTCGCGGCAAGACATGTTTTAATTATCAATAAACATTTTAAAACTTGGTATGTTTCTGTCATTTTTACACGTTGGCTAGAACCAGGCCTATGTAATGGACTAGCTCAGGGGTCAGCAACCTGCGGCTCCGGAGCAGCATGTGGCTCTTTGATCCCTCTGATGTGGCTCAGTACAGTGATCCCTGGTTTATCGTGGTGGTTACGTTCTAAAAATAACACACATTCTGTACTTTTCTCAGACTGGCCTTAAAGGTCCCATGGCATGAAATTTTCACTTTCTGAGGTTTTTGAACGTTAATGTGAGCTCCCCTACCCTGTTTAGGCCCCCCATGGTTAAAAGTTGTGAAATGTCTAAACTGAGCATTTGCGATCCTTTTCTGCGTTATAAAAAATCGGAGCTCAAACGGGCGATTTTGAACAAGGCACCTTATTGACGTCAGATCGAAAAAAGAAATGCAAATGCAGTTCCACCCCCGTCTGTCTGAACTCAGCGTCTCTGTAAATCACGCCCAGAGAGTTTGGACTGCGAATGCGCTAGGCAATGCGAAATGCGTTTTTTTTATTTGCCTGGAGGCACGTCCGAGTGTTTCTAGGCTCGGAAGTCCTTTATCTGAGCCTCTGGACCTTTGAACAGCAGTGGTTTAATTTTATTTTATGTGGAAATGTGTTTATTTTTCCGTGGAACCCTTCAACTCTCTCCCCCCGTGCAAAAACAAGGAAATGGATCAGAGAGGCTCAGAGCGAGAGCGGAGCGTTTAGCCACGCCCCCACCTTCTCCTATTGGCCAGCTTTTTTCTCCTCATTTGCATTCAAGCAACAATGCCCATTATAGAGTGTTCTGAGTGAGAAAAATTACTCTTTCTCAGCTTATCTCTGTTTCTCATGCAGTGAGTGTTGATTTTGAAGAAGGATTCATTTACAGTATTAGGGAACCATTAAGGAGCCATATAAAAGCATCAAGAAGTACCATGTCATGGGATCTTTAACGTTTTCTCACATTTCTCTCTTGTTTAAAAACTCAAACTTTTCTAGATTTTCAACAAAAAAACAAAGTATTATAGAATGAAACCAAAGATCCAAACTTGTTTTCAGGCCCTAAACATATTGCGTGCATTTCACAGTTCGTCTGATCGAGCCTCTTAATCCTGGCGCCGCTCCGCCATCGCGGGTTTTGTTGGGGAGAAAACTTGCAAACATACAGCACTTCAGAGTCACACTGTGATCGAACATTTATATAAATCTGGCAAACTGAACGCATTCTGTACAGGAGACACGGAGGAGAATGACTGACGAATCGGCAAAGATCTACAGTCCCTTAGCCAATCAGGACGTAGAAATGCGCGTTGATACACTTTTAAAAAATGGAATAAAGAAATCAGCGAAACAGCGAGGCCACGAAAAGTGAACCACGATATAGAGAGGGACCACTGTATTTAATTGAAATGTATTTTATTTTAGTTTGTTCATATTCAAAATGTAATTCTATAGCACAAAGGCAAAAAAAAACCCATTATATGCAGTGTTATTTCATTTTAAATTTCAAAAAGGTTTTGTGGCTCCCAGTGTTTTCTTTACGGTGTGAAACGAGTCCAAATGGCTCTTTGAGTGGTAAAGGTTGCCGACCCCTGGACAAGCTACATTATACACTGTTTTGATGATTAAAATGTGTGTATTTCAGATGAACTTTGCACAGATGTTGGTTTAACAGATTTTTAGTAGCACTGTCATAGTTTATTAGTTCTGTTGTGAGCCTTTGGAGCAGGTCAACAGTATAAACTATGGATAAACATAAGCAAAGACCAATGTAAAAACAGTTTATACGTTATTCTATCACTTTGAGCGAATTAATCTTCAATAAATGGATTTTTGTGAAAATGTGGTTGATCATTAAAAGTGCATCGTATAACTTTTCTGGGGCTTCCCTCTGTTTCACAGTATAGCATGAAACCTCTCATCTTCACGAAGAAAAAAAATTAATCGGACCAAGTTACATCTCGGCTCTGTGAAGAGGCATTTCTAGGTATTTCTGAGCTATAAAACGACATGTGTGTAAAATCTCTCAGTCGTCCAGGAAGAATCCACGGCAAAAGGAGAAATTCAATTTGTGATTCAATTTGGTCGAATCCAAGCTGCGAAACGTATTCAACCAAATAAACCTTTGTCCAGTTGACAAATTGAATTTCTCCTTTTGCTATAATTTTTTTTTTTTTTTAAATGATTGAACAAATGTAAGGTAGAGAAACTTTATTGATCCACAAGGGAAATAGTTTTGGGTATGGTAGCTCACACATCAAATATATAATATATAACAGAGGGTAAAAAGAAAAAAAAATAGATGGAATATATACATTTAATATTCATTATTAGTAATAATAGATTTAATGTCATACTGTAGGGCAGACGAGTCAGGGACAGAAGGGTGGAGATGGTCTGTAGTCTGAACAGAATTGCTAAATATTCGAATAACAAAAGGAACAAATGAGGGGATAGTTTCAGAGCCATTTCAGAGCAGTGAGCTCCTCATAGGGCTAAATAGAGATGCTAAACGAGACGCCAGGGAAACAAAAGATACAAATTAGCTGAGATAGTTTCAGAAGGATTTCAGTGTAGTGAGCTCCGCCCTGCAGCTAGATATAAACAGGGACTAACCAGCACTAGAACCAGAACTGAAGAAGTCTCTCGGATGAGCGGCGAAACGTTTTCAACCAAACAAACTTTGTCCAGTTGACAAATTGAACTTCTTTTATCTCGTCATACCGTAGAACTTTTCAGGCAGAGCAATGGCATATCCATAGAAGCAAGCATGTGACAGACCTCCAGGCAAAAAGTTATATAAAAAGCCTTTATTTTTTACCTAACTGCATCGAATCGATTTGAAATATAATAATAATAATAATATTTGTATCAACCTGTACAGAATTGAAAGTGCACCGTATGGAGATATGTATCATACTGTAACCTATGTATTGAGGTATGTCTCTTATCTAACTTCTTAATGACACCCAGGCCTAGTTTTGACCTACTTTACTCTTGATTGGTCCAGTGCTGGTTTAATTTTGATGTCCATTTTAGTCCTTGTTCAGTCTTGGTTGCTTTGATGTAATTTAGTTCCACTTAAGTCCTGTTTGCCTCAGTCCAGGTTGTCTAAAACTGGTTTTGACGAGCTGCCCACTGCTCCTGAAAAAAGGACGGGTCAAATGGAGAGAAATAATTTCCCTACGGGGATAAATAAAGGATGTCTTCTTCTTCT
Source organism: Paratrypauchen microcephalus (assembly GCA_036785185.1). Lineage (NCBI taxonomy): Eukaryota > Metazoa > Chordata > Actinopteri > Gobiiformes > Gobiidae > Paratrypauchen > Paratrypauchen microcephalus. The sequence goes on along the minus strand of JAVJIX010000022.1, from coordinate 2,036,059 downwards.
TTCCTCCTGAGACTTTAGACTGTCCAATTCATACGGGACTGCAAATCACACTAAAAATGAAGGATGTAACGATAGCCAAACCTCGTGGAGGCTTACAACATTGTGAATATAAAATGCCTTAAGCAGTCTTTGGATTTAAAAGTGCTTATAACAGTTATTTCTTCACGTAATCTGCACTAGAAAAAGCAAAGGATCATGGTTTAGCCTATGTAGTTCCCTCTGTTTTCTATTTGCTGCAGAATTACCAGACTTGTAATGTGATTTATTGTGATATTATTGTGAGACTTCTGATACGAAATCATGATATTTTGGTTATTGTTCCATCCCAACTAAAAATACACACCGTCCTTACCCTACCTTATTACTGAATGCAGACATAATACAGTATCCACTCGCACCACACTCTTTTGCTTCTACTATGTCCTGCTAAAAATGCGAAGTGTCCAGTGTACATGAGTTTGCGTTGCCAGGTTTGACACGAGAGGCACAAATAGTGAACATACATGGCATCAGTGGCAGCTCATTGGGCCCCTGTGGTTTCATCCATCACACGGGTGCAGGTCTGTGCCAGGGCCCTCCTCCGGTTCACCTCCAACGCTGGCACCAGGCTCCACAACCACTCCTGTGTCTCGTCTGCATATTTAAAGAATAAACAGCTGTGAGGGGAGACAGGGGCTCAGAAAAAGGAGATCTGTGAAGGCACAAGAGTCAACATTTAAGGAAGCTGTACTGGATTTTTAATCTGTTTTAAAATGTCTCATCTTCACTCTGAGCATCCTAATAATTCAGTGGGATGAGTTTATGAGCACTCTTCATAACTCTCAATGACCACAGAGGAGTTTTGTTGGAGAAACTCAATTTGTCAACTGGATTTGGTCGAATACGTTTCGCAGCTCATCCTAGCTGCTTCTTCAGTTCCGGTCACAGTGCTGAAGAAGCAGCTTGGATGAGCTGCGAAACATATTTGACCTTTTGTCCAGTTGACAAATTCATTTTTCTCCTTTTGCCTTGGATTCTACCTGGACGACTGAGGGATTGTACACACTTTTGTTGTGACTGTACTGCTAAAAACAGCTAGCATGCCAACGTGCACTTTCAGATTATAAACAATAAAATGCTTTATAATTAGATGCAGACTGTACACAGTAAACCTATTTTCACCTCAAGAGATGTTTATACAATATTTCTGTACAGGGACAAAATATATTTTGCTCAAATGGAAAATCAGGTGCATGGTCTTAAAGGAAAAGTAACGTTTTTTACAATTTGAGCCTTATTTCGGTAATAAAACAAGTTGTTTTACTCACCCATATCACTTTGGTGTCATATGGAGGATTTCCGGAGATGTTTTAGATTAGCGTTAGGCTAACGCCGTTAGCCTAGCGCGACTTATAGCCATAGCTCGGGGCATTCCCCGAGCATGTAATATGCCCCGTGCGGGCTCCAAATAACACAAACCTTAGCACTTTTCAAATCATAGAAGCTCAATGTCTTACTCTACGATTTCGTTTGAAGCAAAAGTGGCCTGTAATCCGAGATTTATCCATAGTTTACAGCTTTGCGTTCCATGTTTGGGTCCCGAGAGCTGAGAGCACACTCCGCGCATGCGCACTGGCGTCCTCATCTACTCGAAACTATGGCTAAATCTCGGATTACAGGCCACTTTTGACCAAACGAAATCGTAGACTAAAGACATCGGGCTTCTATGATTTGAAAAGTGCTAAAGTTTGTGTTATTTGGAGCCCGCACGGGGGATATTACATGCTCGGGGAATGCCCCGAGCTATGGCTATAAGTCGCGCTAGGCTAACGGCGTTAGCCTAACGCTAATCTAAAACATCTCCGGAAATTCTCCATATGACACCAAAGTGCTATGGGTGAGTAAAACAACTTGTTTTATTACAGAAATAAGGCTCAAATTGTAAAAAACGTTACTTTTCCTTTAAATGTTTTAGGGTGAAATGAAAAAGAAGGAGAAGAAGATGAAGAAGACGACAACGAAGAAGTAGTAGTTTATGACTGGTTTATGGTGCCTGTACATTTTTGGTTTTCAGATGGGCTGTGTACAATATAATTCCAGTAGTTCACATAGACCTGTGTGATTTATCGATTAAATCAATTAATTCGACTTTACAGTTTGGGACGATGTGTTTTTATGAAAATCGATTTTTTAGTTATTTTTTACATGCGAGCGGAACTAATGCGCGGCCACGGTTTACACGGGTAAGTTAGCGGGGCGTACCCAAACCTTGTACGAGCTAGCGAGGCAGCGACTGAGGGAAAGCCGGAGCTTGTACGTCTCTACATCTGTTATATGGAACTGGTTCGGTTTTCTTGCGTCGGACTTAGAACAAACGAGTGCTCGCTGTAAGGTCTGTTCAAAAGCTGTTGCAGCACGACAAATTTATGCTAGCGCCAAAAGCCTCTTGCACGCAGCGGAATGGGAGCAGTGCAGGTCCGAACGGAATGAAAATAACCACCGTCCAGTCCCTAAAACATTTTCGAACTGTTTGCAGTATGATAAGCACGGCCCACGACGGAAGGCAATCACACACGCTGTTGTATGCTTTACCAAAAACATTATGTATATTGTAAAAGACATGGTGCCCATATATACTGTGGAAAAGCCCGGATTCATTAACATGGTGAAAGTTTTGGACCCATGTATGTGCTACCAAGCCGCAAATATTTTTCTGAAGTTGCCACAGCTGTATACAGACTGCACAAGCTAACATACATGAACACAGACAGTGGCTCCCTCTTTTCTGCATCACTGGAGGAAAAACTAAAACTAAAACACAACACTACCCACTCCAGTCCATCTTTCCCACAATCAGGGAATAATTTAGCTCCATAAAATACTTCTTTATAAAAGAAAGATATTTATATAACTGTGATATATATTTTTTTAAAACAATAACAGCTTAATTGATGCAAGGTGTAATGTATTTGTTTTATAAAAGAACGTTGCATTGTTTTGAACCATTTGTCTGTCATCTGTTATTTGTTTTTGAGTAGGGCGGATTTTTTTTTTTTAATCAGAGATTTTATTTTTAGGCCATATCGCCGAGCTCTAAGTTTACAGTCAGTCCACCACAGCTCTACAATAAGGAAAAAAAAGGATGCTTTTAGAAAATTCCTAACAATTTATATAACTACATTTTTTACAGCTATAAATCTGCTAATAAGCTCAGAGAATCATCATGTATTTGGTGACATGTTGTCCACAGTGAGGCATTAGACCCATCAGGCTTTCTGCGTTTCTGTTGCTTCAAAGAACACATATTGTGCCAAATTTCGAGCTTTTAATCATGTTATATTCCCCTCGGCAAAAAAAATAAAAATAAAATAAAAATCCATTGTATTAATCCATTAATCCAAAGACGTCTTCTCTGAGCACTCACTCAAAAATGGATGGAAAACATTTGGACAGTTTAGTTGCATCATAGATAAAACTCTGGACTTCCCCTGCACAGTTGTCAAGCCCATAACTCGACTAATTCACGTTAAAAACATGTATTCTTACAATGAACGTGGTCTCTACTCCACAGATTTGACCTGCAGGCCTATAAGTATAAGGTAATGGTACATTTTATTGTCCCCATAGACAAATTTGTCCTTTGCATTTGACTCATCATTCAAAACCACCAGTACAACCTGTCACCAGCTGTTAACCCATCTCCAGATCTTGCACCAGTCAGAACTACCAAAACGGAACGATTTTCCCCATGGTGCATTTGTGGTGCGATGTTTTAGTAGTCAGTATTCCTGTCTGTGATGGAGGTTTATTTCCAGGCACTTGAATTCTTGGCGAGTCAGCTAAATCGTTTTTCTACGCAAAGTAATACCCACTAAGAAAACTCTCACCGTCTCCCATCTCTTCCTTCATTACTTCCTCCAATCCTGCATCCATCACTCCGCAGACAGTGAATGCAAAGACCAGAGTAGGGCACAGACTGAAAGCATTAGATTTTGGATGAGATCAATAAAAGCAGGTCTAGGATTTCGCTCAGCGTTGGCGTTCAGCAGCGGGCGAATGGCACGGCGGAGGTTTTAACCATGTGGCCCATTTAGCGGGTGACAACTGAAGACTCATTGTTTGACAGAATGAGGGAGGAAAGCTTTTGTTCCAGCAGCACAGTGGTTTTTAATGAACTTTGTAATGTGGGTGGACACTCACACATTTGACTTGTTTGATATGAATTTAAAGTGGGAATAGTCACAGTAAGTCAATTAGGGGGATTATAAACAGCTCCAAATGCCTGACGTTCAACATTTATTAAGTTAATTATACGGCTCCACTGAAGAAAGAGTGATTAACAAAGGTATTATGTATTCAGAAACACATTTTTGTCATCTCTTGGTGTATTTTAGAAGTGCTTAATCCATGTTTCAATCCTGTTTCAGGTTTGGTTTAATCGCAGTTTAGTCTTGTTTTAAACAGTACTTGAAAAAGCCATTTTTAGATTTAGATGTTTGCCACGAAGAGATAAAAATAAAACAACAACAAAAAACAGACAAATTGATTAAAAGAAACAACAAATTGCAACTATGGCCGTGTCCGAATGTCCACCCTAGTCCCTAACCCAGGAATGTTCAACCTTTTTTTTTAACCGAGATCTACTTTTGAGGTTGATGGTGTGCTGAAATCTACCAAGAGGGGGGGTCTAGGAGGGGGGATTTTGGATTTTTTAGATGTGATTTCTTGCATTCTAGTCCATTTTAGAATGACATGTTAGACATGGCAAATATGGGCTTTTGGAGTGAGATTCAATCCAATCTCACTCTACTGAATACTGAATTATTCAAACAGGAAGTTGAAACACAGTCCATAGTTTTGGACTCTTTGCACTTAGTCTTGCCCTTCTAATCAGAGCGCACTGAGGAGGACACAGGAGCTCATAGCGCACACAGGAGCCGTGATGAAATATGATCAAACTCATCTTGAGACCAAGACCAGTGTCGAGTACTACGACACTGTGATCTACCCACACTACCTTGGCGATCGACTGGTAGATCGCAATCGACGTGTTGTGCACCCCTGTCCTAACCCCCCCTCATTCATTACATAGGCCCATACTCATTGGGCGGCTGTAGCTCAGGTTGTTCATTGATCCAAAGGTTGGCGGTTCGAATCACCCTCTTGACATAAAAAACATCATTGGTCGAGATCCACCGACCCACAGGTTGGCGGTATGACCAGCTCCCACAGATGAATGTCGTCATTGTGCAAGACACTTGGGCAAGTGAATGTGTGTGAATGTGTGTGTGTGAATAGGAAAAGCGCTGTATAAAAATGTGACCATTTACTCATTAGCGCCCTGCTACAGTGACTCTGATGTCTGGGTGAAAAAAGTCAGCTAAACTCAAACATAAAACATAAATAAATACCAAATTGGACTCACACACAAATATTTATGGACTATTATTACTCAGACTTTTATTACATATACAGTGAACCCTCGCTGTATCGCGGTTCACTGTTCGCGGCCTCGCTGTTTCGCGGATTTCTTTTTCCATTTTTTTTTTTGTTTTTTTTTATAGTGTAACTTTTTTTTACAGTATAACATTGTGTCCTGCGCCCTGATTAGCTAAGAGACTAGACCAGGACTAAACCAGGTCTAAACCAGGACTAAACCAGGTCTAAACCAGGTCTAAACCAGGACTAAACCAGGTCTAAACCAGGTCTAAACCAGGACTAAACCAGGACTAAACCAGGACTAAACCAGGTCTAGACCAGGGATGGTGACGCAGGGTGGTAGGGACAGAGTCTCTGATGTTCTTCACGAGAGCGCCTGGGTGACAGGAGGTGTGGCCTTTGTTTACTTGCCATGGAAGAGACTGAGTGCGAGCCGGACAAATGGAAGAGCCAATAATCAACATGGACGGACGCTGCGCGGCCGAGGGAGCCCGCAGCGGGGAGAGCCGCATTCGAGGGAGCCGCCGGGAGAGGACACTCGCGCGCAGAGAGGAGACAGTGGGTCTTCCCCGTCACGAACCCGACCCCGTCCTAGAGAGCTGTGGAGTATGTGACGCATTGATAGCCATGCCCCGAACTCCGGGGTGAAATGCAACCAACTCTTGTGAGCGCAGGTTAGTCTTACCTGGTCTTGTGGTGAGGACTGGTGCTCAGAGGCGTCTGTTAGCGGTTTGGCACTGTTAGCATTGGCTTGAGTCTTGCCCAAAATGATATCCAGGTCGCTTTCCACTCGACTTTCGCACATGGCATGGATATGTGGTACCAAAACAAACACACGTGTCCGCGCGCACGTGTCAGCGCGCACGTGTCCGCGTGCACGTGTCCGCGTGCACGTGTCCGCGTGTCACGTGTCCCCCCCGCGTCACTATTAATATATTTTGATGAAAATCTACAAAAGTTTGAGTGTTTAAACAAGAGAAAAATGTGAGAAAATGTTAATACCAGTCTCAGAAAGGTGTATAATGTGTCTGGTGAAGCGTTTTCAGCCTTAAAACATGTAGAATAATTGTAAAATATAAAATTGTCCTACTTCGCGGATTTCACTGATTGCAGGCTATTTCTGGAACCTAACCCCCGCGATAAACGAGGGTTCACTGTACAGGCTTTTGTCAAGACTGGATTATTACCTTTTTGTCTAAAATGTGGAAATTATCGACTTTTAGCAGGTCAAGTTGAGATAAGCGGCTAATACTAGCAACTTTACACCGGTTTATTTAAGAATGTTTTATTCAGATTCACGGATCTACAGTGCCATTAATCTCTGGTTTCATTCAGTAATGTTGTGTTCAATCACGGCGCTGTTGTTTTTCCAACTCTTGCAATGCATTGTGGTCTATATTGACCAATCAAGTGACCACTGATGTCCATTTGTTTTTAAAGGTGCATTCTAGGACATTTTGAGTGCACTACTTTTTCACTCTCCGGGCATTTGGACACAACTAAAAATGGCATGACCCCTGAATAGTGATCGAAGTATGAAATCGTATGGACTGTCGGACAAAGCCTGTGTATTTCTGTAGTAACTGAAACCTTTAGTTATATTTGTACTGCAACTGCTATAACAAACATAAGATAGTGGTTCCTGAAGTGGGGGTCATGAGGTTTGAGCTGAGGTCATGAGATCATTACCAAATACTTACTTACTGTGGCGATCTGGTGTTAAAAAAACCCAAAACATACCGACTTCTTTTTGTTTATTTTTGTGAGCAAAGGGCTACTGTAGGCCAGAACCCACATGAAAACCATTCATCAGAGCTGCTCTTTTAGCTGACTGTAACTGAAGAAATAGAAACTTCACATCAACTTGTCACATTAACTACAGTACACCTTGCACAACTGTTATAAGAACAACAAAAAGTGCTGTCAACCCTGAATTTCCAAACTATTGAGCGCACCTGAATATAAACAGTATCAACTAAAGAAGAAAAAAGTTCACATTTCTATGAGCCGCAGGCGCCCATGTTGTAACTTGAGATATTTACACAGAAAAATCGTACACAGTAGTTTTTCTGAGCCAATATGATACCAATACAACAGGCTTTGGAGGTGCCGACAGGCGATATAACAGCCGATATATTTAGTGACGTTAAAGGGATAGTGTGGTTCTGGTCTGGTTCTGGAGCTCACGTAAGTAGGTCCGGTAAGTTCGCGGGGACAGGAAATAAAGCTTGTTTTTCTTCGCAAAACAACATTTGTCCAAAAAGTGATATATATTTCCGTCACAGACAGTTGTCCGAAAAAATCCAGCTGCCTAATTCGCATTTGCATATTTTCTCTAGATTTGTATCACTTCGCCCACGTCAGCTCTATAACCTGTTAACTGTTAGTGGAAGTGTACGGCAGATGCAGTACGGTGACAGCGGATGTTTACAAGGGAACAGGCTATAGGCTACGCGCGCAGTTATACAAGTCCGAGAGAAAAGGGAACCATGCGAATTAGGGAAAATAGGCAGCTGGATTTTTTCGGACAACTGTTTGTGACAGAAATATATATCACTTTTTGGACAAATGTTTTGTGAAGAAAAACAAGCTTTATTTCCTGTCCCCGCGAACTTACAGGACCTACTTACGTGAGCTCCAGAACCCGAGCAGAACCGAGCTGAGACGAGACCGTCAGCGGTAAGCCAGTGTTTCTGCACGACACTGTTAGAAGGGAGCCCATACAGATTAACATAAAAAAAACAAAAAAACACACACTATCCCTTTTAAAATTCACTGTAAATCTTCCACTTATTATAAAACTTAGGTTTGACTATATTCAATTTTAAGTTGGGTTTGTTTAGGGTACATACTAGGGCTGCTCGATTATGGAAAAAATCATAATCACGATTATCTCAGTCAATATTGAAATCACGATTATTCGAACAATTTTTTCAAAATCCCCTACCTACATACAGGCACACACACACACACATACACACAAAGTGGGCTACTCTCCCCTTAAAAATGTATTCTTCTTCTGTCTTATCCTACAGATTGCCCTAAACTTAATAAAATACAACCTAACGAATATAAACATAAAATAGCCTGGTGCTATGATATACACACAGGCACACACACAAACAAAAAGTAAGTTATCACACACAGCTATTCCTCGCTTTCCTCACACAGATTTCTCCTCAGTATAATATAATATAATATAATAAATATAACATAATATAATTAATACAATATAATATAATATAATAGCGCTAAAATAGAATAGTGATATGACAAACACACATTTTATGACATGACTTACCAAAAGTAAAGATGAGATACTCTCCAGCAAATCCGAAAAGAAGATACTCCGAGATGAAGTGTTGTCCGGGATAAGTAATTCACGTAGCCTCTATTGAAAATGCCGATTGCGTATCTCTACAAAGTCCCATATAAAGTGTGTCTTTGTACGTTGTATTCATAGTAAAGACCACGGAGGGTGAACGATCGATTTAAAAGTGATTAAATGTTGTGTTATACTAACTTCGTTTACTATTGTCTTCTGTAGTTTCCGTGTTCCCGATGCGAGCGCTAGCGATTCTTGGTAGGAGCTAGTGCTGTCATTGGTCAATTCTTTGCAGCAAATCGTGGTGGCAACTCCTGCCGTGTGATTGGTCAATTCCTGGTAGCAACTAGTGCCGTGATCGGTCAATTCTTGGTAATTCTTGGTAGCAACTCGGACAGACATTGGTCAAATCGTGGTAGTGTGAGCTCGACTCGGAGCCGGCCGCAGGCGCCAGTGTAGGCGCCAGCTAGTCTCTGCGCTGTGCATTGGTCCGTGTGGAAGGGAATGTATGTGCGTCCCTCTCGACAGACAAATGAAAAAATAATCGTTTGGACTCGATTATATGAATTTTGAGATCGTTTAACACCAAAATCGAAATCGTAATTCGATTAAGTGCACAGCCCTAGTACATATTGTTATTTTGCCTCTTTAAAGTCATATTTAAAGACTGTAGGTAAGCCTAATGGCATTTTTCCATGACATTCATACCTGTAAACAAAGTAAAAACTACTGCTATTTGCCTTTAGCAGTTATCGTAAATGCATGAGCACCGGGGTAATTCATGTTATAAAAATATAATTACTATCACTATAGTCACTTTACAGTAGGCCAATGTAAGAAAACAGGCTGCTTATGTGTGGTAGCTTAGAGAAGCTAAGCGCTAACCAATGAGAAAGAACAAGCTCCAAAAACGACACATTTGCAACACTCACCGCTCACGCAGACACCTCTCAGACACAAATAAGTGTCCTTTTAATCCTGACTCTAATCGATCATCCGTAAAAAGAAATAATCCAGCATGTTGACAGCAGCTGCATGTGTCCTCTGTCTGTGGGACAGTCCCCTGGAGTGGGACAGTCCTCTCTCTTCTCCACACTCGCACTTTGAAAAACAAGAAGTGGTTTTGTTGCTGGCCTAAAGGGTGCTGAAGTTCACTTTTATTTATCATCAGTAGGGCTGGGTGGTATACCGGTTCATACCGAATACCGGTGTGTGTGTGTGCATGCAAAATGTCGGGAACACAGAGCGGCAGAACGTCGCGCCGGAGCGTCGCACCGGGGAACTGTTTTGCAGTGGCATGAGAACGATGGAAGCGTAAGCTGTGTCCCAATTCGAGGGCTGCAGCCTCCACTGCTTTTTCGGCCGCTCCGAAGGCTGCAGCTTTTGCAGCCTTCCGCGGACCGTAAGGCCGTTGCTGAAATGGGACAGGTCCACAGAGCCGCTCGCAGCGCCCAGACACACTGCTAACACTAATGCTAACGACACGCACCATGCAAATTACGCACACGGATCAACAACCCTCGAATTGGGACACGGCCACAGTGTGTTGAGCGGTGAACAACATGTACATTGTTGTTAGAAACAGAGGATCTTATACTGAAAAGAGGAGCCGTGTCAGTGTGGAAGTACTTCAGCTTTAAAAAATCTGACACTGATAAAACAACCGTATTCTGTAAATGTTGGGCTAAAGTCACTCAAAGACGTGTTTGCTAAGGGGACTGCCTAGGACAAGAAAAGCAAACGGTGAAATGATATTACCAACGCTTTTACTGTCCACTTCGCCAAAGACATGAAACCACTTGTCCTGTTGAGAAATGTGCTTCAGGGAGATGATTAAAGCACTGGACCCAGATATGCGTGAAAAGTCCCTCAGTCGTCCAGGTAGAATCCATGATCATGGACCCAGATATGTTTTACCAAGTCAAATTTACTGCAGTAATTATTCTTTAAATTATTAGGAAATGGGATTAACACCTAGTCATGCATGAAAAAAAAAACAAAAAACAAAACAACAAAAAAAATACCGGTGTCAAAATACCGTGACACCGGTATAATTTTGAAAAATACCGTGATATAAATTTTTGGTCATACCGCCAAGCTCTAATCATCAGTATCATGGATCAGACGCAAGAGCGCTTAAAGCAACCCCACAGTGCAGCCTCAGAATCCACTGGTGTACACAAGAGCATGTGAGTCATGTGACTCTGGGGGTGCCTTCAGGGGCAGTACGGCGTCACAGACACAGACAAATTAATCCTCTGATAAATAATGATGCCACACCACACATTAGGACATCTGTCTATAAATTGGATTAAATGGACTCAATATAGAGAGTCTACACTTCATAACAAGGTATAACATGTCCACATCGGCTCATATCTGCAAGATTTAGGCCAATAGCCGATACGTCTTCAAGTGCTAACAGCGCTAGCTAGCGTTACAACTTCATGTTATCCACACAGACAGTGGCGCTTTCTGTACTCAGGCTGTGCGAATCCGCTGTGTTGATAAACAAATAGTCCATCTATAAATTTGCTGCATTAATGTTTAAGCCGCAGGGTTCAAAGTGTGTTAAAAAAGTAGTATCTTATAGTCTGGAAATTATGGTCAATTCAAATATCAGATCATTACAGTACTTCAAAAGCGATGACACTGTATTTTATCAAGTTAAAATGGAAAACTGTATAATTTGGGGAGATTTGGTCCAGTAACACAATAAATTATTCAAATGACCAATATTACCAATGCAGTGTTATGTGTGCTTGTGGGTACAGAATTCAATTACAAATACAAGTGGACCAAAAAATAAATAACTTATACCCAACATACTCAAGTTATGTTTCACCCCTGGATATATGTGTTCCTATCCGAGAAACGACTGGAATACTTATGAAAACTGTTGTTCAGAATATTAATGTGTATTGATACTTTGCAGCATGATGGTTGTGTTAAATTAAAGCTCATATACAAGTCTAACAAAGCATCAGTCTGACCAGAAAAAACGGACTTAATTTGTACCACAACAGGTGAGCGGATTTATGCTGTTAAACAAGTTTCTCACACATTAAAATTACAGTCCCAAAATAGCGAGCATTAGCCAACAGTTTTTCATTTAGTCACGCTCGTCTTTTTGTTCAAACTCAAACTCGTAAACAGGACCATGAAGGCTCGTATTGATCACAGGCTCCTGTAAATGTGCTGTTCAAATCCAATTTGTACTTTCTTCCATCTTAAAACTTTGTGTTTTTTGTCACTATGTGTCTCCATGGTAACTGGTGAATATTCCGCCAGAACACATACATGTAGAACACCCCCCCGGCGGTACTTTGTCACTGCAAAGTATCAATATACAATAGTTTCCTCGAGTTCCTCCTTTGGGAATCATCCGGACTAATATAACCTCTGTTGCCGTGGTAACATTGAATCTAGGCATGTGTATTTTGCAGATTAAAAAGAAGCCCGGAGACATTTGTTTTTCTAACCTCTTTTTTCCGTGCACTGGTATTCCAGCGTCTCAGAGCGTTTGACAGGAACAGCGCGGCATTCAAAGTGTCACCAAACAGATGCGCCGATATCTCTGAGCGATTTCTCTTAAATATTGATCACCCAAACATCATAACTCCTCTCAGATGGTTGGAAAACACGCAGGCGGTGGCTGTCTGCAGAGTCACTTCCTGTCCTGTTTGGGATTTTGATGGTTTGGTAGTGAAAAGTGACATTGATGACTCTCTGCGCCGACAGGCTGTGGTGAGACAGATTAAAATGAACACTGGGACATGTGGTTTTCACTGGTTTTCATTCTGATATAATAGTGGTAATTTAATAATGCAAAATATCAGGAGTTGAAGGTGATTTTGTGTGAATGGGCTGAGTCATCACAAGCAGGAACAGGAAGTGTAAACAAAAAAGTAATACAGATACTGTTGGCCTTGTGAGCATAATCCATACTACTACTACTACTACTACTACTACTACTACTACTACTACTACTACTACTACTACTACTACTACTACTACTACTACTACTACTACTACTACTACTACTACTACTACTACTACTACTACTACTACTACTACTACTACTACTACTACTACTACTACTGCATTAAAGGAAAAGTAACGTTTTTTACAATTTGAGCCTTATTTCGGTAATAAAACAAGTTGTTTTACTCACCCATATCACTTTGGTGTCATATGGAGCACTTCCGGAGATGTTTTAGATTAGCGTTAGGCTAACGCCGTTAGCCTAGCGCGACTTATAGCCATAGCTCCGGGCATTCCCCGAGCATGTAATATGCCCGCGGGCTCCAAATAACACAAACTTTAGCACTTTTCAAATCATAGAAGATCGATGTCTTACTCTACGATTTTGTTTGAATGAAAAGTGGCCTGTAATTCGAGATTTATCCATAGTTTACAGCTTTGCGTTCCATGTTTGGGTCCCGGGAGCCGAGAGCACACTCCGCGCATGCGTACTGGCGTCCTCATCTACTCGAAACTATGGCTAAATCTCGGATTACAGGCCACTTTTGACCAAACAAAATCGTAGACTAAAGACATCGAGCTTCTATGATTTGAAAAGTGCTAAAGTTTGTGTTATTTGGAGACCGCACGGGGCATATTACATGCTCGGGGAATGCCCCGAGCTATGGCTATAAGTCGCGCTAGGCTAACGGCGTTAGCCTAACGCTAATCTAAAACATCTCCGAAAATCCTCCATATGACACCAAAGTGCTATGGGTGAGTAAAACAGCTTGTTTTATTACCGAAATAAGGCTCAAATTGTAAAAAACGTTACTTTTCCTTTAATACTACTAATACATTAATTCTACATTAAAGGGTATGTTCCTTTAAATGTGCTTTACATAACTTTTACGGTGGAAGTCTGTCACCTCCTTGTCTCCATGGAGATGTTGTAGATTAGCCTGAAATGTTCCATAGTATGCCGTTTAACTTATCCATCTCCATGTAAAAGAGTAGTTGTATGCAGTAGGTGCAGGCAAATGAAAGATATACCAGTTCAATGCCGTAAATTGGAACATTCCAGGTAAAAACAAGCAGGTATCGGACAGCCACCAGAAAAGTTACATAGTGCGCCTTTACAATTGATCTGTATTTTGCTTTAGCTTCCTTGCTGCTCCTAAAACAATTATCTCAAACTGGTTTATGCACAAGTTAATAACATGGGGAAAACAAACAAACAAACAAAAAAAACATATAGTTTAGCTTAGCATAATAGCTTATGAAGACAGCTGTTTTGTTTGTTTGCATTCAAAGTGTGGTGATATAATTATGTAATGCAGTAAGTGGATATGCAAATGAATGGCCAAATATGTAATCAAAGTGCAAATTATATTTTAGTTTCCATTTTTATTTCCTAACCACTAAAGTAAACTTGCAGGAAGCTACACGTGCACTTTGAAAAATAACTGCTTTTGACCCAACGTACCAATTCAAAACAATATTACAAAGTAATACAGTCTCACAAGGAGTAGTTTACACAAAACAAGGTATTCATAAAAATGTGACTTGTGAAATAAACTTACGGGACGATGTTTATGGTGTAAACTGAAGACAGGTGGCACTGGGTGGGGTTTCCTCCAAATGAGAACTAAACAAAATGGCCGACTTCCTGCTTCCAGGTTTAAATTGAGCTTCAAAATAAAAGCCTGAACACAATGTACAACACAGAAAAGAAAAAAGGCGCAGAGCAAATGGGCAAGAAAACACAGTTTATTTTATTAAAGCTGCTCTACCTGATTTTTACTGTCATGATAAAAAAAAACATATTCCTCACTTATCTCTAGCATTCGTAGCACTGCCATTATTCACCACGATGAGTTTATAAGTAGGGCCTAACAGTTTAACGCATGAATTAGATTAATGAATTACACTGCAAATTAACACGTTATAAAAATTTACGCAATTAATTATGTGTGGTAAATCAATGCGCATGCATTTTAAATTTGGCCCATTGAAGGACCTTTGGTGACTCGGCAGTGGCGTCACTTCCACCTGCATCGCAAATCAAACAAATAAAGCCTGGAGGAAACCGCAAGTTTATTTATAAAAAGAACGAAGACGGGACGATCAACAAGAACGCTGTGATTTGGAGCTTTTGTAAAAAAAAGAATTTTCCGATCACCGAAGCTGCTCCAGCCTGACGGATCATTTGAACGATAAACTCGTCCGGACAAGTTCCATTGTTACCGGTGATAGAGCGAGTGTGAGCGCACTTCAACAAACCAACAAACCACGCTCGCAGAATTTGGGTTCTCTCTCTCTCTCGCTCTCAAAATGTGATTAAATTATTTACAAATCCTGTAATTAATTAGATTAATTAATTACATATCCTGTAATTAATTAGATTAATTTTTTAATCGCCTGACAGCACTATTTATAAGTGCTTTTCTTTGAAGCTCCCAAATTTCAATGGCACCACAATGTGACGTTTAAGCTTTTCTTCAGACATGACAGGTTAAGTTTCACACCTGTTTTAGATATTGACCCAGGTCTAGTCACCTGACCCACCATGTGATCAATCAAAAAACTTGATCACAATTGCTTGAATGAAATCTTCAGTACAAAACAGGTGTTCACTCTGTTTTAAACTGGTACCAGAGCATAAATAAAATAAAATAAAAAGAGTTTCAAAGAACTGCAATGCAGATCTTTTTTTTTTTTTTTGCACAATTTTTGTCTTTGGACTAAGCACGCAGTCGCAGCTTTTATAAGCGCTTTTCGCAGCTACCATGGTAAAGCTTACGCCAACTAGTATGCTATTGCACACTTCCTGATTTTCGGGCAGGAAATCGCTTTGTAATTAGATGCAGACAGCTTACAGCAGACTTATTTTGACCTCAAGAGCTGCTTAAATAATATACAGTGAGGAAAATAAGTATTTGAACACCCTGTGATTTTGCATGTTCTCCCACTTAGAAATCACGGAGGGGTCTGAAATTTTCATCGTAGGTGCATGTCCACTGTGAGAGACATAATCTTTTTTTAAAAATCCAGAAATCACAGTGTATGATTTAACAATTTATTTGTATGATACTGCTGCAAATAAGTATTTGAACACCTGTCTATCAGCTAGAATTGGGACCCTCAAAGACCTGTGAGTCGTCTTTAAAATGTCCACCTCCACTCATTATCCTGTTTTTTTGTTTTAAAAAAAAAATCTTTTATTATTACAAGGTACACCACAACAACATTCGCAAAGCACTCAGAAGACACATCGGGGGATGTGGGCACAGGAATAAACACCACTGGGCATTAGGGCTAAGAGGAACAGGGGAAGTGTAGAGGACCAAGGGGCTTGCCCCAGGTGAAGAAAGGGGCCTGGGGGAGAGCAAGGGCGATGCAGCGTCCAGGGAAGGTCTAGGCGCCAGGGTCCAGGGGGGACAGCGGAGGGGGGTAGGGGTCAGAAGTCCAACCGAGGGGAACCGGCTTGAGAGATGGAGAAAAGCGTATTGTCTGGGATGAAGGTGTCGCAAAACTCCGTTTCTCTTGCGTCGTGGAGATGGCGGACGTGGGCGCGAAGGAGCGCTGTGAAGAGGGGCCAGTGCTCCGCTGCGTGGCCGTCGTGGAGGCGGCGGTTCCGTGCCACGAAGATCGAATATCTGGCCACAGACAGGACAAGGCGGGCGGCATCCCAGTTGACCATCCTGTTTGAGGTGGTTAGCTGCATAAAAACACCTGTCCACCCCATACAATCAATAAGACTCCAACTACTAACATGGCCAAGACCAAAGAGCTGTCCAAAGACACCAGAGACAAAATTGTAGACCTACACAAGGAATGGAATGGGTTACAGGGCAATTGCCAAGCAGCTTGGTGAAAAAAGATCCACTTTTGGAGCAATTATTAGAAAATGGAAGAAGCTAAACATGACTGTAAATCTCCCTCGGACTGGGGCTCCATGCAAGATCTCACCTCGTGGGGTCTCAATGATCCTAATACGAAAGGTGAGGAATCAGCCAAGAACTACACAGGAGGAGCTGGTCAATGACCTGAAAAGAGCTGGGACCACCGTTTCCAAGGTTACTGTTGGTAATACACTAAGCCGTCATGGTTTAAAATCATGCATGGCACGGAAGGTTCAAAATCCCTCCTGCAGTGTGTGGAAACCTGGTGAAAGACTACAGGAAACGTTTGACCTCTGTACTTGCAAACAACGGCTACTGTACCAAATATTAACTTTGATTTTCTCAGGTGTTCAAATACTTATTTGCAGCAGTATCATACAAATAAATTGTAAAAAAAAAACATACACTGTGATTTCTGGATTTTTTTTTAGATTATGTCTCTCACAGTGGACACGCACCTACAATGAAAAAAATAGTAGAATTTGCAAAATTGCAGTGTGTACAAATACTTATTTTCCTCACTGTATATGTACTGGGGATAAACAAACTTTGCTCAAATAATAAAAAAAAAATCAGATACATGGCCTTTCATTTAGTTAAAGATCCCATGACATGGTACTTCTTGATGCTTTTATATGGCTCCTTAATGGTTCCCTAATACTGTAAATGAATCCTTCTTCAAAATCAACACTCAGTGCATGAGAAACAGAGATAAGATGAGAAAGAGTCATTTTTCTCTCTCTGAACACTCCATAATGGGCGCTGTTGCTTGAATGCAAATGAGGAGAAAAGAGCTGGCCTATAGTAGAGGGTGGGGGCGTGGCCAAACGCTCGGCTCTCGGCTCTAGCCCTCAGCTGATCCATTTCCTTGTTTTTGCACAGGGGAGAGATTTGAAGCGTTCCATTGAAAAATAAACACATTTCCACATAAAATAAAATTAAACCACTGCTGTTCAAAGGTCCAGAGGCTCAGATAAAGGACTTCCGAGCCTAGAAACACTCGGACGTGCCTCCAGGCAAATAAAAAAACGCATTTTGCATTGCCTAGCGCATTCGCAGTCCAAACTCTCTGGGCGTGATTTACAGAGACGCTGAGTACAGACAGACGGGGGTGGAACTGCATTTGCATTTCTTTTTTCGATCTGACGTCAATAAGGTGGCTTGTTCAAACTCGCCCATTTGAGCTCCGATGTAACGCATTTTGTAACGCAGAAAAGGATCGCAAATGCTCAGTTTAGACATTTCGCAACTTTTAACCATGGGGGGGGGGGCTAAACAGGGTAGGGGAGCTCACATTAACGTTCAAAAACCTCAGAAAGTGAAAATTTCATGCCATGGGACCTTTAATAATATAGATTTTAAATTCATGTAGGAATAACTCACTCATCTGACAGACAGAAATCAACACAAGCATTATAAATATAAGTAACTACGTATAAAAACAATATATGGAAGGCTTTATATCTTTTTAAACAGTTAATGCCATTTTAAAAGATATAAAAGTGTTGTAATCCAGGGATTTTTCCATACTACTTCTCCAAATGTCAAGATGAACAGTCCTTTCTTGTTCTTTTTTTCTCTTTGCCTTGTTTTTTGCCCACAGATAATTCTACCAAACTACCAGACTTCCTTCATTCAACCAATTTTCGTATGTTTCACATGTCTGAAAATATCGTGTGATTCACTTTAATTGAGCGCTTTTTTGTGAAATCACAGCAGTATCACGCGTTGTCAGACAGGTATTGTAGCCGTAATTTTACTTCCAATGATAGCTTCCCTTTGAAACTTTTAAACCATTTTCTCTTGACACATCCTGGTGCCTCGTATTTTCCCAAACTGCCCAATCGAAATATCCATAATATTCACGATATCTTGATATTTTTGTGAAATCAAATGAAAGGCCCTATGTTACGTCGTTTTGTGATCTGCGTTATAATGTTTCCTCGTCAAAATCACATGCTAAAAACACTCTGTTCCACCTTGTGATGTCATGTGGGGATTCAACAAGTGCTCCACTGTGTTTTTAAACTCCACACGCCTTCACTAGAATCAATGGGGTGCTTTTAGACCTGGAAACAAAAGGTAAAAAGTAGTTAAAGGTGTTGAAAACTACCGCCATGTGACATCACAAGGTAGAACAGAGTATTTTGAGATGTAAACAGAGTAATAAACCAGCATTACTTAAACAAAACACAACTCCAGGTATGTTTTTGAAGAGGTAATGGCATTATAACATGCCTAAAAGCTCACAAGAATCCATTTTGTGTAATCTAGGACCTTTAAGCTTTTCTAATTTGACTTGCAACTCTTTTTCAAGCATCTCCAGTGCAGCCGGACTTTACGTTTAGTGCGATTTTGCTGTAAAATTGACCTGGAATTGCCAATCTCAACTAAACAAAAGGTAAAAGGTCGTTAAAAGTTGGTGAAAACTACCGCCACGTGACATCACAAGGTAGAACAGAGTATTTTGAGATGTAGACAGAGTAATAAACCAGCATTACTTAAACAAACACAACTCCAGGTATGTTTTTGAAGAGGTAACGGCATTATAACATGCCTAAAAGCTCACAAAAATCTATTTTGTGTAATCTAGGACCTTTAAGCTTTTCTAATTTGACTTGCAAGCATCTTCAAGCATCTCCAGTGCAGCCGGACTTTACATTAAGTGCAGTTTTGTGGTGAAATCTTGAGCGTCAGTGCTGAATAAACCATAGGAAATAGAAAATAATTGCCCCAGCTAGGGTTTTAATTTGCAGTTTGACTGTTGCGTGTGGGCCTTGGTGAAGGTCTGAGCTCTGAATGCCCTTAGTCGTAAAAGCCTCGGTCAGAAAATTACAGCTCGCCATCACCCTCGGTCATTTTCGCATGTTTTAAAAATGAGTGGAGTGAGTGGTGTGTGTTATGTTTCTGGGAGAGGTAATGGAATAATAGTTTACAAAACAAACAAAAGCAAATGGGCAATTTATGAAAAATGGAAAAAGAACGTTTTTGGTTTTTTGGGGGGTTTTTTCCACTATTTTTTCTGCTGGGACTGGCACCTCTTCAAATGTATTGGCCATCGGAGGCAGCAGGACACAATTTCAGACATTTCAAGATGTTAAAATGGCAAATTAACAGAGCTTGCACTCATATTGGAAAACATTTTGCGTCACAGTGAATATAGCATTCATTTTTTACTGCAAGAAGGTTTTGGGTTCAATTCTCGTGTCGTCTGGGTGGGTTTCCTCCTGGTTTACCCCATCAAACCAAAACATGCACCATAAGTCTAATCCTTCCACTACAAAAAGTCTGTGTATTTAAAATGACTTAAATTAAGAATATTTGACTTAATTTGACTAGATTCAACTTGACAAGGATGTTTTTCTTTAAGTCAAGCAACATCTTATTTGGTTTCTTATTTTAAGTGCAAAGAGTTCACCTGGAATCACCTGTTTGGGTCTATGGATATGCCATTGCTGTGCCTAAAATGTTCCACAATATGACATTAAACAGTTCTACCTTACATTTAGTCAATTACAGGTGGTTTTATAGCTCAGAAATACCAAGAAAAATTATATGTATTCTAACCTCTCCACAGATCTGACCTGTACCTTGGTCTGGTTTGGTCTACATGAAGATAAAGGTTTAATACTGTACTGTGAAACATTCCAGACAAAGCAATCAAATCTCCATGGAGACGGGGCTTCCACCAGAAAAGTTACACCATGCAAAATGTATTTTCATATTTTAACTACAAAAAAGTCTTGTTCCATTGGTACTTGTCAAGTGAATTTTACTTAAAGGGACAGTGTGTAAGATTTTTACCCGTTAATTACTGAAATTGAAGATACCCATTCAAAAATACATTGTTTTCCAAGCCTTTTCACTTCCATCATGAAATCAAAGTATTCTTTTGGACTTAGATATAGTCACATAAAAGGGGGATCTTCCCCATGCAGAGGCAGCCATTTTGAATACGAGAGCCGCAGAAGGACATTTGGGCTCCGCCTTCGCCTTCGGCAAGGCTCGTGGTTTTGGGTAAACAACACAAGCATGCTGCCGGATCAGACGTCGTAATGGATCTAACACGTGTTTTGGACTAAATTGTTTTACTGGATTTTATTCGCTGGATCCTTACGGACAAATTGAGAGCAAGTTTATGGTGAAATACAGAGTTTGACCTGTGGAAAGCATTCTAAGGTAAACTAACCTCGTTTTGTGCTTTTCCGTATAAAAGCCCCATGTGCTCGGGGAGTGATTGTTGTGCCGGGAAATGAATTGCATAGTCAAAAAGAGGAGACTGTAAGGTTTCATTTGATGTGTAGGGTGTCATGGTACATGATCGGGAATGTGTGTTTTCATGAGAAAAGAAAAAAACAAAAACAAAACGGGACCGAGTTTTATTTATACAGTAGCGGTGCGCGGACCTCGAGGTCTACCGTAGCTAAAACAGAAAGTGCAATAGCACCATCCACCTATGCGCCACAAATCCTACACACTGAGACTTTAAATCATGATAAAACTTTCTTAATTCAAGTTTTTTTTTTTTTTTTTTTTTTTTTTACCTTGGCTGGATTTGAGTGTTTGCAGTGTCGCAATAGGTCTAAACCTAAAGTAATCCTGACCAAGAGTAGCTCTGGAGATGGGTCCCCGAGTGGGTCAAATGCAGAAAATGGATTCCACACAAGGTATTGACAAAGTATACCTTTGCTTGATAGCAGAAATTGAACTGAATTATTTTTACAGTCCCACTTTAAGGCTATCTGATACTGAAGATATGGGTCATTCCAGAATTGGAGGACATTTTATGTCCCACCCATCAAATATTAAATAATCCACATACATAATACTAAAACATACAGTTTCTGAGTGAATTTACTTGTTTACTTGAAAAGAATGCTTGAAAATAGTTTTAAAAATACCAAATAAGTCTGGGTTACCCCCCAAATGCCAATTTCCTCTTTTCCCACCCCTCGAATGAACAAATTGAATCTCAAATAAAACAGCAAAAATTTTGTATAATTTGTTCCATTGCCATCTCTTGTAACTGTGGGAACATTTGTTTTAATAGACATAATATTTCAAATAATACTTATTATTTATGGAACATGTGTCCCACAACATGCACCAACCCTGTTACCAGAACATTTTTAGCCTGGTAGAAGAAGAAGAAAGCAGAACCACATGATCCCCTGGACTTGACATCATCAAACAATTTTCCAAAAGAATGGGCAGAGCAAAGGTTTGTCTTCTCTTCTATTTTTCATATTTTTATAACATCGTTAGCCTTGATTGAATGTCTCACTCTACCTCATGCAACCCTGTTATGCAAATGATCAGAATAAGACAATTATTATTATTCTTTGTTCATTTACTTATTTGCATAAATTTTCCCTCTTGATTAGCAGTAACAGCTAAACTGCTTCTCCTCCTGAGATAAGGTGAACATTAGTGCGATTTTGCAACCCTGTTACCTGCAACCCTGTTACTGTGATTAGAGTAAATAAATAAATAAACCAAATAAATCATGTAATAAAAATTGTACCACTGACTGTAAATTGAGCTAATCAAGCATTTGAGAGTTTATTACCTATTATTGCGTGAAAAGTCCCTCAGTCGTCCAGGTAGAATCCATGATAAAAGGAGAAGTCCAATTTGTCAACTGGACAAAGTTTGTTTGGTTGAAAACGTTTCGCCGCTCATCCGAGAGGCTTCGTCAGCTCTGGTTATTGTACTGGTTAGACACTGGACACTGGACGCTCCTTCCGGCAGCTAGATTTAAGCAGTGTCTAACCAGTACAATAACCAGAGCTGACGAAGCCTCTCGGATGAGCGGCGAAACGTTTTCAACCAAACAAACTTTGTCCAGTTGACAAATTGGACTTCTCCTTTTATCATTACCTATTATTGATGAATATGTAGCAGAAAATCAGAAAAGTGAACGTTTATTTTTTGAGAATTTTAAAGCCAAAATGTCCTCCAATTCTGGAATGACCCATATAAACTTGGGTAGCTCGTGTGATAGTCCAGATATAGTCCAGGTTTAGTTCCATGTTGGTCCCAGTTTTGATGCAGTGCATGTATGAACCTGAAGAGCACACGCATGAATGAAAACAATAAAATCTTAAAGGTGCATCGTGTAATTTTTCAGTTGGAGTTTCAGTTTCTCCATGGAGATGTTATTGCTTTGTCTAGAATGTTTCACAGTATGGCATTAAACCTTTCTATCTTCATCGAGACCAAACCAGACCAAGTTGCAGGTCAGATCTCTGGAGAGGCAACATCGCTCACAGTCAGAATGCCTGTTTTTCAAGGTATTTTTGAGTTATAAAACTATCTGTAATTTAATAAATATAAGATAGATCTGTTTAAAGGTCCCATGGCATGAAATTTTCACTTTCTGAGGTTTTTGAACGTTAATGTGAGCTCCCCTACCCTGTTTAGGGCCCCCCCCATGGTTAAAAGTTGTGAAATGTCTAAACTGAGCATTTGCGATCCTTTTCTGCGTTACAAAAAATCGGAGCTCAAACGGGCGAGTTTGAACAAGGCACCTTATTGACGTCAGATCGAAAAAAGAAATGCAAATGCAGTTCCACCCCCGTCTGTCTGTACTCAGTCTCTGTAAATCACGCCCAGAGAGTTTGGACTGCGAATGCGCTAGGCAATGCGAAATGCGTTTTTTTATTTGCCTGGAGGCACGTCCGAGTGTTTCTAGGCTCGGAAGTCCTTTATCTGAGCCTCTGGACCTTTGAACAGCAGTGGTTTAATTTTATTTTCTGTGGAAATGTGTTTATTTTTCAATGGAACGCTTCAAATCTCTCCCCCGTGCAAAAACAAGGAAATGGATCAGCTGTCGGCTCTGAGCTCTGAGCGGAGCGTTTGGCCACGCCCCCACCCTCTACTATTGGCCAGCTGTTTTCTCCTCATTTGCATTCAAGCAACAACGCCCAGAATAGAGTTTGAGGGAGATATTTATGACTCTTTCTCATCTTATCTCTGTTTCTCATGCACTGAGTGTTGATTTTGAAGAAGGATTCATTTACAGTATTAGGGAACCATTAAGGAGCCATATAAAAGCATCAAGAAGTACCACGTCATGGGATCTTTAATGTCATACTGTGGAACATTCCAGGCAGAGCAATGACGTATCCATAGAAACAAGCAGGTGATGGACCTCCAAACAAAAATATATACTGCAGAACCATTCAGTTATGTGATCGTAACAGACAAACTTGGCACAGAGAGTTGAGAAAATTCACAATCAGATGCCACTTTCACTTCCCCCTTTAAAGTTTTAGCGACGAGGAGCAGCTGCGTTTGTGATTGCACTGACCCGGGGGGTAGGTGGGCCCAGAGTCAGTGAGGAGAGGCTCATGACGAGGGGGGGTCTCTGTATGGGGGTCTGTGGAGCTCTTTTTGGGGCTGGAGGTCTCACAGTGGGTCTGATTGGAGTCTGCATGTTCTCCCTGTGTCACTGTGTGTCAAATGATGAAATATCAAGATCCGGGTCCTGAGAAAAGCAATGATTTTAGTACAGCATTTATTAAAGTTGTTAAAAGATAATGAATACTAAAACTCGCATTAAAACTGACAACTCTGACCTTTCAAACTTTCAACAAATGAGTACCCTTTGCTCACCGTTAATGAACAATGAGAGCACAAATGTCTAAATGTGTGAAAATGGGTCAAATAATACATTACTTCAGTTCAATCTACACTTCCAAAAAATAATAAGAGTACAATTCTATTTAAAGTCCGTTATTGCATAAAATTGACTCTTGTGCGCCACGGCTGAAAGATTTTAAGAAAAAATTGAATTGCGATTTTTCTGGCAGATATTGCGATTTCGATTTCATCCACGTTTTTTTTTTTCAAATTAAGTTTCAGTGCACATGAACATTTGCAAACATCACAGAAACTTACATCATACCATTCAAACACTAAACTCCACTAATGAAAACTAAAGTCAATAATTTATTTCAGATGTAGTCTTATTTATTAAAAATAAACATGCTGTACATAGTCTACATTGAGCAACTGCAGTTATTACACCTGAAGAACTAAAAGAGCCATTTATGTCTTAAAGATCCCATGACATGGTACTTCTTGATGCTTTTATATGGCTCCTTAATGGTTCCCTAATACTGTAAATGAATCCTTCTTCAAAATCAACATTCAGTGCATGAGAAAGACACATGTACACAATCAGAGTCAGAATATCTCTCTCTGAAAAACTCATTCTGGGCCTTGTTGCTTGAATGCAAATGAGAAGGACACAGATAGGGTTAGAGGAGCAGGTGGGTGGGGGGGGCATATGCTCCGCTGGTTCCTTGTTACTGTACGCTGTCTCCCACTTCCACGTTTTAAGCGTGGAGGGAGAAAGGAGAGGAATTTCAATGAAAAAAACACATTTTCACAGAAAATAAAATTAAACCACTGCTGTTTCAGAGGTCCAGAGGGTCGGCTAAAGGACTTCCGAGCCTAGAAACACTCGCATGTGCCTCCAGGCAAATAAAAAAACGCATTTCGCATTGCGTAGCTCCTTCGCGGTCCAAACTCTCTGGGCGTGATTTCCAGAGACAGGGGGTGGACATCCAGACGGTGGTGGAACTGCATTTGCATTTCTTTTTTCGATGTTACGTAACAA
This sequence comes from Paratrypauchen microcephalus, assembly GCA_036785185.1. Taxonomy (NCBI): domain Eukaryota; kingdom Metazoa; phylum Chordata; class Actinopteri; order Gobiiformes; family Gobiidae; genus Paratrypauchen; species Paratrypauchen microcephalus. The sequence goes on along the minus strand of JAVJIX010000022.1, from coordinate 2,010,822 downwards.
AGTTGCCTTGTTCAGAATCGCCCGTTTGAGCTGTGTTTCTTTCAAACGCAGAAAAGGATCGCAAATGCTCAGTTTACACATTTCGCAACTTTTAGCCATTGGGGGGGGCCTAAACAGGGTAGGGAAGCTCACGTTAACGTTCAAAAACCTCAGAAAGTGAAAATTTCATGCCATGGGACCTTTAAGAAGAGCAAAAGAAGTCTTTTAAAGTCAGTCATGGCTCAAGGGAGGTTGATTGTTATATTTTATAACAAACGTAGCAAATACAACACAACTTAAACTTAACTTAAATACGTGAAAAGTCCCTCAGTCGTCCAGGTAGAATCCATGATAACAGGAGAAGTTCAATTTGTCAACTGGACCAAGTTTGTTTGGTTGAAAACGTTTCGCCGCTCATCCGAGAGGCTTCGTCAGCTCTAATAAGAATACTGGTAAGACACTTGCTTATATCTTGCTGTAGGGAGGAGCTACCTAGCTAACTACTTTCCGGAACTATCTCATTGGTTTCGGTCTTTTGTTTCTCTGGCGTCTAGCTTAACGATCCCTATTCATCCCTACACGCCTGCTTTTTCACACCTCTGGCCCTGACCTGGCTAGCCCTATTGTTTCCCTGTTTGTTTGATCTAGGCTTAATAATGGAATTGTAGATGGGATGCAAATTATATCTTACGCCACCATTTCTGTTCAGAGAAGGATTCTCTTTTTTGACAAAAATAGCCTCTTTAACTCCCCTCTCAAACCAATTCTTTTCCCTGGCTAAGATCTGAACCTCACTGTCCTCAAAAGAATGTCCCGTGGCTTCTAGGTGAAGATATACGGCAGAAGACGGTCCACTCTGGCACGCCCGTCTGTGTTGGTACATCCTCTTGTGAAGTGGCTGCTTGGTTTCTCCAATATAGCGCTCACTGCAGTCTTCACTACACTGAATGGAGTAGACCACATTGCTTTGTTTGTGGCTCGGTGTTTTGTCCTTTGGGTGGACGAGTTTTTGTCTTAAAGTGTTTGTGGGTTTGAAATAAACTGGGATTTCATATTGTCTGAAAATCCTCTGTAGTTTTTCCGACACGCCGGCCAGGTACGGAATCGCTACCCCTTTCCTCCTGGGTTCGGATTCTCTATTATCTTGTTTCTTGCCCTTGTCTCTCTTGGTTTTGTTAACAGCCCATTTTGGATAACCACAAACAGAGAGGGCTTCCTGCACATGTTGTTCTTCTTTTTCCTTACCCTCTGTGCTTGTGGGAACCACTTGGGCCCTGTGTTGTAATGTCCGAATAACACCCAGTTTGTGCTGCAGTGGGTGGTGTGAATCAAAAAGCAGGTATTGGTCTGTGTGTGTGGGCTTCCTGAAGACTTCTACTTGGAGTCCCCGGTCTCCTCCTATCGTTACTGCACAATCTAAGAACGCCAATGTGTTATCCTTGGCATCTTCACGGGTGAATTTGATATTAGGATCTACAGAATTGATATGTGCAGTAAAAGGTTCCAAATCTTGAATTTTGATTTTTGTTTGTGGTTATCCCAAATGGGCTGTTAACAAAACCAAGAGAGACAAGGGCAAGAAACAAGATAATAGAGAATCCGAACCCAGGAGGAAAGGGGTAGCGATTCCGTACCTGGCCGGCGTGTCGGAAAAACTACAGAGGATTTTCAGACAATATGAAATCCCAGTTTATTTCAAACCCACAAACACTTTAAGACAAAAACTCGTCCACCCAAAGGACAAAACACCGAGCCACAAACAAAGCAATGTGGTCTACTCCATTCAGTGTAGTGAAGACTGCAGTGAGCGCTATATTGGAGAAACCAAGCAGCCACTTCACAAGAGGATGTACCAACACAGACGGGCGTGCCAGAGTGGACCGTCTTCTGCCGTATATCTTCACCTAGAAGCCACGGGACATTCTTTTGAGGACAGTGAGGTTCAGATCTTAGCCAGGGAAAAGAATTGGTTTGAGAGGGGAGTTAAAGAGGCTATTTTTGTCAAAAAAGAGAATCCTTCTCTGAACAGAAATGGTGGCGTAAGATATAATTTGCATCCCATCTACAATTCCATTATTAAGCCTAGATCAAACAAACAGGGAAACAATAGGGCTAGCCAGGTCAGGGCCAGAGGTGTGAAAAAGCAGGCGTGTAGGGATGAATAGGGATCGGCGGCACGGTAGCAGAGTGGTTAGCGCTCTTGCTTCACAGCAAGAAGGTTCCGGGTTCGATCCCCGGGTCGCCCAGACCTTTCCGTGTGTGTTCTGTGTGGAGTTTGCATGCATGGTCTGGGTTCGATCCCCGGGTCGCCTGGGCCTTTCTGTGTGGAGTTTGCATGTTCTCCCCGTGTCTGGGTGGGTTTCCTCCGGGCACTCCGGTTTCCCCCACCAACCCAAAACATGCACCATAGGCACTCCAGCTTAGGTCCTGACCAAGCCGAAGCACGAAGATCATGGAGATGGTCCCCGGGCGCCCTAATGTGTGTGCTGCCCACTGCTCCTAATATATGTATATATATATAGGATGGGTTAAAATGCAGAGAAGAATTTCTCCAGTGTGAGATCAATAAAGTTCACTTCTTCTTCTTAAGCTAGACGCCAGAGAAACAAAAGACCGAAACCAATGAGATAGTTCCGGAAAGTAGTTAGCTAGGTAGCTCCTCCCTACAGCAAGATATAAGCAAGTGTCTTACCAGTATTCTTATTAGAGCTGACGAAGCCTCTCGGATGAGCGGCGAAACGTTTTCAACCAAACAAACTTGGTCCAGTTGACAAATTGAACTTCTCCTGTTAACTTAAATACGTATAGCGATGCTAAAAAAGTGACTTTATTGATCTCACACTGGAGAAATTCTTCTCTGCATTTAACCCATCCTGTTATTAGGAGCAGTGGGCAGCACATTACTGCGCCCGGGGATCATCTCCATGATCTTCTTGCTTCGGTTTGGTCAGGACCTTCTTGCTGTGAAGCATGAGCGCTAGCCACTCAGCCACTGTGCCGCCAATATAAATATAGCAATGCTAATCGTGGTAGCCTTTCTATGGCGTCTGTAATGTAAACTAGCTGTATGCTAACACTTTGTCAGCTAACAACAGAGGGGAAGCATATACCTCTTATCCATCGTTCGGAGAAGACTTTTAAACCACTCTTTGGTCACCGTGTTTACAGGCACCATTTCCTTGACGATGTCGTGTGTTACGGCAGTCGTTATCTCCTGGTGTCGTCGGCTGCTTCTGTCATACGGAGTTACACTGGCAAAAGAAGCTGTAATTGTCTGTTTGGCACGAGTATCACTTTTACTAGTCGTTTCTCCGGACTTTCTCGCCATGCACTCGAGTGACAGATTACGGACATTGATTAAACGGGGGCTAACACTGGCTTCACCAGCTCGCGACTCCCCAGACCGCACGGGGATACACGGCGTATCTGGGTTGAGGGCTCGCTCGGAGCGGAGTGGCTAACACCAGCCTCACCAACCTGTCCACACGCAGCACGCAGCTTCTGATTGGTGGGTTTAGCAGCGTGGCAGCATGCCAAGCGGCATACATGTGTGAAATAGTTGACGAGGGCAGTTAGGAGCACTGCAAAAAACTTTGACGATCTTAACGATCTTTAACGATTTAAACAACTTTAACGATCCCAAAATTGTGTTGTCTGAGATGACGATTTTCGATCTAAAATGATAGATCGTTCAGCCCTATTGTGACCTTTAAGACATGTTATAATGTCATTACCTCCTCAAAAACATACCTGGAGTTGTGTTTTGTTTTATTTACACATGTTTGAGTAATCCTGGTCTGTCTACAAAGTTCAAAATGAAATGCTCTGGTCCACCTTGTGATGTTTTACCCTTAGTTCAGTGGAGATGGGCAATTCCAGAGCTGAAATGATCCAACTGATTCAAGTAAAGGCGTATGGAGTTAGTAACAGTGGAGCGTGACATCACAAGGTAGAACAGATTGAAACAAAATGTAACCCCAGGTATGTTTTTCACGAGGGAACATTATAAACTAGGTCAGAAAATAGCGTAATATGGGCATTTCAAGTCAAGCAGACCTAAATTGTAAGTGACTTGTGTTAAAGGTACTGATGTGGAAGAGGACTGAACGGAGAGGAGCAGCTGCAGAATCTGTTGCCAATCTCACCCCCATGTGTTAATGTCTCCTGCTCCTCTGCCACTCAATGTTATAACTTCCTAAAATCTCACAGACACAGATAAAACGTGTAGTTGTTCAGATCCGGTAACCCGCCTGATGACGTGTGTGGAAAAAAGATACTAAATCATGGCACTGATCCTGGATTTTATATAGGCCTATATTTACATAAGCATACATTCGAGTAGACAATAATACACCTTGTCAAAAATGGGAAAAAACAAATTAACATATACACTATATTGCCAAAAGTATTCCCTCACCCATCCAAATAATCAAATTCAGGCGTTACAATCACTTCCATGGCCACAGGTGAATAAAATCAAGCACCTAAGCCTGCAAACAATGTTCCCCCTAATTTTTCATGTGTCTGAGCAAACACACTAACTCCCTGAGCGTTCCTTGGACCCCTGTGAGCGACATCCAACATGCACATGAAATTAATGAATTTCTAAAATTTGGAATTCTAGATGCTATATGTTTGCAATAAAGTAAAACTGTACATCAAAGTACAAAAAAAAACATTTTATTAACAGGTACTAGTAGTATATATTTAAACATAAATTTTGATTTGTTTTTGCTTTGCACTTAGTCTTGCTCTTCTAATCAGAGGCATTGAGGAGGGAGCTTATGCGCGCTATGAGCAGGAGGAGAGAGAGCGTGAAAAGGCGCTAAGTGAGGCACGGGGAGGTAGGATGTTTTATAAAGTTTAACCTGCCCTGTGATACACGCTGGGGCGCAAAGGTACACGCTGTTGCGAAAGAGCTGCGGGCGCTCGCGGCACGTGTGGTGACGTGTGGTGTCCGCGGCTCCAGACGAGCATACGGCTCGCACACCGGTAAAAGTTTAATACGAGACACGTACTTTTGTTCTGAATACGGTACGATTCCGTTTTTCAAGGGACGGTTGGCAACCCTAAACACAACTATACATATATATATACACCCAAAATCTTTCTCAACGAATTTACAGATATAAAAAAATGACCCCGAGGCTGAAAAAAAGCGGAGATCCGCATGGATGTGAGAGTTTGGTGTGGATGAACTTGACTGGATAAGAGCCAGGCCTTCTTGTCCAACATCAGTGTGTGACCTCACAAATGTGCTTCTAGAAGAGTAGTCAAAATTTCCCATAAACACACTCCTAAACGTGGACAGCCTTCACAGAAGAGTTGAAGCTGCAAAGCGTGGACCAACATCATATTAAACCCTATGGATTAAGAATGGGATGTCACTTAATTTCATATGCGAGTCAAGGCCGGTGAGCGAATACTTTTGGCAATATAGTGTAGTTTACCTTTATTTATGTCTGCGGAGGTCCAAAGTCCGAGGTCCATAGCTATGCGAGAAGCGCTTGCCAAATCAACCAAATACCACGTCCTGTTTTGTTTAATTGGCGGCAATTTCTTAATTCGTGGGTACGAATAGATTAAAACATGGGAACTAACTGGCTAAAACGTGGTAATGAGCTAGCTAAAACGTGGGAACGAACTAGCTAAAATGTGGGAACGAATTAGCTTAAACATGGGAACAAGTAAACTAAAAGATGGGAACCAGTTAGCTAAAATGTGGGAATGAATTGGCTAAAATTTGGGAACGAGTAAGCTAAAAGGTGGGAACCAGTTAGCTAAAAGGTGGGAATGAATTGGCTAAAATATGATAATGAGTGAGCTAAAATGTGGTAATGAGTTAGCTAAAACATGGGAACGAATTAGCTAAAATGTGGGAATGATTAAGCTAAAAGGTGGGAATGAAATAGTATTTAGAGGGCACGATTAAGTATCTTTTTCCTCGCACGTCATCAGGCATACCTATAGGTCATAATTTAGTAATCTCTACTTTTACAGTGGATCATTTTGACTTTTACTTCATTATAGAGCAGATATCTGAACTTTTACTAATTATTATTATTATTATTATTATTATTATTATTATTATTATTATTATTATTATTATTATTATTATTATTATTATTATTATTATTATTTTATCAAAATTATGGTGAGCGTTGAGCAGGCAGAAATACAGCCTAAATAAAATAACTCTTTAAATTACTGAACTAAAGGTAAAGCTTGAAAACACAAGGTGGAACAGAAGAGTTTTGGAGATGTAGACTAAGAACTAAGGGTTACTCAAACACGTGAATTAAACAAACAAACAAACAAACAAAAAACAGGTATATATTTTTAATGAGTGTTATAACATGTCTCAAAGCTCATAAGATTCTATTTTGTGTAATATAGTACGTTTAATAGTTCTCAACATACTTTAAAGCTTTTTTTTACGCTCTTATAAATGTATTTTTAATTAAATAAGACAACCAAATACTTTTTACCAGTCTCATAGAGTTCTGGAGATTGGTTCAACTCTTCACCCCCCCTTTTTTTTCTTTTTTTTGTTTTCCTTTTTTTAATGCACTTAATCCTTTACTGTGAGTGGGCTTGCATCTCCACAAACCTGACTCCTTTTTGACCTTTTGAGGACCTGAAACTGCTTGTCACAATAGAATTGTTATTCTTTTGACTATAATATTCCACAGTATCTATGTTCATGGAGAATGATTTGAAGTATGATTTTAACTTTCTATTTCCATGGAAACGTGTAGGCGACGTGCCAATTTCAGAACGTTACATGGCATTGCTTTAAAAACATCACTGCTTTCTTTGACAAATGTAAGCGAGCTCTTAGCAGGGTTTAACCTGCATAGTTCTCGCACAGGCGCCTGGACCAGTGATGGTGCATGAATGTGAGGACCATATAAGAGTGTATGTGTAAGAGCGTGTACATGTGTGTAAGAGTGGTTATATGTATAAGAGTGTGTGTGTAAGAGCGTGTACGTGTGCATAAGAGTGTGTATATGTATAAGAGTGTGTGTGTAAGAGTGTGTACGTGTGTGTAAGAGTGTGTATATGTATAAGAGTGTGTATGTGTAAGAGTGTGTACGTGTGCGTAAGAGTGTGTATATGTATAAGAGTGTGTGTGTGTAAGAGTGTGTACGTGTGTGTAAGAGTGTGTATATGTATAAGAGTGTGTATGTGTAAGAGTGTGTACGTGTGCGTAAGAGTGTGTATATGTATAACACTGTGTATGTGTAAGAGTGTGTACATGTGTGTAAGAGTGTGTATATGTATAAGAGTGTGTGTGTAAGAGCGTGTACGTGTGCGTAAGAGTGTGTATATGTATAAGAGTGTGTATGTGTAAGAGCGTGTACGTGTGCGTAAGAGTGTGTATATGTATAAGAGTGTGTGTGTAAGAGCGTGTACGTGTACGTAAGAGTGTGTATATGTATAAAAGTGTGTGTGTAAGAGCGTGTACGTGTGTGTAAGAGTGTGTATATGTATAAGATTGTGTGTGTAAGAGCGTGTACGTGTGTGTAAGAGTGTGCATATGTATAAGAGTGTATGTGTAAGAGCGTGTACGTGTGCGTAAGAGTGTGTATATGTATAAGAGTGTGTATGTGTAAGAGTGTGTACGTGTGCATAAGAGTGTGTATATGTATAAGAGTGTGTGTGTAAGAGCGTGTACGTGTGCATAAGAGTGTGTATATGTATAAGAGTGTGTGTGTAAGAGCGTGTAGGTGTGTGTAAGAGTGTGTATATGTATAAGAGTGTATGTGTAAGAGTGTGTACGTGTGCGTAAGAGTGTGTATATGTATAAGAGTGTGTATGTGTAAGAGTGTGTACGTGTGCGTAAGAGTGTGTATATGTATAAGAGTGTGCGTGTAAGAGCATGTACGTGTGCGTAAGAGTGTGTATATGTATAAGAGTGTGTATGTGTAAGAGCGTGTACATGTGTGTAAGAGTGTGTATATGTATAAGAGTGTGTGTGTAAGAGCATGTACGTGTGCGTAAGAGTGTGTATATGTATAAGAGTGTGTGTGTAAGAGCGTGTACGTGTGTGTAAGAGTGTGTATATGTATAAGAGTGTGTGTGTAAGAGCGTGTACGTGTGTGTAAGAGTGTGTATATGTGTAACAGTGGTTTCTCAGAGTACAGCTGCTCAGAGCTTGAAGGCTGATTCTCGTATTGATCGGGGTCCATTTGGACGCCTGTTTGCCTGATGGACGCTGAATGACAGCTCTGTAAATCACTCGGACCACAAGGGCTAATTACTGAAATGCCTTTAAAGATATCACGAGATTACAAATGGTCTCACATCAGGTCTGAGCAGTGTAATCGCTCACATTCAATGCATTTCAAATATAACACATATGTCGTATTCTTATATAAGATATATTCTTATTCATAAGAATGGGACAGACAAAAGATCACATCAGATCACGTACAAATGTTTTACTATAAACACAGACTGTGTATCGAAATGGACATAGCCAAACCACTCGCCCGACACGTTTCAAATAGGAAGAGTTGAGGGGGAGCGTCCAGCTTCACTGTTGCCCTTCTCTCTGTAACTGCTGCTCCACTGAATATGGAGCGTGGCTCCAAATTTGCTCCTAGAACTTCTAATCTTATGAGCTTCATTTGACTGGAGCCAAACACTGTGGGTGAGGTCACACTCTCTTTGTCCTCTTCTGTATACAGTCTACGGCTCAAATTATTTTTTTTTATTTTTATTTTTTTTCACATTTGTCAAATTATTATTCACATTATTAATTATTATTTTAATTTACACAGCAAGATGGATACTTGAAATATTTGTGAGTTCACAAACTCATGAGAATCCATCTCAGGAATGCGGGTGAAGTGTCTTGCCTAAGGACACAACAACAGTTTCTGCCCCTGCTGCCCCACTGTGGCACCTGGTGTTCCCAGTGGTCTCCCATCTCAGTACTAACCAGCCTGCTGAACCTGGTTAGTACTGAGGTTGGGCTAGAGCATGTTAATGGATAAACACACCGGACTGTAGCCTAAGGCTAATTTTCATCTGTTGTCCTAAAAAAAATCTGATGAAATCAGGCTTTGACAAGAAGGTTTGGCCACAAGGTTTGAGCAGAATGCTTTTTCAGTGATCATGTATGGAACTCAATTCAAAGTGCTGCACATATCAGTCTGGTGTGAGGTGGTGTATTCTTAGAACGGAAGAAAACTTTTATACTAGCGACACACATTTTAGGCTGGCTGCCTGTGTGGTCTTTAGTCAATGTGCCTTTAAAGCAGCCTGAACCTGTTCTGTGGACCAACATAGAAAAGGCATTTGGTCAATTAATCATAGCTAAGCAGAAGTGAGGGATTACGCACTTGGCTGAATCTCATTTCAAGCTGCTGGTTCAGGCGGCGCTGCTCAGGACACAGACAAACGCTGTGGAATTTCTATAAAGCAGCGCACATGTACGGTGTGTGGAGAGGTTCATCTATGCTGAATCAGAATTACAATTAGAAGAGTTGTAGAGTTAGAAAATGGCAAAGGCTACAGTTATTAAGATAAACAAACATATTCAAATATCATGAGGTCTTATTGTGCGTAAAAACTGCATGTTGTGTAATTTTATATATTTATTTGTATGTATGTAACATTTCTAAGGGTCCACAACCTGCTTGTATCCACGGAGTTAAAATGTTACTTTTTCATGGACTGTTCCAGTGTATGACATTAAACCTATCTCCATGCATTCAATTACAGCTACTTTTATTGCTAAGAAATACCTCCCACCAGGAAAAAAGTGACAGAATGCATCTTTAATATTCCAGTGCTTACAGACGGAATAGCAGAAGGACTTGTTTATTTGATTTGATGTACCCTTGATTTGAAATTACTCTCTATTTCCTTTGAGCACTTTCCAAACAAAACATTAATAAATAGTTGTTTTGCTGTATATATATATATTTTATATATATACAGCATATATATATATATATATTTTTTTTTAAAATGTCAAAAAGAAAAATCAAAAGACTCGTAGCCCTATTGCTGTTGATGCACTGGTTCCACACATACGTAAGTCTGTTAGTGCAGTGGATTTGGAAGCTTGGTTAGGGGTCCGTCACCTGCTTGTTTCTATGGAGATGTCATTGCTCTGCCTGGAATGTCCCACAGTACGACATTAAACAGCTCTACCTTACATTTATTCAACTGCAGGTGGTTTTATAGCTCAAAAAGACCTAGAAAAGAAACAAAACAAAGATCTGTGGAGAGGTGACCCCGCTCACAGTCAGAATGCCTGTTTTTCTAGGTATTTTTGAGCTATAAAACCACCTGTTATTGAATACATGTAAGGTAGAGCTGTTTAAGGTCATACTGTGGAACATTCCAGGCAGAGCAATAGCATCTCCATGGAGAAAATTATTCGACGGACCCTCCACCAGCAAAGTTAAACAATGCACTTTTAAGTGTTGTTACTGGAGGCACTGATCTGTCTGAAACCAAGCTGTACAGGAGGGCCAGCTCTGTCCTGGGCTGTCCTCTGGACTCTGTAGAGGAGGTGGCTGAGAGGAGGGTGCTGGCCAAATTCACATCCATCATGTTCGACACCTCTCACCCTCTGCACCGGACTGTAGAGGAGCTGAGCAGCTCCTTCAGCAGCCGACTGAGGCACCCCCAGTGCAAGAAGGAGCGCTACCGCAGATCCTTCATCCCCACCGCCATCAGACTGTATAACTCAACTATATAGTCCAGACGTGCAATATTTTTTCCATACTCTCCTAGTTACTGTTTTTTTTTTAAAGATCCCATGACATGGTACTTCTTGATGCTTTTATATGGCTCCTTAATGGTTCCCTAATACTGTAAATGAATCCTTCTTCAAAATCAACACTCGGTGCATGAGAAACAGAGATAAGATGAGAAAGAGTATTTTTTCTCTCTCTGAACAGGCCATTATGGGCGTTGTTGCTTGAATGCAGAAAAGAGCTGGCCTATAGTAGAGGGTGGGGGCGTGGCCGAACGCTCCGCTCTCCGCTGTAGCTCTCAGCTGATCCATTTCCGTGTTTTTGCACGGGGGGAGAGATGGGAAGCGTTCCATTGAAAAATAAACACATTTCCACAGAAAATAAAATTAAACCACTGCTGTTCAAAGGTCCAGAGGCTCAGATAAAGGACTTCCGAGCCTAGAAACACTCAGACGTGCCTCCACGAAAATAAAAAAACACATTTCGCATTGCCTAGCGCATTCGCAGTCCAAACTCTCTGGGCGTGATTTACAGAGACGCTGAGTACAGACAGACGGGGGTGGAGCTACATTTGCATTTCTTTTTTCGATCTGACGTCAATAAGGTGCCTTGTTCAAAATCGCCCGTTTGAGCTCCGATTTTTTCTAACGCATCTTATCTTATCTTATCTTATCTTATCTTAAAACTTAACCTTATGGAGACAATTTGAAGCTCCATCAGGCCAAGTTACAGGTCAGATCTGTTGATAGGTGACGTAGACATAGACGTTACAATGTGCTGATCTGACTTAAATCACATTTGAAGCACATTTGAGCATATTTCTGCTGAACTGCAAGGACATCACTGTATCTTAATTGATTAATCACAACTAAACTATATATCTTGTTTTTGTGATGATGTTATTGCTCTACCCAGAATATCCCACAGTAGAGCATTAAACTTGTGGTTGCCTGTCCACAGATGTAAATGCAATGTCACCTTCATGAAAACAAGCAGATGATGGAAAGTCCACCAGAAAACTGAAATATTTAATCTTTAAAAAATAAGTTTTATTGCAAAGAAATACCTTGTTTGTAAAAATGTATTCTGACCCTTAATTTACACCAAAGCGTAAGAGCGTGTAAGCACAGCACCATAACACACGCGCAGGTATCGCTTTCCATTTTAACTGATCGGTATACACCAGCAGTGTCATACGGCCGTCATTACTCTACACGCCGCTCAAAATAGGTTGGAGTTCGAATTTTGCAGCATCAGCGAAGCGTCTCCAGGGTTTTTATCAGGGGAAAGACAGGAAATGGGCACACAGTGTCAAAATAAACCTCCGATGCCCTTTCAAAATACCTTCTACAGTCGCGTGAACACTGTGCGTCGCATCCAGGAGCTCGGGGAAAGACTCCTGATGGACTACGGAAAGTTTACAGCCGTGGAGAGTAAATATAAAACACTTTATGACATCAGACAACAACTTTACAAGAACAACTTCTGAAGGAAAAGGCACATGATGCAGAAAATAAAAGTTAAATGGTGAGTAGCCTCATTAATACATCACCGCAGATACAGCTCGTTATAGCTGCAAAGCACAGTCTCTCTTGTCAACTTTTGTATTCTGATTCAAAACATAATTCATTCAGTCAACAGTGAATACATAAACAATGTTAAAAGTTTAGTGTTTAAACATGAGAATCCACAGAGGCTGGAGTCAGAGGAGCAGCTCTGTTGCCTCTGTCGATGTTACGTGTCGCTGATGCTCCTGGTATAAATTCCAGGGTTGCCTCTCCACAGACCTGACCGGTACTTGGCCTGATGTCATCACCTTCCTCCAGAAAACTGACATATTTAATCTTAAATAATAATAATAAGAAGAAGTTGGTAGAGCGTTTGGAAGAGCGTTTGTCTACTGATCCAGGGATTGGCGGTTCGAATCCCGCTCTTGACGGGGTCACCCACCTCGCCCTCAGTGTCTGCGGACAGAAGTACATCAAGGCCTGTGTGACGTGGGCCGTCCTCCCGTGGACCCACCACCCGCGGGAGGATTCATGGGGGCTGGTGCATTGTGTTGTATTCTTCACAGCAAGAAGGTTTCCAGGTTCGAACCCCGGGTTGCCCAGGCCTGTTCTGTGTGTGTTCTGTGTGGAGTTTGCATGTTCTCCCCTGGGTGGATTTCCTCCAGGCTTTCTGGTTTCCCCCATCAACCCAAAACATGCACCATAGGTAAAAATTCTGCAGCTTAGGTTCTGACCAAACCAAAGTAAGAAGATCATGGAGATGGTCCCTGGGCGCAGTAATGTGCTGCCCACTGCTCCTAATAACAGGATGGGTTAAATGCAGAAAATAATTTCTCCAGTGTGAGATCAATAAAGTTGCTTCTTCTTCTTCAGAAATGGAAAAGCGGAAGAAGATGGATGGAGAAGAAGATAATAAGATTCTAGATCGGAAACCATGGAAATACCATCACTGTCAGATATTAACTAAACATAAAATGCTCAACACAATTCTGGCCAAAACTGGCCAATCTAAGGTTATTATTCAAGATTATCAATAATGTGGCACCACCAGCACTGAAAAAGTTTATCCATTTAACATCTGATCAGATGGTCAGAACAACCAGGTCGACGATCAGTGGCCAATGTGTAATACCAAAACGGAAAACACCACTAGGACAATCTGCATTTTCATTTAAAACAATCTCAGAATGGAAGAAACTTCCAACTGAGAGAAAATTATGCAAATACTTTTTTAAAAAATTGCCTGGAAATTAAACAATTTCTAAGAGTGCAGATGTATCATCATTAAAGTACAGGTATCGGGAAAAGAGTTTTAATTATTTTTTACTAAAGGTCCCATGACATGGTACTTCTTGATGCTTTTATATGGCTCCTTAATGGTTCCCTAATACTGTAAATGAATCCTTCTTCAAAATCAACACTCAGTGCATGAGAAAGAGAGATAAGATGAGAAAGAGTCATAAATGTCACTCTGGAACACTCCATTATGGGCGTTGTTGCTTGAATGCAAATGGGGAGGACAGAGATGGCCTATAGTAGGGGGTGGGGGCGTGGCCAAACTCTCCTCTCTTTCCTTTTCAGCTGTGCCCTGTGTGCTGTGACCCACTTCCGTGTTTTTGCACGGAGGGAGAGATGAGAAGCGTTTCATTGAAAAATAAACACATTTCCACAGAAAATAAAATTAAACCACTGCTGTTTCAGATATCCACAGGCTCAGATAAAGGACTTCCGAGCCTAGAAACACTTGCAAGTGCCTCCAGGCAAATAAAAAAACGCATTTCACGTTGCGTAGCTCCTCCGCAGTCCAAACTCTCTGGGCGTGATTTACAGAGACGCTGAGTACAGACAGACGGGGGTGGAACTGCATTTGCATTTCTTTTTTCGATCTGACGTAACAAAGTTGCCTTGTTCAGAATCGCCCGTTTCAGCTCTGATTTTTTGTAACGCAGAAAAGGACCGCAAATGCTCAGTTTAGACATTTCGCAACTTTTAGCCATGGGGGTGGGGGTGGGGGGGCTAAACAGGGTAGGGAAGCTCACATTAACGTTCAGAAACCTCAGAAAGTGAAAATTTCATGCCATGGGACCTTAATTGATGAAATGTATCACCAGCACTGTAAATATTATGAATGGCATATCAATGGCATTTTTATGCTTTATCTTCATTGTTTGTGATGTTTTTGTCTCAGGGACTGTAGATGGAAATTAGCTCCAAGAACTAAAGTCTGGTACAAAGCATCTTTTCATTTTTTGTGATTAATGCTCCTGTATATTGTCCCTGTCCAATAAACCAAATAAACTAAACTAAATTAAAAGTCTGTGTGATCCCTAAATAAATAAATAATAATTGTCGATATCACTACCCCGCCCACAGTACAGCACAGACAGTGTTTGGTGTTTCTATTGTCAATCACAGTGAAGGACCAAGGAGCTTTAAATTACAGCTGTTGCCAACATACCATTAGCATGACCACCCACCCGAGCTGAAACCGCTTCGGACAGCAAAGAAAAGCAATGACTGTGCAGCGCCTCTTAATGTTGACCTTCAGTTTCTAACAGCTCCTGGCACTAGAGGAGGCCCATTCTCGCTGATCGTGCAGGTTTGGACCCAGCCTTGGCGTTGTGGAGGCGCTTCCTAATGGTGGACAGGTAAAGGAGCGATGGATGGTCTCATTTGTATGCAAGCTAATGGGAAACAGCTGACATTCAAGCTATGGATTTTAATGGGTCTGGATAAGTTATAATGATAAATGATAAAACTGGACCAACCATAGACCACAAGTGTGATACAGATGCTACAAAGTCTATGTACATGTATCTGTCTTCCATTTCAAAGTTCAATTCTAGGTTACTTGTTCTTTTGGTTTCTCTCTGCTGCTGTTTTGGTTAGAGGTCTGTCATCTTCTTGTTTCTATGGAAATATGATTGCTCTGCCTTGAATGTTCCACAGTATGACACTAAACAGCTCTACCGTACATTTATTCAATTACAGGTAGACTTATAGCTCAAAAATACCCAGGAAAACTCTGACCATTCTGACTCTGACCGGGTCGCCTCTCCACAGATCTGACCTGTCACTTGATCTGGTTTGGTCTCCATGAAGATTTAATGAAGGTTTAATGTCGTACTGTGAAACATTCCCGACAAAGCAATAACATCTCCATGGAGAAAAGCGTTTAAAGGACGAATTAGTAGCAAAAAGAGACTGGTGCCTTGCAACTAAGTAAAAAATAAATATTATAAATACAAATGCATAGATAAAAAACATAAAAAAAACAAACACAAATACACAGTGGGCGAAGTCCTCCAGCAAACTTAAAGGTGCACTGCGCAACTTTTCTGGTGGAGGGAGTAGAAATTAAACCTACTGTATGTATGTACGAGGGTTACAACTACATTACGGGTCGGATCGGTGGAGCGGCAACCCTTATATGGAATAAATGCTAGGTAGATGTGTTTAACGGCATACTGTGGAACATTCCGACGCAATAACATCTCCATGGAGACAACCAGATGATGGACCCTGAACCAGAAAAGTTGCGTAATGCACCTTTAAAGATGAAGTAAACTTTTAAATCCACTTTTTCGCTACTAAACTCAACTGTATATATGGTGTTTTAATGGCATTATCTATTTTTCCTGTTATTTTGGACGACTTTAGCGCAGGATTCTGCTCAAAAACACCTAAATCTAAATCTGTGCTGCCTCCATTGGCCTCTGCAATTTCATGTAG
The DNA here is from genome assembly GCA_036785185.1 of Paratrypauchen microcephalus. Lineage (NCBI taxonomy): Eukaryota > Metazoa > Chordata > Actinopteri > Gobiiformes > Gobiidae > Paratrypauchen > Paratrypauchen microcephalus. The sequence goes on along the minus strand of JAVJIX010000022.1, from coordinate 1,994,885 downwards.
TTGGTGACATCACGTATGACTGTCCTGATTAAAATTAAAGTAACTTTTTTACAATCTGAGCCTTATTTTGGTAATAAAACAAGTTGTTTTACTCACCCATAGCACTTTGGTGTCATATGGAGCACTTCCGGAGATGTTTTAGATTTGCGATCTCCATAATGTGAGTTCTTGGGGCATATGTTTGCGGTCTCCAAATAACACAAACTTTAGCACTTTTCAAATCATAGAAGCTCGATGTCTTAGTCTACGCTTTCATTTGAGTCAAAAGTGGCCTGTAATCTGAGATTTATCCATAGTTTTGAGTAGATGAGGACACCAGTGCGCATGTGCGGAGTGTGCTCTCAGCTCCCGGGACCCAAACATGAAACGCAAAGCTGTAAACTATGGATAAATCTCGGATTACAGGCCACTTTTGACTCAAACGAAAGCGTAGACTAAGACATCGAGCTTCTATGATTTGAAAAGTGCTTAAGTTTGTGTTATTTGGAGACCGCACGGGGCATATTACATGCTCGGGGAATATATTATATGCCCCGAGCTATGGCTAGAAGTCGCGCTAGGCTAACGAAAATCTAAAACATCTCTGGAAGTGCTCCATATGACACCAAAGTGCTATGGGTGAGTAAAACAACTTGTTTTATTAACGAAATAAGGCTCAAATTGTAAAAAAAACTTTACTTTTCCTTTAAACCCAGTTGTTTGTAGGGGTGGAGTTTGAAGACCAATCACACTGTTCTTTGTACCACCAAATTTTGCCCCTTGTCCTGCCCAGTTTAGCTGCTCTGTTTGAAATATAGCTGTAGGCGGAGTTTTGGTGTTTAGTCCCACTTTAATCCTGACCAAGGCAAGCTCAAGATCTGGAGATGGGTCCCCAGTGGCATTGAAGGATGGGTCAAATGCAGGAGACACTAAACAACTACCATTTTGTCATCTACTCATAACAAAAATAACAAAAAAATAAACTTACAGATGGTAGTTTTGTACGGAAGCCGACAGAGCCCATGTTCGGAATGATTATTTTCCACCTTAATAATGAGAAAATGAGCTTGAGATCTCAAGAAAATTACACAATTAATTCGTGATCTCGAGAAAACAAAACTGTTATTTCGAGATCTCGAGAAAACAAAGAGTTATTCCGTGATCTCGAGAAAACGATCACTGTATCTCCGTCGGTAAAGACGAAGCCGGGCCATTCTTCTGCGGAGGTGCCGCGGACTAATCTTGAAATTATCCTGAATTAAAAGACATAATGCAATCTCCCCCCGTGTCAACCCCTGATCAAAATATTGCCTTATCAGCTGATTGATTATTATTCCAGACATTCAAATGACCAAAAACGCGTCTATTCAGAATGAGAAATAGCCGCGAAGTCAGCCTGCTACAACGTGGCAGTAGATGTTTCAGTTGTTTTCTCAATATCACGGAATAATTGTTTCATTTTCTCGAGATCTTGAATGAATTATCTCGTTATCTCGGGATAACAAGGAAGAAAAAATATCGCTTATGAATATGGCCTCTGTCGACTTCCGTAGTTTTGACCATAATCTTAACTATAGTCTGGTTTTAACAATGGCTATGACAAAAATACACAGCAAATGGTATGTGATTGCTGAAAGGAAGTTTGAGTTTGTTCAGTTGAAGCAAACAAAATCACATAAATGGACATTACGCAGTGACGCTGTTGCAGGTGAAGGACAGGTGAATTTGAGCCCTCGCTGTTCTGTCGAGACCAGTCCTTTACAGACCTGGCACCACATTTGAGCTTTTATTAGACTTTGTGAGCAGTGACTAAAGAGCAGAGGAAGTCTGAGAGAAGCCGAAACTCATAATGAGAACATATGAGTCAACTGTAATCACGGAAGTAAAGGTTCTGTGCGCAAGAATTTGTATTGTTTTGCAAAAAGTGTGGATTTTTTAATGAAAAATTAGCATGACCGATGTTTCTTAAAGTGGAACTAAACACTAATCAACTGTTATTTGTTTTTTCCCTCTTGCTACTTAACTGTGTATATTGTGTTTTAATATTATTGTCTGTTTCTTTAGAGTAAACTAGGTAAATGTGCATCTTTCTCGTTCAAAAACTTGGCGTCTGCTGCTTCCATTGACCTCTGCAATTTTAAGTACTATGTGACATCACGCAGGGGTGGACTTTGAAATCCGGAGACCTGTTAGACCAGGGGTGTCAAACTCATTTTGGTCCAGTGGCCGTATCCAACCTACTTTGATCACAAAGGGGCCGGATCAGAAAACTCATGGTATATATACCCCAAAAATAGCAATAAGTCCAAATTTGTGCAGGGAAACACAAATCTATTACAGAATCTAGTACAAAACGCTTTCTTTTACAAAATATTATAATATGAACAACCTAAAACTTGATGCTATTTCAACACAAGCATACAAGTTTCCAAGCAGATGAACAAATAGGAATTAGTCGATTTTTCTTGGAAAATCCTGCACTCCTGCACCACTTTTCTCATTTTTGACATTTTGCTGATGAGGGTGTCACGGTCAACAGTCAAAACGATGGTCCTTGAAGAGCGTTTGGAAAGAGGCGAGTTTTCATTTGTGCTGTTCTGGTGGGAGGGGCCACGCACCGAGGCGCTGGAGACGCTGCTATGCTAAACTGCACAGAAAAGAGGCAGAGGTCCAGAGGGTCGGGTAAAGGACTTCCGAGCCTAGAAACACTCGCAGGTGCCTCCAGGCAAATAAAAAAATGCATTTCGCATTGCGTAGCTCCTTCGTGGTCCAAACTCTCTGGGCGTGATTTCCAGAGACAGGGGGTGGACATCCAGACGGGGGTGAAACTGCATTTGCATTTCTTTTTTCGATCAGACGTCACATAGTTGCCTTGTTCAGAATCGCCCGTTTGAGCTGTGTTTTTTTCAAACGCAGAAAAGGATCGCAAATGCTCAGTTTAGACATTTTGCAACTTTTAACCATGGGGGGGGGGGCCTAAACAGGGTAGGGGAGCTCACATTAACGTTCAAAAACCTCAGAAAGTGAACATTTCATGCCATGGGACCTTTAATAGAAAATCAGCCGAGGGCCATATTAAAGGTCTTAGAGGGCCAGATCTGGCCCCCGGGCCGCATGTTTGACATCCCTGTGTTAGACCAATGACGCTGTTCCTTATCCCTCCTTCTCTCTCACTCTTTTCTTTAGTCCTCCATGGAGTGTGACGTAACCTATAGCGAAGTCCAGTCAAATGAAGCTCACCAGGCTAGCAGTTATAGGAGCAAATGTGGAGTCCAGTTCCATATTAGGAATAATAATTTATTTACGGACTAAATAGCAAAATAAAAACTCACGATCTTACAGAGCGGGTTCATACAAACATTTTAACATTTTAAATTCTGAGGCTCACTGCAGCAGTGACAGAGAGAGAGGTGACAATTTTCCAGTGTAAGTCATCTGCAGCCAGAGTCAGTGGAGCCGGAAGCGCGCACATGCTCACTTCCTATTTGGGTAATGTCTAAAGTCTATGGGTAACGCTCAGTTTAACAGCTCTACTTGAAGTGAGGTTGTCAATAAGCATGACAAGCATCTGACAACACCATGTAAAGTAAGAGGGCAGATCTGTGGAGAGGCTACCCCGCTCACAGTAAGCATACCTGTATTTTCAAGGCATTTTTGAGCACTACAACGTATAATTTAATGAATGCAAAACAGATAAGTTAAGGCTGCGTCCCATTACTCTGTCTTACCCCTTCCCCTTTATCTACGTCTTTGTCTTGCCCTTCGATACCGAGCTGAGAGGGCTCGGGGTACGAATGTTCTCCTAAGAAATGGGACAGCACTCGATTACCGTTTGCGTCATCACCACATCACACCTCTCCTGCAACAGCTCCACTGGCTCCCCATCACACACCGCATACACTACAAAATCATACTCCTCACTTACAAAGCCATCCACAACCTCGCCCCTCCATACCTGCCCGCTCCCTCCGCTAAAAACTAGCTTGTTTATACATGAAAGTTCGATGAAAACAATTACGTCGGCTAAACAGACATCGCTATAATTAAAACCGCAACAACAGTTCACTAAAAGTAATGTAGAACATAAGCATCATAATTGTAAACCGTGCCAATCAATAATTACGACTGCTGAAAATACATTTATGAGACTCCTTGGCTGATCGATGTGACGCCGCCATCCTGATCCCAAAACCTGCCTGAGCTTGTAGGTGTACCCCTTCGTTTCAAGTCTGTCGAGAGCTTACTTCGTTTCAAGGGGTATGTAGCCCGCGGTCGTGGCCCGAGCCCTTGATCAAAATTAGAATCGGGACACCCCTTGCCCTCACATGAACGCGCAAAACCAAGTGGTAGGGGTAAGACGAAGGGGTAAGACAGAGTAATCGGACGCAGCCTAAATGTCAAACTGCTAAAGCAAGCACATCCCCATGGGGACAAGTATGCAACAGACTCACCTTCTTCTGCCCCGCCCACTTACAGTATGTCTCTAAACGCTCCTAAACCGCACTTCTGGTTTTACGGGGATTCCCTACATTTCACTGAGTTTGAAAAAGGTTTTGCAGCTAAATTATGACAAAGTGGGCTCATTTGTGTAAAATATTCAATTTTCATGTGCACCAACAAGTCACACTGCACCGATTCTCTGGAGGCTTTAAAACGGCTTTATAGTCCGGATTGAATTTATTTGCTGTGAGGATTGGCAGCTCCATACAAAATAGCTCCCGCAGCAACTTCCGGAATAAAGCGAATAGAAAAGCTACAGCAAACCCCAGCAGTTATTCTAATACGTCTTGGCCTGGTTAAAGGTGTCTTGCATTAGTGTTCTCAGATGATCTATAGCAGGAGCTGCGTGTGTTGACAGAAGAGGCGGTGTATCGATTGGGAGGCGACCTTGAGCAGCTGTTTAAAGCAGAATGAGAGACAGACTACAGATCGCTCCTGGTGCCCTAACCTCCAGGTCAGAGGAACCCACCTCCCAACACCACGCCATCATCACTGCTTTAAAGGACTCATATTACGCTATTTTCAGATCTATGCTATAATGTTCACAAACATACCCGGGGTTTTGTTTCGTTCCTGCATAATGGCTGAGTTCTTCTCTCAAACGGAAAACACTCTGTTCCAACTTGTGACGTCATGTGGTAATACAGGAAGTGCACCTTCACTAGAATCATTTGGAGAATTTCAGGCCTGGATTTTGAGCTCTGGAGATGTACACGATTAATAATTAAGGGTTACTCATGTGTGAATGAAACAAAACACAACTCGGGTATGTTTTTGAGGAGGTAACAGCATTATAACATGGCTTAAAGCTCACAAGAATCAATTTTGTGTAATATAGGACCCAGGGCTGGGCTGGGACAAAAAAATGGCCCTGGCATTTTTGTCTTAGACCAGCCCCTCATAATTAACAGAGCACAACGGACTAATTTATGTTTGTGTTCCCCGAAGCAAAGTATTTTACTATTGTTATGTCTTGGCTGAGGGGAAACCAGGGCACGACCAGCAAAATCGCAGTAACTACACATTCAATGGTTTATTTAAAATGCATCTTACATACACACACACACAAAAACCTTTCTCATTGAATCCACACGATTCATGTAGGTCATCTGTTTTGGCTTCAAAACCTCGAATTTTGCCAAAAGGTGAGTGATTTTCATGCCTTTCATTACCTAAAAGTCCCGGTATTATTCTAACATCACTACCTGCTGACCTGCTGTGCCTGTGCTACTCTTCCTGGTCACTCTGTTCCTCGGGTTCCCTCTGGTTCCCTCGGGTTCTCTCGGGTTCCCTGTCCACAGTCTCTGGCTGCTCCTCTCCCTGTCCACCTTCAGCCTGAGCTGCAGAGGACGTGGAGGCTCCAGCCCCTCCAGAGAATATGTCTGTTATTTTAGAACATTTTGCAGCGTCTATAGTGATACTTTTAAAATCTTTAGCCCACAACTTCTCCGCACCCCCTTTCTGCCACGTCTCCATGTTTCCATGCTCAACACTGAAACTGGTGGGGATCAGTGCAGAGAAAGGGGTGGGACTGCTCTCGTAAGCTTCTATATCCTGATTGGTTTAGTCCACTGTCTATATTGAAGATGGACCAATTGTGGGCCAGTCTCTAAGTAAAAAAACCCAAAACAAAACAAAAAAAACCCCAACAGCATCGGCCCCTAGGACTGTCGGCTCACCAGGAAAATGCTCGGTATGCCCGATTACCAGTCCAGGCCTGATAGGACTTTTAACAAATGGACAGGTAAAGTTTCATATCATAGTATTATCTATGCCTGATCTATTTTCTACAGAAGTCAAGAGGGGAGGTAGGTAGATGAATTGCATTTTTGCCGTAAGTGACAAGAGGAATTCAAATTATGAGCAGCTTTTTGTACAGTCTAATACAGTTTAATTTAAATACAGATTTTAGCTCACTCCAAAACAAAGTTTGGTTATTAAGAACATTTAAGACTGAATGTATTAGTTTGATCAATGGTTTGAATGATTACTTCATATGGGGAAAAAAGTGGCTTAAAAAACACAAACATTTCTGTCATCTTCTGTTTTACGTAATATTTAACTGTTCACCATTTTCCATGTAGATGCTATGGCTTTATCGGAAATGTTCCACAGTATGACTTTACAGTTGTAGATCTTGCTTTTTTAATTTGAGGTGATTTTGTGCTGAAAAGATAACTTAAAACATACATTCTTACTGTGAGTAGGACCTCCTCGTTCATAGATCACAGATAACCAATGATTTAAAGGAAAAGTAACGTTTTTTTACAATCTGAGCCTTATTTCGGTAATAAAACAAGTTGTTTTACTCACCCATAGCACTTTGGTGTCATATGGAGCACTTCCAGAGATGTTTTAGATTTGCGTTAGCCTAGCGCGAGTTCTAGCCATAGCTCGGGGCATATAATATATTCCCCGAGCATGTAATATGCCCCGTGCGGTCTCCAAATAACACAAACTTTAGCACTTTTCAAATCATAGAAGCTCGATGTCTTAGTCTACAGTTTCGTTTGAGTCAAAAGTGGCCTGTAATCCAAGATTTATCCATAGTTTACAGCTTTGCATTTCATGTTTGGGTCCCGGGAGCTGAGAGCACACTCCGCACATGCGCACTGGCGTCCTCATCTACTCGAAACTATGGCTAAATCTCGAATTACAGGCCACTTTTGACCAAACGAAATCGTAGACTAAGACATCGAGCTTCTATGATTTGAAAAGTGCTAATGTTTGTTATTTGGAGACCGCAAACTCACATTATGGAAATCGCAAATCTAAAACATCTCCGGAAGTGCTCCATATGACACCAAAGTGCAAGTAAAACAACTTGTTTTATTACCGAAATAAGGCTCAGATTGTAAAAAACGTTACTTTTCCTTTAATGCAACTGTGCAGACCATTCTATTCCAAGCAATGATATCTCCATGGAGACGAGCAGGAAACCATACACCCGACATGTCTCATAGACTTCCTTTAACAAAAGCAACAAATTGGTGTACATTTCTAATTCTTATTGATTGGATCACACAATGGTCAGTGCTGCATGCCTTTTCACAGCAAAACAATTGTATAGGGGAAAATGGAGCACTTGAAGGTAACACAGAAACGTCCTGTGAGGTAGGAAGGTTTACCTCTTTTCCACAATACCAGGACAGTGGATATAATGGAGAAAAACACTGAAAAACTCTTGCCTGTGGAGTCCACTTTCACTTTGGCCATTTGGTGGATACAAATCACTGATCAAAACCATGTAACTTTGAAATAAAATCATGTTTTTTCCATCCATCCATCCATTTTCTTCTGCTTTTCTATAGTTCGGGTCGCCGGGGCCACAGTCCAGACAGCTCTGCTGCCCAGGTCACAACGCACAGGCCCCCATGAATCCTTCTGCAGGTGGTGGGCCCCACGTCGCTTGACGGAACCGGCCTTGATGTACTTGTGTCATGAGGGCTACCAGTGTATGCAGATACTGGGGACAAAGTTGGGTTAAAGGGATAGTGGAGTTTTTTTAAATGTTAATCTGTATGGGTTTCCTTCTAAAAGTTACGTGTACCGGCTTACCTCTGACACTCTCAGCTGATCCCGGTTCAGCTCGCTTTCTGGAGCCCACGTAAGTAGGTCCGGTAACTTCCCTGGAACATGAAAGAAAGCTTGTTTTTCTTCTCAAAACAAAACATTTGTTAGAAAGGTGATATATTTGCGTCCCAAACAGTTGTCAACGAAACATCCAGCAGCATATTTCGCATTCGCGTATTGTCTCTCTCCACTCGTATCACTACGCCCATGTTAACTCTATCAGCTTGTTCACCTTGAGCGGATGTCTACGTCAATGTTTAGAAGTGAACAGGCTGATAGAGTTAACATGGGCGTAGTGATACGAGTGGAGAGAGACAATACGCGAATGCGAAATACGCTGCTGGATGTTTCGTGGACAACTGTTTGGGACGCAAATATATCACCTTTCAGACAAATGTTTTGTTTTGAGAAGAAAAACAAGCTTTATTTCATGTTCCAGGGAAGTTACCGGACCTACTTACGTGGGCTCCAGAAAGCGAGCTGAACCGGGATCAGCTGAGAGTGTCAGAGGTAAGCCGGTGTCAACACACGTAACTTTTAGAAGGAAACCCATACAGATTAACATAAAAAAACACACTATCCCTTTAACCAACAATGTATTGTCGAGAGCGGGATTCAAACCACCAAACTTCTGATCAGTGGACAAATGGTCTACCAACTAAATTACTGTCGCCCCTATCATGTTTTTTATTTTATTGTTTTTTATTTTCTTTATTGCAACTGTGAGCGGGCTTTCCTCTCCACAAACCTATCTTTTATTTGGCCTGGAGGAGTTTTGTTGTTGTCTTGTTGTTCCATAGTGTATTAGTATAAAACATCTCCATGAAAAATGTTCCGGAGTACAGTATGGCAAAAGGAGAAATTCAATTTATAAAGCATATCTCCATGAAAAAAAGTATGTTTTAAACTTTCTATCTCCACGTAATCAAGCGAGTGATGTGCCACTTCTAGAAAGTTACACAGTGTTGCTTTAAAATTCATATCTTTCCTCTAATAATATTTGATTTCCTTCACTCCATCCCCTCCGGTTCCTCTGTCTCCTCGCAGTTTGTCCATATCTGAATTTCATACAGTATATATTGCTTGGCTGACCTTGTCCAGTTTGTTTTGTGATTTTAAAGTTTTATACTCCCCTTTCCTAAACTCCAGACGTATTTTATGAATACTTTGAGACAGGAGCTTGGCGTTGCATTCTAGGAATAAATGAGGAAACGCCTCACACTGAGCGGTACACATCATTAGCCAGGCAGTGTGGTGGAGACAGATCCTATAAATGACAATATGGCCACTCTGCACAAAAAGGACACTTGGTTTACGTTTATTTACTGCTAAGGTATTGTTTTGGTGTTACAAATTTGAGCTCATGATTCATTTCAACCCAAAAAGTTGCGTTTAAGTATACAATTTGATGGTTTTATAGTTTCTAATGCCAATATAATTCTATGGAACATTTACTGTTCTCCCAAACTTATGAAACTTTCGAAAACTCCACAAATGTTGACTGTTATTATTTATACCATGGTCGGTGAGAATCCCAAGGGCAAACTGCCATATGTTTATACCATAGAATTATAATAAAATCTGGAAGGTGAACCCAAGATGGGTCGTATTGTTTTCAAAGGCCTTTGCTCATTGGCGCATGTTTGGACTAATCAGAGCGAGAGCTGCTAGAGCGGCGGCTTTGAGGATATTAAAAGTTTATGTCATGAAAATAGAAAGGAATACCTACAAAATCCAACCTTTGTGAAAGTTGTTGATGCCCTGTCAGCGAACACGGGCAGTTTGAATTCCCAAAAAATGCATTGTGCAGGAATGTCGCCAGTTTTTATTACTAGAAAGTAGTAACTAGCATCATTTAAAACATTGAACTACAGTGGTCCCTCGCTCTATCGCGGTTCACTGTTCGCAGCCTCGTTGTTTCGCTGATTTTTTTTTTTTTTCAATTTTTTTTATAGTGTAACATTGTGTTCTGCATCCTGATTGGCTAAGAGACTGTAGACCTTTGCCGATTGATAGATGGGGGAGGCGGGGGACTGGGACCAGACTGGAACTAGACCAGGACCAGACCGGGACTAGACCAGGACTAGGCCAGGACTAAACGTGGACTAAAGCAGGTCTAGACTAAACTAAACCAGGTCTAGACCAGGTCTAAATCAGGTCTAGACCAGAACTAAACCAGGTCTAGACCAGGTCTAAACCAGGTCTAGACCAGAACTAAACCAGGTCTAGACCAGGTCTAAACCAGGTCTAGACCAGAACTAAACCAGGTCTAGACCAGGTCAAACCAGGTCTAAACCTGGACTGGACCTGGACTAAACCAGGACTGGACCAGGTCTAGACCTGGACTAAACCGGGACTAGACCAGGTCTAAACCAGGACTAAACCACCACATGCCGCTCTTTGCTGGTTTCGTGCGGCTGGTTTGTGGCTCGGGCTGAGAGGACGCGGTCCGGGCGCTGCGGTTCGATCTCGTGCTCGCAGCCCCGGTGTACGTGCGGCCTCGCGCCGGTCGTGCTGCTCTGTCACGGATTTGACCACGATGAGGGGTGCACGTGTCGCACACTTCTCCAAGGGGTTGGTGCGCGTCGCGTCCCGGGACGTGGCAGTGCCATTGGATGAGCGCGGTGCTTCATGCGGATCCAGTGACTCATGTCTCCGCTCCCCTCCCGCGTCCGGCAGGGCTTCCGGAGCCGTGTCTCCCCCCACGCTTCTCTATTAATACATTTTGTTGAAAATCTATGAAAGTTTGAGTGTTTAAACGAGAGAAAAATGTGAGAAAAGGTTAATTCCAGTCTGAGAAAAGCGTATAATGTGTGTGCTGAGGCATTTACAGCCTTAAAACATGTAGAATAATTATAAAATATAAAGTTGTCCTACTTCACGGATTTCTCTTATTGCAGGTTATTTCTGGAACCTAACCCCCGCGATAAACGAGGGATTACTGTAACTGATATTTTAGACATTTACAGACAGGGAACAGGCTTTTCACATTCACAAGTGACACATTCCAGCTTAAACAGCGCATGGATCCTTGTTGTTTAATGCTTACTTAACAAATACTGAGGATGTCCGTGCTTTGTTGTGATAGAGTAAAAAAGCGGCCAAAAAGGTCTGAGGAAACATTATAAAAGTCCTTTATTGGTTGAGAAGATCCAATGTGTTTCGATACAGGTAATGTCTTTGTCAGAGCATTTTATTACCACTTTTTTACTCTATCACAAGTAAGTTTTTATACTACAACCTTGTTCATCTTCACTATTTGCTAGCGTTTGAGCCTTGTCCTTGAGATGCACCTTTTTTGGACTTCTAACTAAGAAAATACCCCTGTAGCTGAACTCCCTCTGGGTTTTTATCATTATTTGTTTGGAATTGACTTCACCAACTTAAAAATACTATTATTGTCACTTTTGTTTATTTATACTGACAGAAACCGTGTTGAACTCTGTGCCAGTTTTTGTTTCATGTGGATAGGCCCAGTAATTACAGAGCTATGAACCATGAACCAGGTCAACAAATCTACAATCTGAAAATGTACGATCCAATTCCACCACAGAACCCTGACCTGTCCTCCAGCTCCATTGAAAACTAAAGGGATTCATGAAAGCTGGAATTTCACGTAAACACAACCTCAAAATCCTAATCTTTTTGAGTAAAGAGACAATTTTCTGGCAAAGTTGAGAAGAGCGTGAACCCTAAATATGGTATGATGGGGTGCACTGCTTTATTCAAGTCCTATTATCCTAAACCAGGGATGGGCAAACTTTTTGACTCAGGGGCCACAAAGGGTTCTAAAATTTGACAGAAGGGTCAGACCAGGAGCAGGTGGATTTAGTGTTTTGGTATTCCACCTCATAAGAGCAAAAAATAACATGGGATATGTAGAAAACATGTGCTTTATTTCAATAAAAAATGAACAAAAGCATTACAACAAAATGTCCATCTTTCAAGTTCCACGGTATTTAGCTAATTATTGAAATGACTCTTAAAACACAGAAAATTTAATTAATAAAATACAACTTTTTTTTATTACTAACAGTTACTATTTTAAAGCCCTGAACGTTCTGTTCTCCTTCAGGTTCTTTCGTTGAATGTTTTGTGGCAAAGTGACGGCTGATATTATATTCTTTAAAAACCGTTACAGTCTCTTGGCACATCAGGCATACAGCAGTTGTATTCGGTGAAAAAATATTTACGTGTCCACTCCTTATTAAACACTCGACATTCTGTGTCCTCTTTTCTTTTCTTAGCTCTGCTCATCTTTACAGGAGGGCTGAGGGGTCAAAGAGTAAAGCACAAACGTGGAGCAAAACGCCTCAACAAAGGTCAATGTATC
>JAVJIX010000022.1:1797500-1977500 GCA_036785185.1 Paratrypauchen microcephalus | reverse complement strand
CATATGGAGCACTTCCAGAGATGTTTTAGATTTGCGATCTCCATAATGTGAGTTCTCGGGGCACATGTTTGCGGTCTCCAAATAACACAAACTTTAGCACTTTTCAAATCATAGAAGCTCGATGTCTTAGTCTACGATTTCGTTTGGTCAAAAGTGGCCTGTAATCCGAGATTTAGCCATAGTTTCGAGTAGATGAGGACGCCAGTGCGTGTGTGCGGAGTCACAGCTTATTTCGCTCTCAGCTCTCGGGACCCAAACATGAAACGCAAAGCTGTAAACTATGGATAAATCTCGGATTACAGGCCACTTTTGACTCAAACGAAATCGTTTGAGTCAAAAGTGTTATTTGTTTGTTTTAAGTTTGTGTTATTTGGAGCCCGCACGGGGCATATTACATGCTCGGGGAATATATTATATGCCCCGAGCTATGGCTAGAAGTCGCACTAGTCTAACGCTAATCTAAGGTCATTTTCACACCTGCCGTGTTTGGTTCGCTTAAAACGAACCAGAGTTCGTTTGCTCCTTTGATTCTGACCTTTTGGGCTGGTGTGAATAAAAACCAAAAGTCTCGATCCGGAGCAAACAAGCGAACCGAGACCACCTAAAAAGGTCGGCCTCGGTCCGGTTCCATACGAATCCTGGTGCTGTTCGTTTGAGGTGAGAATGCAGACCGGACTCGATCCGACACAAGTTGGCTTTTTGTACTTAACGAGCTCCCGTCGTATGTCAAGCATTATGGGAAACTGAGGCTGACGAAACTAAATGAAACGAAACAAAACGAAACTTACGAGGTTTACTTACGTTTTGCGTGAAGAGCAAGAGTCAGAACTTGATGTCCGCACATGAGCGCTGTCCTCCGTAGTCGTCTTGCCCTGTGACTTCTTCGTTTGTAAATTGATGGTAAAATAGTGTAAACCTCACGATGCTGCTCAAACATTTGTGCAAACTGTATAAACTGAGCAAACCATATCGCTAAGGCAAGATTGAAAACAGCACATAACACCGTTATTCTCCTCCTTTCGGGTTTGTACACCGACAGGGCTCATTCTGTCCAGTGGCTGAGCGACCTCAGCACACGTGCTTTTATTTATAGATGTTAGTTCGCTTGGGGAAAAACTGCAGTGTGAAAGCGAACCGCACCAAAAAAAAAAAAAAAAAAAAAAAAAAAATTTGGTCCGGACCAAAGCAAGTGAACTATCGGACTTTCCTGGTGTGAAAACGACCTAAAACATCTCTGGAAGTACTCCATATGACACCAAAGTGCTATGGGTGAGTAAAACAACTTGTTTCATTACCGAAATAAGGCTCAAATTGTAAAAAACTTTACTTTTCCTTTAACTCCTCCCTTCAGGCAGATATAGGCAGTGTCCACCAGCGTCTGACCAGAACTGAAGAAGCAGCTGCAAAACGTATAAACGTAAATAAACTTTTACCCAGTTGACAAATTGAATTTCTCCTTTTGCCTACTAATACTTTGCAGTTTGATTATTAGTCTGTCTACATCTCCGAAGCTCAAAGTGCTCTGTTCCACCTGATGTCATGAAGCCATAGTTTCAAAGCCAACAGCTACTTTTTACCTTTTGTTTAGTAGAGATTGGAACGCCTCGGACTGAAATTATTCGAATGACTCATGCATGGAGTTTAAAAACACAGTGGAGCCCTTCCTGCATCGCCACATGAAATTATAAGTTTTCTGTTTGAGTATTTTCTGTTTGAGAGAAGAACTCCAGGCATGTTTGTGATGAGGAAAAAACATAGATCATAAAATTGCATAATATAACTTTGTCCACATAACTACCAACTTGTTTTCAATGCCACAGCTGCCCTCAGGTTAGAGTCTTATGGAGTATAGTGTCAGTGATAAAACATCTAAATAATAAAACCAAAAGCCCAGTCCAACATTAAACACAGACTATAATAATATGTTTGTTTATTGATGACTGCCCGTGGCTCACTTTGCCCTTTGAATCATTGATGTGATCAATACTGTGCCGCTCGAGCCCTGCGCAGTGAAATCCAAGTGCAGGGTGCAGCCTCACAGACCTCACTGCAATGATTCATGGGTAATAATAGCTGCATGAGAGACTGCAAGGCGGATGACGGAGTGCACAGCAGTATCGGGAGAGAGAGGATTTACTTTCAACAGCAGACGCTCGATAATTTTGTTTATCTGTGACTTCAGACAGACAAAATCAACGAGGACTGTTTTGATGTTTCAGAGCCAGAGGTGTGTTTCAAGTGTTGTTCTGACGAGAGACATAGTATAATGCATAATCGACTTTCCAGGGGTTTTAACTATATTTAACCATGTTTCTCAGTTGCTCTCTTGAAGTTAGATTTAGGGTGATTCATGCATTTTTGAGTAGTCTTTATTCTCTCCATAGCAACCGTGTGTCATCTCCATAGTAATAATAACAATGTGCAATATTATTTAAAGTCACTTTACCTGCTGCTTATTTATTTAACCACCACTGCCCATCACTGCACTGTACACAATCATCTGAGTCACTTTATTGTAGGGATATTATATATTACTATACTGGAGTCACTTTAACTGCTGTTTGTTCAAAGACATTTATTGTGCAACGTTCCTGTGCCTTTTAACCTTACAGTGTTGTGTTTTTTAGTACTTTTAGTACTTTTTAGAACATATTATTATTTATCTTAAAGGAGAATTAACGTTTTTTACAATTTGAGCCTTATTTCGGTAATAAAACAAGTTGTTTTACTCACCCATAGCACTTTGGTGTCATTTGGAGCATTTCCGGAGATGTTTTAGTTTAGCAAGCTCCATATCGTGAGTTCTCGGGGCAAATGTTTGCGGTCTCCAAATAACACAAACTTTAGCACTTTTCAAATCATAGATTCTCAATGTCTTAGTCTACACTTTCGTTTGAGTCAAAATTGGCCTCTAATCCGAGATTTATCCATAATTTACAGCTTTGCGTTTCATGTTTGGGTCCCGAGAGCTGAGAGCGAAATAAGCTGTGACTCCGCACATGCGCACTGGCGTCCTCATCTACTCGAAACTATGGCTAAATCTCGGATTACAGGCCACTTTTGACTCAAACGAAAGTGTAGACTAAGACATCGAGCTTCTATGATTTGAAAAGTGCTAAAGTTTGTGTTATTTGGAGACCGCAAACATATGCCCCGAGAACTTGTGTCACGGATATCGCTAAACTAAAACATCTCCGGAAATGCTATGGGTGAGTAAAACAACTTGTTTTATTACCAAAATAAGGCTCAGATTATATAAAAAAAAAAGTTCATTGTCCTAATTTTGATGCATGCTCATATTTTCCTACTGTTTCTGAAACTTGCGTAGTGACACTGCAATTTCCCCATTGTGGGACAAATAAAGGATTATCTTATCTTATCTTCTGTATTTAGGACGTCGTTGCTTCGATCAACTGGTTTTCACTGCTCTGTACTTACTTCATTCTCCAATTTTATATCCTCAGTCGAAGATACTTGGTCACATTTTTTATATCGCCTTTCCACCTTCAAAGCGCTTTACATCAAGGAACCACTCACTGCATGCAGACAATGGTGGTGATGGGTTAAGTGCCTAAGGACAGCATTCACCTGTGAGAGCTGGAATCACAACCAACCTGTGGGTCAGTGGAGGACATAATAACAGTGGATCTGACCACTCTACCAACGGTGTTTCTGTCGAGAGTGGGATTCAAACTGCCAACCTTCGGATCAGTGGACAAATAGTCGACCAACTGAGCCACTGGTACTTGTACGATTCTGTAGTGTTCTGTACCAGTTTTGGCATTAGTGTAAAAACAAATCTTCTCACTTGTGTGACCTGCAGCTATCCAGGAGGGACCAACAGTGTACAGGACTTTGCCGCGATGATGTTTATGGCAGTGTCAGCTCCCAAAGGATACCGCAGTCTTCTAACGCGGAAGTCAGCAAACTTGTTTTACTGTAAGTATTATAGAAAATGGTGATTTAAAATGTCCAAATTAAACATAATGACACGATAATATAGCATAACAATTATTAAAGGGACAGTGTGTAAGATTTTTACCCGTTAATTACTGAAATTGAAGATACCCATTCAAAAATACATTGTTTTCCAAGCCTTTTCACTTCCATCATGAAATCAAAGTATTCTTTTGGACTTAGATATAGTCACATAAAAGGGGGATCTTCCCCATGCAGAGGCAGCCATTTTGAATACGAGAGCCACAGAAAGACATTTGGGCTCCGCCTTCGGCAAGGCTCGTGGTTTTGGGTAAACAACACAAGCATGCTGCCGGATCAGACTCGTAATGGATCTAACACGTGTTTCGGACTAAATTGTTTTACTGGATTTTATTCGCTGGATCCTTACGGACAAATTGAGAGCAAGTTTATGGTGAAATACAGAGTTTGACCTGTGCAAAGCCTTCTAAGGTAAGCTAACCTCGTTTTGTGCTTTTCTGTATAAAAGCCCCATGTGCTCGGGGAGTGATTGTTGTGCAGGGAAATGAATTGCATAGTCAAAAAGAGGAGACTGTAAGGTTTCATTTGATGTGTAGAGTGTCATGGTACATGATCGGGAATGTGTGTTTTCATGAGGAAAAAAACAAACAAAACGGGGCCGCGTTTTATTTATACAGTAGCAGCGCGCGGCTCGTGCACGGGTACGAGAGCTGTCCGCGTTACGGCGCGCCCGGGTGACCCTCGAGGTCTGCCGTAGCTAAAACAGAAAGTGCAATAGCACCATCCACCTATGCGCCACGAATCCTACACACTGGGGCTTTAAGTGTTGTATAACACTTTAAGTGTTGTATAACTATTCAGGGCTCTCAAGTCTCACGCATTGAGAGTGTGACACACGCAATTCGACGTGTTCACACGCAACACATGGTATTTCTCACGCTGAAATTTAGTTATGCAATTCAAGCGCAGCGCTTCTGTGCCCAGAAAATCGGTGCAGGCACCGCGCGGTTTCAGCGCCATTCGCCCCCCACCCTCCGCTCCTCGCGGAAAAAAAATAGTCACTCGCAACCCCTCCCCCCGGAAATTACGCAGTCTCACGCACGACCCCGCTCAAAACTTGAGAGCCCTGACTATATAGTAGACACAAGGCGAACGTAAACCACGTAATCCCAGCACGGCGGCAAGTCAGTTACGCTAGAAACGTAACGAGTTTGATTGACAACCTAACAGCCAATAGATAATGAGGTTGTGTTATTATCTATTGGCTAATGTTTATCTGGCCCCACCATGTCCACAGTTGATGGATTTTTGTTCTTTTCTTTTCTTTTTTTGTTCTTTTTTACAAGGCTGCTGCGTCTCTATAACGCTATCATTGACAAATTGAAACAAAAAAAAAATCCTCCATACAACCTTCAATGATGATGATTGACAGATGTATTTAGAAGCTGATAATAATGACCCATGGTAATAATTTGCTCAAGTGCCCCTCAGCTGTTGTGTGTCTGCCCCATGTTCCGTAACAGTCCACGAATGATTGTCAATAGATTATTTTGATGTATTACAGTAAAACACCGGGCGCTGCTGCTGGTGCTGCTGGTGGTTATTGGATCGACCTGTAGTCAATGGTCAGAGTAATTCCCTGTGCATCATTGGTGTCAATACATCTGCCTCCTGTTTTAATTGAGTCCACTCAGTGTTACAAAACAGGTCACAGATGCTTAGCCGAGGGGGTCGGTGAAAGGAGAGGAGGGATCCATTAAACAGATGCATTTACTAACCAGATAAAAATGAAAAAAATGGGGGAAAAAAATGAAAAAGAAATGTTTTTCAGTTATAGACAGGGCTCTCAAGTTTTGAAGATTGCTAGGAGTGAGTTTTCTGAGGAGCTTTTATAACTAAAAGTCCATATTATCATTCAATAATGCACAGGATAATATGTTATCACACACAGTCTTGGTTTAGTCTTGGTTTAGTCCTGGTTTAGTCCTGGTTTAGACCTGTTTTAGACCTGTTTTAGTCCTGGCTTAGTCCTGGCTTAGTCTTGGTTTAGACCTGGTTTAGTTTTGGTTTAGTCCCGGTTTAGTCCTGGTTTAGACCCGGTTTAGATCTGGTTTAGTCTTGGCTTAGTCCTGGTTTAGACCTGGTTTAGTCCTAGTTTAGACCTGGTTTAGTGTTGGTTTAGTGTTGGTTTAGACCCAGTTTAGATCTGGTTTAGTCTTGGCTTAGTCCTGGTTTAGACCTGGTTTAGTCCTGGCTTAGTCTTGGTTTAGACCTGGTTTAGTTTTGGTTAAGTCCTGGTTTAGTCCTGGTTTAGTGCTGGTTTAGACCCGGTTTAGATCTGGTTTAGTTCTGGTTTAGTCCTGGTTTAGTTCTGGTTTAGTCCTGGTTTAGTTCTGGTTTAGTTCTGGTTTAGTCCTGGTTTAGTTCTGGTTTAGTGCCGAAATAGATGCAGAAATAATCTGATTTGACTCACCCATAAGAACACGGTCACTTGTATCCATGTATGCACGTGTCACGGTCTTTAATAATCCGGAGCTCCGGAGAAAAGGACATATCCCGAACTTATCTCGTGTCCCGACGCGAGAGTTTCTTCTTACGTAGCATTAATGTAGCAAGTTAAGGATCCTTATTCTCTTGGAAATGCTGTGTACACATTCACGCGGCTCGCGCACAGCTGATGGGCGAACAGGCCGATCAGCTGTGAGCGATCGGCCTCACAGCTGATCGCTCAACTTGAGTACTGGTGTGCCAGTGACTTTTTTTTCGCTGAAAACGCGCGGTGCCTGCATTAACTTACCGATTTTCTGGGCACAGAAGCGCTGTGGACAGTGGCTACAGTTTTGAATTGCTTAAAAAAATTTCAGCGTGAGAAATACCATGTGTGGCGTGTGAACACGTCGAATTGCGTGTGTCACACTCTCAATGCGTGAGACTTGAGAGCCCTGATATTTGAGAATTTCTTCAGCAATATTTGCCATTTTACTCACAGACAGACAAAAACTGTGTAGTGTGTAGTTATGTGTAGTTATTATACATTTTTATTCATTTAAATTCGTGTAATTTTAGTAGCCTTTGTGTCTTTACATGAACACAAAGACATAAGACAAAAACGTGTCCTTATTTTGAGCATGCTTACGTCTCCACAAACCTGACTCTACCTTGAAGGATGGCCTCCTCCTGCTTGTTTCTGTTTTTGATGTTCCTAAAATCTCCCACAGTATGACATAAACACATGAAGAATGTTCCAAAGCATTGTTTTAATTCACACAGTATCACTAACTTAAAACTGAGTTAAATTTGAATAATGCAGTCATTTATAGTGTTTTTAATTCACTCCACACACGATAAAGTAAGCCCAACACTTGTCATGAACACTCCATAATTAAGGCTGCGTCCCATTACTCTGTCTCACCTCTTCAACTTTATCTACGTCTTTGTCTTGCCCCTCGATACCGAGCTGAGAGGGCTCGGGGTATGAATGTTCCCCTAAGAAATGGGATGCCGCTCGATTACCGTTTGCGTCATCGTCCCTTGCCTCTACCTGAGCTGCTACGTCTACAGAGGCGACAGCAATTCACGCAAACAAACGTAAACAAATGTCAAAGATTATCGGGTACCTCAGCTCAACTTGTTTATACATGAAAGTTCGATGAAAAGAATAACGTCGGCTAAACGGACATCACTACAATTAAAACCGCAACAACAGTTCACTAAAAGTAACGTAGAACATAAGCGTCATAATTGTAAACCTGCTAAACTGTTAATCGATCATTACAACTGCTGAAAATACATTTATGAGACTCCTTGGTTGGTCGATGTGACACTGCCATCCTGATCCCAAAACCTGCCTGAGCTTATAGGCGTACCCCTTCGTTTCAAGTCTGGTCGAGAGCTTATTTCGTTTCAAGGGGTATGTAGCCCAAGGTCGTGGCCCGAGCCCTTGATCAAAATTAGAATCGGGACACCCCTTGCCCTCACATGAACACACAAAACCAAGGGGTAGGGGTAAGACCAAGGGGTAAGGGGTAAAAATTGGCAAGGTGGGTGAAGTGTCTTGCCCAGGGACACATTAGTACACACTGGTCCAAGCTGGGATCAAGCTGGGTGAACACTCGAACCACTAAACCACTGCTGTATTGTTACATATTTGAGTCACGAGTTGTTTTGTTTAGTTTGAAATAGAAATGTAAAGATGTTATCCAGTTTCCTGCACCTTATTACTTATTTCATATAAACAAACAACTTTATGATTGCATCTCAAGAAAAAAACACTATTAAATCATGTTCATCAAATTGTATCCGTCTGTTGATTACTTATTACTATTGGACACTGAGTATTGAAAGGGAAAATTGAATTAACCTGTCATATCCTCATGTAATTGACCGTCGAGGCTCACATCCTGTATAGATCGTAATAATAAATATTGTATTGCACGTCAGCTTGGTCTTTGCTTAGGTTTTCATCTTTGGTTAAATAAATAATAAAGCATTGATTTCACAGTGACACGAGCGCTGGTCCGGCCCTAAAACTGTCATGAGTATTCCACATTGGGATGGATGAGGGGGCAGGTGCGGTGTGGTTGGACTAATATTTATAGAGGGTTTTATGTTTTCATGGGTCATAGGCTTTCACTTTTGGAGCAGAGCGGAGTCTACAGTGTCTAGCCCCTTTCAGCTCCTCTCGGATCGACATTTTTAACCCCTAACCTCGGTGTAAAAATATGAGCTGATAGAGTGGCTTTATACAGTATACTTCTACTGACGCTCTGTGACATGCCGGTGAAAGAGAGGTCTGGCACTTAAAAGAGTCGTCTTACTACAGTAGGTCTACAATATGTACAGGGTATATAGTTTCATACACATTTAGCATATTATTATAAGGGAGCTTTTTGTAGCTACTGATTTCCAGTCCAGTCCAGAAAGATGTCTCTGTATTTGCGATTGTCAAAAGTAAAATTCACTAGCAAGGACCACGCCACAACCACGCCACGAAATACGATAAAGATATTTATTGACGACTGACGGTGGGTAAATGTGATGGCTGGGGGGAGACTCGGGGTGGGGCTCCATCTCCAATCCAAAATGGTCACCCAGCTGATTCGGAACCCCCTTCCCTCCTTAAAGATGATGTCTTAAGGCTGAAAGATGGACAAGAGGCACGGGGTGGAAGGGCGTTGAGAGAGCGGACATGGACGGTGTTGTCGAGAAAGGCTGTATAAATAGGGCTTCTGGGTAATTGAAGGCGTGATCGAGAGGAGCTGTGGTTGGCTGGTGAGGAGGTTGAGGCGTGGTCCAGCTCCTGAATCTAATCTTAACTCCATGTAAAACAGGGGTGTCCAAACTTTTTTCATCAAGGGCCACATATGTAAACACAGACGAAGCAGAGGGCCGATCGAGGGCCATAGACTGGTGATCAGTACAATGAATAATTGAAATATCTGCATGTTTAAAATGTTAGGATGAGATATCAGTCCTTTATTCATGCTAAGATCCTCAAAATGACACAATAAATATTAAATATTGTCTTATCAAGGTAGATTTTCAAAAAACTTGCAGTCAAAAGTTCTGCTCAAGGTAATTTGGGCCAATTCACCTGGAAGCCTGAGGGCCAAGAAAAATTTGTCTGAGGGCTGCATTTGGCCCACGGGCCATAGTTTAGACATGCCTGATATAAAGTCATAAGTAGGGCTGTCAGTTTAACGCGTTAATTAGATGAATTAATTACAATGCAAATGAACGCGTTATAAAAGTTAACGCAATTAATTATGAGCGGCAATTCAATGTGCGCACATTTTAAATTTGGCGTGCGGTGAGCAAAACACTGCCAGGGCCTTTGAACGACAAGTTTATTTATAAAAAGAACGAAGACAAGACGATCAACAAGAACGCCGTGATTTGTAGCTTTTGTCAAAAAGAATTTTCTGCTACTCCAGCCTGACGGAACATTATTTTGAACGCGAAATACGTCCAGAAAAGTTCCATTATTACTATCACTACTACTACTACTACTACGCCTACTACTACTACTACTACTACGCCTACTACTACTACAACTACGAGAAATAATAATAATAATATATTTTCCGCAGTCTTCTATATTTAAACTACATTTGTTTTGACTTCACAACTTTTCTTCTGAGAATTATCCAGTCTATTTTGCGTGGCCCCAAACAGCAGTAATATCCAGTGACAGGTGAAATTGCAATCTTTGCCTGAAATTGCAGCGATAAGAGTGAATTTGTTGCATTCAAGGGACCAATTATAATAATGTCCTTTTTAGCGCTCACGTCCCAGTCAGCTTCTGTCTGTGCCAATGTCGCCAATGTTGCAACAAAGCTGTGCAGAGCTGTAATAGGCCCGGGATCATTTTCAATCTCTTTTTACACTCGGTTTCACACTTAAACAGACCAGCTTCAAAGGCGTCTCATTTTCTCCCGACTTACTAGTGTCTGTCATTATGCTGAGTCAAGCGCATTTGACAAAACACAACGTGACAAGCGGAGAGGTTTTTTTCTTTTTTTTTTTGGTGTCTGAGAGGCTGTAGTCGCTGTGAGGAGCTGACAGGAGCAGACAGGAGCAGAGTTAAAGTGTGAGGAGTAAATTGACAGTGTCAGATGGTGCAGATGAGAGCTGTGGACATCTGTCTCACTCCCCATGTGGTACTGAGACAAGAGACAGAAACACAACTGTCTGCACAAGGAGAGGGAGCTGAGAGGAAACAATAATACGAGGTATACTTACAATGTTATTTTATCGACTTAATAAAAGCCTGGGTACAAAACTAAAAAAAACAAACATCTGTCATGGCTCAACATCAAAATGAGAGAAGAGAGAGAAGAGAGGGGCTAATGGTCCATTCTGAAACATGTTGTTCAGTTATGGTTCAAACTCAAGTACAGGCCCTTTAAAACCACAAAGTATCTTTATATACGTTTTTTATTTTTTTAGGTCCGAGCGGTAGAAGCTGGTAAAGGGCCTATTAGTATCACAAAGGAGTGCGATGCTAAGAGTAGCCAGGAAATGAACTGACGTGAAGTGAGTTGCCCGTAGTGACCAGGGACCCTTCAAGCGATGACGATGAGGCAGGAATGATCCATCGATTTCTGAAAATATATAGTTTAATATATAGAAAAAAGCGGAACATTGTTCTCGTATCAGAAAGTTTTTCTCCTAACCAACCCATCCATTTTCCAGCTAGTGAACAAAAAACATTAAAACTCCATCCATCCATTTTCTTCCACTTATCCGGGTCCGGGTCGCAGGGGCAACAGTCTAAGCAGGGACTCCCAGACTTCCTTCACCCTGGACACTTCCTCCAGCTCCTCTGGGGGACCCCAAGGCATTCCCAGGTCAGACATATTCCCTCCAGCATGTCCTGGGTCTTCCCCGGGGCCTCCTCCCGGTGGGACATGCCCGGAACACCTCCTGAGGAAGGCGTCAAGGAGGCATTCGGAACAGATGCCCGAGCCACCTCAGCTGCTCCTCTCGACGTGGAGGAGCAGCGGCTCTACTCCGAGCTCCTCCCGTGTGACTGAGCTCCTCACCCTATCTCTAAGGGACCTCCCAGCCGCTCTGCGGAGGAAACTCATTTCGGCCTCTTGTATCCACAATCTTGTCCTTTCGGTCATTACCCAGAGCTCATGACGGTCATGAATATTAAAACTCGCGGCTCTCAAACTTTTGGCTATTTCCAATTTCCAAAAGTCACTAAAATTCCACATCAGTGCCCCCAACACAGGAAAAAATTACATTAGGGCCTGACCACACTGCAATCATCAGCGTTTACGCACATAACCTCGCAAAACCCCAACCGCACGTCAACACAAGAATGGCCACAGCGGCAGCACCAGCCGGATGTCTGCACATGGCACTGGATCTGTGTTTCCCAATGGTAAGGCCGATCAAACTGGACTGGGTGCCTTTAGTCACTAGTCTACAGGTCGACAGTGAAACTAACCAGCTGAACAGGCTTGTATTTACCGTCTGTTCAGGCTGAACAAGGCAAATGTGAGGATTTCAAAGCACTAAGTAATTAACAGTTTTTCTGGACCTGGGCTCTTTCAAACGATACAGAACTGCCACAGGAACACACTGTGCTCATGGTAAATGCACAAATACAACAATAAGACACTTAAATTACACTGACACTGCTGCTTAAATGACACTTAAATGACACTGATACTGCTGCTTAAATTGCACTTAAAGGACACTGACACTGCTGCTTAAATGAGACTTAAATGACACTGATACTGCTGCTTAAATTACACTTAAAGGACACTGACACTGCTGCTTAAATGTCACTTAAATAACACTGACACTGCTGCTTAAATAACACTTAAATGACACTGACACTGCTGCTTAAATGACACTTAAATTACACAATTTGAGCTTTATTATGCTACACATTGTGTCTTTAACCGATTTGTATGATATACAAGTTTACTTTGCTACTATTATATGAGTAGTATTCTTATTAGAGCTGACGAAGCCTCTCGGATGAGCGGCGAAACGTTTTCAACCAAACAAACTTTGTCCAGTTGACAAATTGAACTTCTCCTTTTATCATGGATTCTACCTGGACGACTGAGGGACTTTTCACGCACTATTATATGATGTTTTAGTCATGGTGATTATTGTCTTGTTTATCAGATGTTTTATGTTCACTGTGGGCCTAGGGGGCGCTGCGATTTCAAATCCTGTGCGTGCAACCTGTACATATGGTTTTTGACAATAAAGCTGACTTTCAACTTTGATAGATGCTTGCTCTTTATGTATTTTGATGAGGACACTGCACTCGCGTAGCGTAAAAAAAAAAAAAAAAGATTGGATTCTATTTTCTGAAATTTTTGCATGCAGGACGTACTGCTCCATATGCACACCAAGCGCTGTGTGGCCGTCCTCATCCACTTTCAATGCATTCTGAAAAATACGCGTCCAAAAATTGCAGTTCTAAAAGTTTTTAAATTTTGTAATGTTTTTCCTGAAAAAGTATATAGTAGAAGCAGCAGTTTGTGACAAAAGGATATTGATATGCACTGCCTGGAGGTATAGTATACAACCCAAAAGTAAGTGCCAAAAGCAGCCCTTTGATTGGCTGCACCCCAATGTTCTAAAGGTTTTGTAAGCGATATTGATGAGATAGATTGAAATGCATATACTTAGTTCTTCTGCTGTGTGAAAATTAGATGCCCGGGCTCTAATGTACATAAGAAAGCTCAGTTTATAAAGCGACAACATGTAAAATAGGCAAAAAGTCCTGACCAAGACTGGAGATGGGTCCCCAGAAGGAGGCAGGAGCAGTGACTGTCAGGTAACCCCAGCAGCAATAAAGTTTGGGTCAAATGTAGAGCAGAATTTCTCCCCGCATGAACAGTAAAGTGTGCCTTAAAGGGCCCATGATATGTGATTTTCTGATACTCCGGGTATGTTTTTGAGGAGGTAACAGCATTATAACATGGCATAAATCTCACAAGAGGACCTTTAAACTTAAGAACAAACAAACAAAAATCACACACACGTAAAAAAAAGGTAAGTAAGTGCTAACTGGTGCCTGATTATGTTTGGAAGTCAATTTGCCCCCTCTTTTGAGCCCATATTTTGGGAGTTTTTAACATATTTTGTTTGTCAACTGATAATGTGTGCGTTTTAATGTTATACACCTTTCCTTGTTGCATATTGATTTTGATTTTTAAAGATTTTTGCCTCAATCCAAAGACCCTTACTGACAGGTGTATTATTCAATTACAGAGATAACAAATGAAAATCACAAAATTCCACAAAGCTTCACAAGTTTTTTCACCAGAACTCCCTCAAGTGGTTGTTTACCTAATTACACGGTTTGCATCTTTTCAATTCTTTCTGCGCTGGTGGAGAGCCAATTGAGGAAGACAAATGAAAAGGGGAAGGGGGCTGGCAAAAGCATTGTGGGTAATAGGTGCACTTAATGTGCTTGCCACATGAGCGCTCGCTGTGGTACTCCCAGTTTGACCTATCTCACCCACTCCTGATCTGATTAAGCTTTTCAGGCTCAAATGTCTGTGTTTTCCCACTGATTTAATCCATTTGTACCAACACAGAAGCAGCTACAGCACTTGGTGGAAGGATGGACATCTGATTTCCCCACACTACAAAAAAGAAACACAGCTAAGTTAAATATAAAGAAGGTTTTAGAGGTAGTCAACTGAACACTGCTTTTGAGAGCAACCCAGAAGCATTTTCAGTTCGATGGTACTGGTTTAGACACTAGTATTTACATTGTTAGTTTAACACGTTAATTAGATTCAATGAGCTTTTAAAATTTGTCCCATTGAAGGACCTGTAGGCGACTTGGCAGTGGCGTCACTTCCACCTGCGTCACTAAACAAACAAAGCCTGGAGGAAACTGACATGGACTCGACTCGGGTGAGGCGAGGGAATCGCTGCCAGGGACTTTGAACTGCGAGTTTATTTATAAAAAGAACGAAGACGGGACGATCAACAAGAACGCTTTGATGAAAAAAAGGTAAGACCAAGATAGTGCCGCGGATGGTCGCCCTGGTGCTTCAGAGCGTCGTCCTTGTCTTGTTTTTGTGCGTAATTTGTGTTTTTGGTCACTTGCTTGTTAAGTGTTTGTTTACATTCCGCTCCAAGTAACGAACAGTGTTGTATAGTAACGAAGTAATAATACTTCACTACTGTACTTAAGTACATTTTGGGAGACTTTGTACTTTACTTGAGTTTTTAAAAAATATATAACTTTTACTTCACTACATTTCCGAATTTAATTGCATACTTTTACTCCGATACATTTTCAAGGTGCCGTTTAGTTACTCGTTACAGAAAAAACCTCTACTGACTGAAGGAAGTCAGGACGTGCCTGAGCTTGTTCGCTACTTGCGCATGACAATCAGCCTACACCTGTTGGTTTCATGCAGCTAGTTTAATCAATCAACATCCCTGATGGAAGAGGAGACAGCGTCCACGTCGGCTACAAATGAAGGGGGACCTGACAATGAGCATCCCTGTCCGTACTTAAACACAATGTTCTCTTATGCTGATATGAAGGATTCGTCCTATCGAATGAAGTGCCTCTTGTGCCTTCCAAGAAACATGGAAATCCTATCTTACAGAAACTCCCCGTCCAACCTCAAGAAACACATCGAGGTAAGTTCTAGATTAATGAAATTGTTAGCGTCTATATTCCAATTTCAGTAACCATAGCATGGACATTCTAGACACCGTTGTGAAACCTTGAGCATAACATGTACAAATTAACTTTGTGTGACATTGTTTCGGCTACACAAAGCGTATTTGACGATGTTGGAACTAACAGGCTACCTAGCTTTTTCGGCTCAAGGGAAAGCATAGCTGTAGGCGAAGTGTAACGAATGAGAAAGAGCACACGAGTTCAAAAGGACACAAAATAACATTAACATGTGCCTACTTTTAAAAATGTAAACAAGCGCTGTGTGTTTGTGCTATCTAAGTAACAAAGCGAGGGTTAGCTTCAGACTGCCTTTGCTTCATACTTTTACTTGTACTTTTAATTACATTACTTGAGTACATGTATTTATACATTACTTGTCATACTTAAGTACAAGAAGTTCCAGATACTTTAAGACTTTTACTCACGTAACATTTCAGTCAGTGACTTCGACTTTTACCAAAGTCATTTTTGGGAGGGGTACCTATACTTTTACTGGAGTTTGATTTTCCAGTACTTTATACAACACTGGTAACGAAGCAATTTCCTAATTTTGTGAACATGTTCACTCATATAGCAATAAAACCTTTCTGATTCTGAACGCTGAGATTTGGAGCTTTTGTAAAAAAGAATTTTCCGATCACCGAAGCTGCTCCAGCCTGACGGATCATTTGAACGATAAACACGTTCGGACAAGTTCCATTGTTACTGGTGATAGAGCGAGCGTGAGCGCACTTCAACAAACCTCCAAACCCTAAATCTGGGACTCTCGCTTGGACGAGTTTCCAGGCCGCCTTCCAGTTCGAAACGAACGGAAGCGGCCTGGAAATTCCCAGGCTAGTCGAAAATGGCTTTGAGATGGGATCTGAAATGTCCTGATTGCAAAAACAGTGTCCAGGTGACCACCACTGGAACCTTCTCAACACTGAACCAACACTGGATAAATGAGGAATTATAACGTCTGGTAAAATTAAAGTTACAGTGGGATGAGTGAAGAGTGGATTAATCTACAGCACTTTTCCAGACGCTCAAAGTCACTTTACAGTTTTGTGCAGTATTCATTCACTCCACACTCGGACAGAAGCGAGGCTGCCAATCTGTGCCATCTGCCCCAAGGTTACTGTAGTTAACGAAAACAAATGATAAAACGAAAACTAAAATTAAAAAATATTTTTGTTAGCTAAAATAAATAAAAATGACAATTAAAAAAAAAAAAAGATAACTGAGACTGTATTGTGTGTTTACAAAACTAACTAAAACTAACTGAAATTATAAATATCTTTATCATCTTTATCAATTTATTTACTTAATTTAACATATTTAATTACAATTTATTTAGCTTTGCTG
Organism: Paratrypauchen microcephalus; assembly: GCA_036785185.1. Lineage (NCBI taxonomy): Eukaryota > Metazoa > Chordata > Actinopteri > Gobiiformes > Gobiidae > Paratrypauchen > Paratrypauchen microcephalus. Next base: position 1,961,032 of record JAVJIX010000022.1, on the reverse strand, counting down.
CTTCTTCTTCATTTACATGTTTTGGAGTTGGTAAATGTGGAAGTTTTGGTGTGTATTTTTATTTGTTTTTGCACTTAAGGCTGCAGCTTGTGGACAGCTTTGGTCATTGTGGGCGTAAACCTGAATAAATGTTTTAAAATTGTATTTGTTTGTTGTAAGTTTGATAACACAATACTTTCTTTTTGAATCCTGCACTTGACAAATAACCCAAAGCATAAACCAAAAACTAAAACTAATAAAAACTAAACTAAAACTGAGCAGTTAGAAAAAAATGAAAATTAACTAAAACTATCAGAGCCGCTCTAAAAACGAATTAAAATTAACTGAATTAGAGGGGGAAAAAAGTCAAAACTAACTAAAACTAAACTATAATGAAAAATACAAAACTATTATAACTAGGGATGGGAATTGATAAGATTTTTCCGATTCTGATTCCATTATCGATACTGCTTAACGATTTGATTCTTTATCGATTCTCTTATCGATTCTTATTTGGGGAAAAAAGGAGAACAAACTATTTGATTAGCACCAAGATTAACACTAGTCCTGGTTTAGTCCTGGTCTAGTGCACAGGTTAATGTTGACACAGGCCACTGCTTTCACCTAATATCTCCATTTGATGCAGAAATAATATGATAATAATATGACTCATCTCGTGTCGCTCTGTTGTCGGAAAATTTGCCTGTCTCCACGTGTATTTGCTTATATCCCCGGACTTTCTGCTACTAAAGTATCCGACCGCACTTTGTACAGGAGCTTCGGAGAAACGGACCTGTCCCGAACCTGTCCTGAACGTCTCCCAAACATGTTATGTGTCCAAGTGGAAGTTAAAAGTCCATTTTCATGTCCTTTAGTGTCCTGCAGTGCCACTTACATATGCACGAGCTCTTCACAGCTGATACGCGAACAGGGGAAACCCCCTTCGGCGCTTCTCAAAACGGGATTGGCTGGCGCACGAGCGTGGGAAAATATGTTGATTCATACACGCCCCATTTCTTTCCGAAAAACACGCTCTTCTCGTTCTTCTCGTCATGCGAAAATAGTATATAAACTCTGTATCAGTGAAGCGGCGAAGCACGCTTTAATCAATCCCACCACTTTTGTGCGTAATTCGTGCTGGCTGGAATCGTTAAGAGAATCGTTAGATAAACTGCTAATCGAGTCTGTGGAATTGAAATACACAGAACCGGTTCTTGAATCTCATCCCTACTTATAACCTTGATCTGCCCCCTCCAACCAGCACTCACACTTTCCTTCTAGGCAATGTAGGTGAAATGTCTTTCCTATGGACACATCTACAGTTTTTGCTACTGCTGCCCCTCTGCGTCACCTGATATTCCCAGTGCTCTCCCGTCCAAATAAACCAGGCCCAGTCCTGCTTCTGAGATGTCGAGATCAGACATTGACGTGTTTACACTGTGAAGCCTGGAGTCAATATACAGTATATTGTAAACGCAGCTATCTGAAGAAAAACGAGACGTAATTATTGTTATCATCTAAACCTCTGATATGGCATTTTAATGAACGAGAACCATTCAGAATTAATTATACGTCTGATCTAATCAAAGACATTGTGGAGGGATCACAATGAAAAATGAACTGAATCCATCTCCGAAAATATTCTGTTGTTCATTTATGGTACAGGCCCTTTTTAAAGATCCCATGACATGGTACTTCTTGATGCTTTTATATGGCGCCTTAGTGGTTCCCTAATACTGTAAATGAATCCTTCTTCAAAATCAAGACTCAGTGCATGAGAAAGACACATGTACAGAGTCAGAGTCAGAAAATCTCTCTCTGAACAACTCATTCTGGGTGTTGTTGCTTGAATGCAAATGAGAAGGACAGAGATAGGTTAGAGGAGCGGGTGGGGAAAAATAAAATTAAACCACTGCTGTTTCAGATGTCCAGAGGCTCAGATAAAGGACTTCCGAGCCTAGAAACACTCGCATGTGCCTCCAGGCAAATAAAAAAACGCATTTCGCATTGCGTAGCTCATTCGCAGTCCAAACTCTCTGGGCGTGATTTACAGAGACGGTGGGTAGACATCCAGACGGGGGGTGGAGCTGCATTTTTCGATGTGACGTCACATAGTTGGCTTGTTCAGAATCGCCCGTTTGAGCTGTGTTTTTTTTCTCTAACGCAGAAAAGGACCGCAAATGCTCAGTTTAGACATTTCGCAACTTTTAGCCATGGGGGGGGGCCTAAACAGGGTAGGGGAGCTCACATTAACGTTCAAAAACCTCAGAAAGTGAAAATTTCATGCCATGGGACCTTTAAAGCCACACTATGTAACCTTTGAGGAGACTTGGCCAAAATTACAGGTTAGATTTGTGGAGAGGCGACGCCACTCACAGTAATAATTTTTTTTTTTTTAAACGTGCATAACTTTTCTGGCGGAGGGTCTGTCAGACGCTTTTCTCCATGGAGATGTTATGGCTTTGTCTGGAATGTTTCACAGTATGGCATTAAACCTTTCTATCTTCATGGAGACCAAGCCAAGTTAGAGCTATGGAGAGGTGACCCCACTTACTTTCAGATTGCCTGTTTTACTAGATATTTGTGACCAACCATGGCAAAACCCATCACAAGTCGCTCAGAGCAAACAGGAGAAAATCACATTAGAAGCTTTTTTTTTTTTTTTTCAAATTTGTGATTTTCGCTTTGTTGCCAAATGTGCTAGGTGAGATCATGAAGAAACCACTTCATGTTTCAGATAACAGCATTGGTTGCTTTAAAAACATTTTGTATTTGAAACTGGCTAGTTTTTTGGAAAGAATCGGGGCGTGTGTAAATTACCATAATTACCATACTGGCGCTACTGGGCGTTCACGTGGCGAATAGCGCTCTTTTGTTTTCTTTTTCCGCCAATCAGCTGTGAGCTAGAAGCAAACCGCGTGAATACTTAAGCTGCGTAGCTGCATGTAAAGATGTAATGTTTTGCGGATGAGCTGAATCGTGGCTGTTTTACCAGATGCCGATTTGTCAGCCTCGCACAGAGGAGATGATCGTAAGATCTCAGACGCGATATCTACAGTAAAATTTGAAGAGGATAAGGAAAGTGAAATGGAGAAAGTCCTTAATTTGACTGTAAATGCTACGTAAGAAGGAAGGAGAACTCTCTCCCTGGGACATGTTCATGTAGCCAGAAACTTTTGAGCAGTAAAATCACCTGTAATCTAATAAATGTACGGCAGAGCTGTTTAATGCCATACTGTGGAACATTCCTTGGGGTACACATCACTGAGGATTTGTCCTGGACACTACATACAGACACTGTGGTTAAGAAAGCCCAGCAAAGACTGTTGAGGAAGTTTGGTATGAACACCAGCATCCTCACAAACTTCTACAGGTGCACCATCGAGAGCCTGCTGACGGGCTGCATCACAGTGTGGTATGGGAACTGCACCGCTCAGAGCCGCAAAGCACTACAGAGGGTGGTGCGAGCGGCAGAGGACATCACTGGCAGCAGTCTCCCCTCCATCCAGGACATTTACCACAGCAGGGGTCTGCGTAAGGCACGCAGCATCACTAAGGACCATACACATCCGGCACAAGGACTCTTCCGTCTGCTACCCTCTGGTAGACGATACAGGAGCCTGCCAGCACGCACAAAAAGACTCAAAGACAGCTATTACCCCCAAGCTGTCAGACTACTGAACTCTGGATAATACTCTAAATAATACTGCACTCTCAATAATACTGCACTAAACTACTTTTCATTATACATAATATGTTTACTGCTGCTGCTCTATATGAATGTATCATGTTTGTCACTACCTCACTGTAAACTACTGTTACCTGTGCAATAATCTGTGCAATACTTACACCATATTATGAAATATTGTGAAATACTCTACTTATACCTTATTTAATCCTACCTGTACCTTTGTACATTGTACTTTGTATTTTTATTACATTTTATTTCATATTTTTATTATATTGTTTACTTCTTCCCCTGCACTTTTGCAACACTTTTTTTTTTACCATGTACTATTATTGTATGTTATTAGTATTAGTATTACTTCTAACTATCTTAGCGAGTCAACAGTTCCTCTGATCGAAAGCATTTCATTGCATTGTTGACCTTGTGTTGATTCTGCATATGACAAATAAACAATCTTGAATCTTGAATTCAAGGCAGAGCTATGACATATCCATAAAAACAAGCAGGTGAAGGATTCTCCACCAGAAAAGTTACTCAATGCACCTTTAGGATACAGTGGTACCTCACCTTACGAAATTAATTCGTTCCAGAAGTGGTTTTGTAACGTGAATTTTTCGTAAGTTGAGTAGCTATTTCAATGGAAAAAGCCTGATTCGTTCCAAGGCCCCGTTCCAAGTTTTTTTTTTTATAGTGTAACTTTTTTTTATAGTGTAACATTGTGTTCTGGGTCCTGATTGGCTAAGAGACTGTAGACCCAGGACTAAACGTGGACTAAACTAGGTCTAAGCAAGGTCTATACCTGGACTGGACCTGGACTGGACCAGGTGGATTAAAGCGCCGTGTGCGGGTCCATTTCCTGGTTTCTCACGAGTCACAGCTGAGGCAAGCAGCGAGGAGGGGACCGCAGCGAGGAGGGGACTGCACGCAGTCCGAGCGCATGAACGAACGCAGGTAAGAGCCGCGGTTTAATCCTGGTTTAGACCTGGTTTAGACCTGGTTCAGACCTGGTTTAATCCTGGTTTAGAGGAGGCACGGTTTGAGCACGGGTCTCGTGCTCGCAGCCCCGCGCCGGGTCATGCTGCGCTATCACACGTGTCCCCGCCGCGCACACTTCTCCCCCCTCCCCCTTCCCCCCACACTTCACTATTGATACATTTTGTTGAAAATCTATGAAAGTTTGAGTGTTTAAACAGAGACAAATGTGAGAAAAGTTTAAATTCAGTCTGAGAAAAGCGTATAATGTGTGTGGCTGAGCGTGCATTATTTGAATTTTTGTATCTAGAGACCAAATTTAACATGAAGGCGTTTCGTAACTTGGAATTTTCGTTTGTTGGGTCTTTCGTAAGGTGAGGCACCACTGTATTTCTGACCAATAAATAACACATGTTGAATAAATGCAAAACAGATTAGTTCAATACTGTACTCAATTTAAACCAAAGCATTAACATCGCCATGGAAACAAACAGAAAAATTACACAGTGCCCCTTTAAGCCAATTGGTATTCGACAAGGCAAATCAGTCGAGTTTGTCTCCATAAAACACACGATAAAAGGTTTCCATGTCAAGGTCAAGTAACAAGTAAGGGTTAATAGGATAATAAATATAAATTGAGACACAAGCTGATAATTGGCACCATTATCTGGCAACCCTGGGCTGTTGTGACAGAAGGTTCGCTCCCGAGGCAACAGCGGCAGAATCACGCACACACACGGGGCCATATTGTGATCTCGTCAGACCTGAAGTGAACTCTGCTCTCCGCAATCGCTTTAATTACACTGGAAAAACAGCTCAGGTCGTGTTAAACGGCAAAAACAGAAATCACAGAGCACTTCGCTGTAATTCAATAGCACTGATCACAGGTTTACGTGGTTAAAGATACACTGTGTAACCTTTATCTTATCTGTTTGTTTCCATGGCGATTTTATATATTTATTTTGGTGTTGATGCGTTTTGTCTAGGCTTTTACGAGGAGTTTGTGAAGCTATAATGATCAATAAGTGCCTTCTAAATTAAAGACGCGCCATGTAAGGCCCGCCACCTACACCTACACCTAAAAAAATCATGAGCAGGCTCGCTTGTGGTCTCCGCAGAGATAGATATGCCATACTCTGGAACATTCCAAAGAATACCCCCCTCTACACACCAGTGACGTGCGGTGAGGGTCGTGGCTGGTGAGGCACTGACGTCGTCACAATCAGATTTACAAATCTGTAAAGCAGGGCCAGTTTCTCTCCCTGTAAGTGACTGGAGCTTGGAATATTTTTGATGTCAAACTAAAAATTAATTATTTTACTTCAGTGGATTTTCCAGAGCGCACCGAGTAGCGTCATAAATTAAAATAGCAACATTTTTAGCGCGATCTGACTCTGAATGTGAGTGGTGGACCGCTTATGTTTAACGAGGCTTCTTCGCTGCTTTAAAGGTCCCATGGCATGAAATTTTCACTTTCTGAGGTTTTTGAACGTTAATGTGAGCTCCCCTACCCTGTTTAGGGCCCCCCCCCATGGCTAAAAATTGCGAAATGTGTAAACTGAGCAATTGTGATATTTTCTGCGTTTGAAAAAAAGACAGCTCAAACGGGCGATTCTGAACAAGGAAACTATGTGACGTCACACTGAAGCAAAAATGCAAATGCAGTTCCACCGTTCCACCGGTCTGGATATCTACCCACCGTCACGGCCAGAGTTTGGACCGTGAACGAGCTATGCAATGCGAAATGCGTTTTTTTGTTTGCCTGGAGGCACGTGAGAATGTTTCCAGGCTCGGATGTCCTTTATCTGAGCCTCTGGACCTCTGAAACAGCAGTGGTTTAATTTTATTTTCTGTGAAAATGTGTTTTTTTCATTGAAACGCCTCTCCTTTCTTCCTTTGCGCATAAAACGTGGAAGTGGAGCCAGCGCACAGCGCACCGCTAAAACAGCGGAGGAAACAGCGGAGAGTTTGCCCCCCCCCACCCGCTGCTCCGGCCTGTCTCTGTCCTTCTCATTTGCATTCAAGCAACAACGCCCAGAATAAGGTGTTCAGAGGCATATTTTGAGTCTGCCTGTGTTTATGGGTCTTTCCTCATGCACTGAGTCTTGATTTTGAAGAAGGATTCATTTACAGTATTAGGGAACCATTAAGGCGCCATATAAAGTACCATGACATGGGATCTTTAACCCAGCGCCTTTTCACCGCCGCTTCACTGCTGAGCTACAGCACAGTCCGTCCATGTGAGGCACCAACGGCCGGCGCCTCTCCACACGTCTCTGACCACTATTTGAACAGTAATAGTAAAAATTCAGCGATTTTGAATAAAAAATGAATTAAAATGGCACAGTTAAATAGAAAATAACTTTAGAGTACAAATCATTGGATAAATATAACCATTTATTTTTTCATTTTACTGTTTTTCCTCTGTAATGCCTCCCCTGACTGCACATCACTACTACACACACACACACACAACACAAAAAACACACACAAAAAAATGTATAAATTATCCGAGAAATGCAATTCACCATGACAGTGTTTGGAAAAATATACCAATACAGATAAGCATAAACATCATAAATATAAATGCAAGAATGGACAGCAAATCTTTAGTAACCAAATTGCTTTTCCAAACTGCCACTCTGCGTCTTTTATTTAATTTTATTTCATTTGTAATTCGATTCTGTTCATCTTTCAAATGTATTTTTTAGCTTTATCCATTTTAACACTTTTTATTTATGGTTTTCATTTATGATTTACTGTCTTTTATTGTCATTGTTTGGTGAAGCTTGGCCGCTTGCTTGTGTCCATGGATACGAGCAGGTAACGCCATCAGGCCAATTCATATCTGCGGAGAGGCGACTCACTTCATCACAAAAAACTGTATTTAAATAAAGGCAAGATGGCTACGTTTAATGCCATAGTGTGGAACATCAGGGTGGACATTAAAGGTGCAGTGGTTAACTTTTCTACAGAAGGGTCCATCACCTGCTTGTCTTCGTGGAAATGAGTTCTACAGTAGAGATTAAATCTTCTCTATCTGAAGGGAGACAACTATAGGCTACATTACAGGTCAGATCTGTGGAGAGTCACCCCGACAGAGAGAATGAATGTATTTTTGAGACACCCATAATGAAAAAAATGTTAGACGGGTATGTTTAATGTCATTCCTTAGAACATTCCAGGCAAAGCAAAAACCTCTCCATAAAGACAAGCAGGTCCTCCACAAGAAAAGTTACGCAGTGCACCTTTAACTCATTGAATGCCGGTGACGAGTTTTCTCGTCATGTTGAAACCAAACGTTGAGTGCCATGACGAATATATTCATCAAGGACGTTTTTCAGCGGGGATCGCTAGAATACGACCTGGAGCAACTTTGAAGGTGTAATTCACGTCTCCCAACCTGTAGGTAGCGATCTTGTATCATTATTTGCCGATCGGAGACGCGAAAGAGAGGAGGAGTGTAGTGTGTGTACTGTGTATTGGCCAGAGGAGCAAGATGGCGAGGCGAGGGGAATCCGGAAAAGCAGATAACTGTTGATCAGCGCCTATGGAGCGATCTGATCGCTCTTGGGACCCAGGATCCCGGATCAGAGGATCGCAGAGACAAGCCGGATCAAGTAGTGAGGTCGGAGCAGAGATCTGCTGTGCCCGAGGCAGGGGTCGTGTCATGTGTGCGCTGCGCGGAGCAGGGACTCTGATCAGACTACGACAGCGCCAAAGAAGAAGTTTACTGACTTGGAGCAGTAGATCCTGGTCTCCAAAGAGGCATGAGATGAGAAGAATTAAGTTTACATGATGCTGCTGTGTGGTAATTGTAATGAATGAAGCTATATGTGTGTGTGCGTGCGTGCGTGTGTGTGTGTGTGCGTGTGCGCGTGTAGCTGTGTGTGTGTAAAGGTTTATGCATGGGCTTGTGTGTATGTACATACGTGTGTGTGTGTGTGTGTGTGTGTGTGTATTAGTTTTTATTATGGGTCTGTATTCTGAGCCTCAATATTGTTGTGAAGTGACAAAGTTCTATTTTATAGGAAAAGATATTATTATATCCTGTAAACATCTCTTGGCACAATTGATTTGAAGGAATTTTCAATTCACAGAGCCGGATATTCTTATATTTGTAAATAAAAAATTTACTTTGTCATCAAAAATCTCTTTCTCTGTTGTTTTAGATGTTTGAGGTGTCACTAAATCCATAAATATTGACGTCAAAATCACCGATCTGCTCGAAATGACTCTTTGTACAAAATGCTCGTTTTCTCCACTTTGTGGTAAAAAAAAACTGTGTTTTTGCTGAAACTTTCCTATGTTCTACTATCAATTACTTGAGAACCGAAAAGGTTAGAAACATATTTTTTTTCTAGGTGAAAGAAGAGAGTCAACACTTTATTTTGGTGTGTACCATGTTTATATAGTCAAAGAACTCAGTATTCTGTGGGTCTTGGAAAATCAGTAAAAATACACTAAAACATCCGGCACTCTGGGGGATAGAATTCTGAAAACAGGCCGGCACTCAATTAGTTAATCTGCGCTTTATTTTAACACAAACTAACCAGAAAGACGATTTTGCGACTAGATGTTAAAACTAGCACTGAAACTAGATACTCTTCTTGATTTTGAGCTGAATCAGAACAAGTAGAAGTAGAAATTTTAGTGTGTATCAATGGTATCAACACTGGTCAAAACTAACTTCTATCCATCCATTTTCTTCTACTTATCCAGGGCTGGGTCGTGGGAGCAACAGTCTAAGCAGGGACTCCCAGACGTCCTTCACCCCGGACACTTCCTTCAGCTCCTCCGGCTACCCCAAGGCGTTCCCAGGCCAGCCGAGAGACATAGTCCCTCCAGCGTGTCCTGGGTCTTCCCCGGGGCCTCTTCCCGATGGAACATGCCCGGAACACCTCCCGAGGGAGGCGTCCGGAACAGATGCCTGAGCCACCTCAGCTGCTCCTCTCGATGTGGAGGAGCAGCGGCTCTACTCCGAGCCCCTCCCGTGTGACTGAGCTCCTCACCCTATCTCTAAAGGAGCGCCCATCCACGATCTCATCCTTTCGGTCATTACCCAGAGCTCATGACCATAGGTGAGAGGAGGAACGTAGATTGATGGTAAATCGAGACCTTCACCACAACGGTCCCGTACAGTGACCGCATCACTGGCGACGCTGCAACGATCTGTCTGTCAATCTAACACTCCATCCTCCCCTCACTCGTGAACAAGACCCCGAGATACTTGAACTCCTCCATTTGAGGCGAGGACTCTCCACCCACACGTAATAAATAAATGCTACATAAATGGAGTGGTGTGGAGTTTGCATGCATGGTCTGGGTTCGATCCCCGGGTCGCCCGAGCCTTTCTGTGTGGAGTTTGCATGTTCTCCCCGTGTCTGGGTGGGTTTCCTCCGGGCACTCCGGTTTCCCCCACCAACCCAAAACATGCACCATAGGTACTCCAGCTTAGGTCCTGACCAAACCGAAGCAAGAAGATCATGGAGATGGTCCCCGGGCGCCCTAATGTGTGTGCTGCCCACTGCTCCTAATATATAAGATAAGATAAGATAAGACTTTATTGATCTCACACAGGAGAAATTTACTCGCCACAGTAGCTCCAGGACAATTGGACAGGAGGGAAAAAGTGCATGCAGGCAGGGAGGGGATAAAGTAAGTAATAAATAGTGCAAATAGTAATATGTAATAATAATAATAATAATGGAAAATAGTAATAATGATAATAGTAACAACAAGCATCAACATGAAAAGGAGGATATTGCATGTCTGGCCTATATGTTAGAATTATACAGTCTGATGGCGGTGGGGATGAAGGATCTGCGGTAGCGCTCCTTCTTGCACTGGGGGTGCCTCAGTCGGCTGCTAAAGGAGCTGCTCAGCTCCTCAATAGTCCGGTGCAGAGGGTGAGAGGTGTCGTCCTTAATGGACATGAATTTGGCCAGTACCCTCCTCTCAGCCACCTCCTCTACACGGTCCAGAGGACAGCCCAGGACAGAGCTGGCCCTCTTAACCAGCTTATTCAGTCTTTTTCTGTCCCGTTCTGTGCTGCTCGGGGCCCAGCAGACGACAGCATAGAGGAGAGCAGAGGCCACCACAGAGTCATAAAAAGTCTTGAGCAGAGGCTTGCTCACTCCAAAGGAACTCAGTCTCCTCAGGAGGTGGAGGCGACTTTGGCCCTTCTTGTACAGGGCGTCAGTGTTGTGGGACCAGTCCAGTTTATTGTTGAGGTGAACACCCAGGTACTTGAAACTGTCCACAGTCTCTATGTCCTGCCCCTGGATGTTCACCGGTGAGTGAGGTAGTGGTCTCCTCCTGAAGTCGATCACCAGCTCCTTTGTCTTACTAGTGTTAAGGCACAGGTGGTTGCGCCCACACCAGTCTACAAAGTCACTGATGACCGAGCGGTACTCCAGCTCGTTCCCCTCTGACACACAGCCCACAATGGCCGAGTCGTCGGAGAACTTCTGGAGATGGCAGCTGTCCGTGTTGTATGTGAAGTCCGAGGTGTATATGGTGAAGAGGAAGGGTGAGAGGACAGTACCCTGGGGGGCCCCCGTGCTGCATACTACCACCTCTGACTCACAGCTGCGCAGCCGCACGTACTGTGGACGGTCAGTGAGGTAGTCGATGGTCCAGGCAGCGAGATGTCCATCCACTCCCGCGTCCTCCAGCTTCCCCCGCAGCAGCGCCGGCCTGATGGTGTTGAAGGCGCTGGAGAAGTCAAAGAACATGACTCTCACAGCACTCCCGGCGGTCTCAAGGTGGGTGAGCGCCCGCTGCAGAAAGTAGATGACGGCGTCCTCTACTCCTACGTTTGGCTTGTAGGCAAACTGCAGCGGGTCCAGGGTGGGGCTCACCACAGAGCGGAGCTGGCTGAGGATCACCCTCTCCATGGTCTTCATGAGGTGGGAGGTCAAGGCGACTGGTCTGTAGTGGGCCGGTTCCCTGGCGTTTGTTGTTTTGGGAACCGGGACCACGCAGGAGGTCTTCCACAGGACGGGGACCTTCTCCAGGCTGAGGCTCAGATTGAACATGTAGCAGAGAGAACCTCACAGAGCTGGTCTGCACAGGTTCTCAGCAGCCTGGGGCAGATACCATCGGGTCCTGCGGCTTTCCTCTGCCTGAGTCGTCTGAGCTCCCTCCTCACCTCGTCCGGTGTGATGGAGAGGGGGAGAGGGGGGGCTGGGGTGGACTGCGGGGGGTGGTGGTGGTGGGGGGTGGAGGGGGCTGGTGCTGGGTTGAGTCCGTGTGAGGGGGAAGGGGGTATGCCTACTGGCCCGGGGAGGTGTGAAGAGGAGGAGGGGGGAGTCGGCAGAGGGGCAGAGGGGGTGGGGGGCGCATTAAACCTGTTGAAGTAACAGTTTAATTCGTCCGCCCAGCGCTGATCACCATCAGCTGTCCCTCTGCCACTCTGTCCAAAACCAGACATGCTCCTCAGTCCTCTCCACACGCCCCGTGCATTGTTTTGGGCCAGCTGCTCCTCCATCTTCCTCCCATAGTCCCTCTTGGCCCGTCGGATCCTCCACTGAAGCTCTCTCTGGACCCTTTTCTGCTCCTCTCTGTCCCCTGAGCTGAAAGCCCTTTTCTTCTGGTTCAGGAGGGCTTTAAGCTCAGGGGTGACCCAGGGGTGGTTGTTGGGGAAACACCGTACCCTCCTGGTTGGCACAGTGTTCTCCACGCAGAAGTTGATATAGTCTGTGATGCAATGGGTCAGGCCGTTGATGTCGTCTCCATGAGAGTCAGTGAAAATGTCCCAGTCAGTGTTCTGGAAACAGTCTCTCAGACTCTCACAGGCCTCCTGAGTCCAAAGCTTCACAGACCGCTTCCGCACAGGTTCTTTCCGCACCCTGGGTGTGTATTGCGGGAGCAGGTAGACCAGACAGTGATCCGAGCGTCCGAGCCGGGGGAGGGGGGCGGAGGTGTAAGCGTCCTTGATGTTGGCGTAAAACAAGTCCAGAGTCTTATTGTCTCTTGTGGGGAAAGTGACGTATTGGGTGAATGTGGGGAGAGTAGTGGAGAGAGATGTATGATTAAAATCCCCAGTGATCAGAAATGAGGCGCGCGGGTGACGTATCATCATATCATTAACGACGCTGTGGAGCTGTTCGCATGCTGCCGCACCATCCGCCGATGGAGGAATGTACACACAGAACACAATAATGTGTGCAATTTCTCTGGGCAGATAGTACGGCCGCATACCCACAGCGAGCAGTTCAATGTCCCGGGTGCACAGCTGATGTTTCACGTGTACATTCCCGGGGTGGCACCAGCGTTCGTTAACGAAGAAGATAAGTCCTCCTCCTCGTGTCTTCCCGCTCCCCGACACGGTCCGGTCCGCGCGCCTCAAAGTAAATCCGTCCAGCGAGATTACATTGTCCGGTATATTCCCATTTAGCCATGTTTCGGAAAAACACATCAGACTGCAGTCCCGGAATTGTCTCTGATGTCGGGCCAGCGCGACAAGCTCCTCCACCTTGTTGTTAAGCGAACGCAGGTTCCCCGTTATCACCTTGGGTAGTCCGTTCGGTGAATACGGCCTCCGGTTCCGGCGTCCGCCCCTGCAGCCTCTCCTCTTTCTCCGTATCTCCGCTGGGACCTCCGGTTTCCCCGCGTGGAGTAGAGAAGGGCCCCGTAGCTCCAGGAGCTTGTCACGCGTGTATGTAATCCTGTGCATGGCTTCAGGTAAATCCCGTATCTCCTGGCGCAGATCCATTAAAAGTCCAAAAACACTACAGCTAACAGTATAGCTGTAGTGAGAGTAGGCTTCCCAGGTGCGCGACTGCGCCCTGTTTCACCTACTCTAAAGAAAACGCAAGAAAAACGACTATATACAAGTAAAAAGAGGAAAAAAAGAAAAGTAGGGACGGAGCTACACCTGCACGCAGCTGGCCTCACCAGCGCCATCTTGTAAGATATGTATATATATATAGGATGGGTTAAAATGCAGAGAAGAATTTCTCCAGTGTGAGATCAATAAAGTTCACTTCTTTCTTCTAAATGTGTTTAAGGTAAAGCAAAACATCTCCATGGAGACAAGCAGGTGATGAACCCTCCACCAGAAAAGTTCCACAGTGCACCTTTAAGTCCAGAACATTCTATAGTTTTCCTTTAAATTAAAGTTGTGCCAGTTATAGAGGAATTTTGTTACTTTGTGATCTGGCTTCTCTCCAGCTGAAGACTTAAATTAGCCAAGACATCCGTACAGAATTCACCTCGTCCATGTTTAGCAGTCACGATGCACGTCTTCACACCTCTATAGGCGAAACAGTGACGCAGGTGGTAGATTTACCCTGAAAAACCACTTCAAAAAAACATCATTTTGTTTCCCATCATGCCTTTCCCTTTGAGAGAAAGACTCTGTAATCTGGAAGCACCAATCCCACCTCCCACTGCGTAGACTCCCCTATCAGCATGCAGGACCACAGCCCCTCTCCTCCGCTTCCCTCTCCCACTCGCCCTCGCTCTGGGGGGGCAGGGCTCGTTAGCTCGGCCCCTAGGCTCTAAATTGCGGTGTGGATGTGCGGGACATGCACCGTGGAGGTACAGGGAGAGGGTTTGTTTTTGTTTGGATGGGACATTTCGCTCGGAGGCGGCGTTAGAGGACCAGGAGGGTCTCTGTGCAGATGTAGTCCTGCTTGTTCTGGCTCTGGTGTGACGAGTGGGGGTTTAAAGCTGTCAGAGGGGTACAGGCAGTGTGGAGTGGAGCTGTGCCTATCGTGTAAACATGTAAGATTTGTGTTATATTGTTGTTAAAGTGTCAAATCTGTTTAGAATTTGCAGTACTGGCCTTTAAAGATGCACTGTCTAACTCAGGGGTGTCAGATCCGGCCCTCCAAGACCTTTCATCTGGCCTTCGGCTGATTTTGTATTAAAATATTGATAATTTTCTGCGCATCTTTTCTTTTCTTAGCATAGCAGCGTCTCCAGCCTCTGTGCATGGCCCCTCCCACCAGAGCAGCACAAATGAAGACTCGGCTCTTTCCAAACGCTCTTAAAGGACCATCGTTTTGACTGTTGACCGTGACACCCTCATCAGCAAAATGTCAAAAATGAGAAAATCGGATGCCGAGTGCAGGATTTTCCAAGAAAAATTTACTAATTCCTATTTGTTGACGGAGGTGAATGGGAAACCTGTATGCTTGTGTTGAAATTGCATTTTTCTTAAAGTTTCAGGTTGTTCATAAAAGAAAGAGTTCTTCAAATAAAAAGACTTCTGTAATAGATTTGCGTTTCTCTGCACAAATATTTGGACTTATTGCTATTTTTGGGGTCATGAGTTTTCTGATCCCGGCCCCTTTGGGATCAAAGTAGGTTGGATACGGCCCCCGGGGAAAAAATGAGTTTGACATTCCTGATCTACCCTTTCTGATGGACTTACCTGAGCAGCTACTCCAGGGGTCGGCAACCCGCGGCTCCGGAGCCATATGCGATGCAACTCAGTACAGCGGTCCCTCGTTTATCACGGGGGCTACGTTCTAAAAATAACCCACAATAAGCGAAATCTACGAAGTCGTCAGCTTTATATTTTACAATTATTCCCCATGTTTTAAGGCTGTAAACACCTCACCACACACATGCTACACTTTTCTCAGACTGGAATTAATGTTTTCTCACATTTCTCTCTTGTTTAAACACTCAAACTTTCGTAGATTTTCAACAAAAAAGCACAGTATTAGAGAACGAAACTAAAGTGTATTTCGTGTGTATTTCACACACACGTTCTTATGATCGAGCCTCTTCGTCCTGGCACCGCGTCGCTGTGGCGGGTTTTGTCGGGGAGAAAACTTGCAAACATACAGCACTTCAGAGTCACACCGCGATCGAACATTTATATAAATCTGGCAAACTGAACGCATTCTGTACAGGAGACACGGAGGAGAATGACGGACGAATCAGCAAAGGTCTACAGTCCCTTAGCCAATCAGGACGCAGAAATGCGCTTTGCTACACTATAAAAAAATTTGAATAAAAAAATCCACAAAACAGTGAGGCCACGAAAAGTGAACCACGATATAGCGAGGGACCACTGTATTTAATTAAAATGTATTTTATTTTAGTTCATTAATTTTCAAAATGTAATTCTATGGCACAAAGGCAAAAAAGCCATTATATGTAGTGTTATTTCATTTTAAATTTCAAAAGGGTTTTGTGGCTCCCAGTGTTTTCTTTACTGTGTGAAACGGGTCCAAATGGCTCTTTGAGTGGTAAAGGTTGCCGACCCCTGAGCTAGTCCCTTCTACAGTCTGTTTGAATCATACTGTATATATAAATGGACAAATCTAACCCACAAACATTTCTAATAAGAAGTGGGTGCACTTCCAGCTCCATTGACGTTGGCTCCAGTTCATTTTCCATTGAAAAGGTTGGCCCTCTTTCTGTAACTGCTGCTTTTTTGCTCGTAAATTCTGTAAAATGTTCGTATTAACCTGCTCTACATGACCCTGTTGCTTTTATTTAGCTATTTTATCTGAAAATTCTTGTATCATTCAGATTAAAATATAACTTCTTTCAACTGAGATAAATAAGAGGTGCTTCGATTGTTGTTTCCGCAAAAATCTGGACTGTTTCTCAATCCTCTGTTATTTTATACGTGTAAGCAGCCGTCTCTCTAATTGGTTAATCCACCTGTCAATCATGCCCTCTCGCCCTATTCCGGAGACAAGATATGTTCTAGACCCACTCGTGTTTGTAAAGTTTTGTCAAAGCGTGTGGTTTTGGCTGGAAAAGTAACTGATGGACCAATCTGTACGGCATCCCAACCCTGTATGGAGATATTATTGCTCTGCCTATAAAATATTCCCAAACTCTGCCATTTTAACCTATACATTTTGTATTTATTCAGTTACAGATGTTGTTTATTGCCAAAGAATGCCTTGAAAAATATGTAAATCTGCCTCTCTACAGATCTCACCTGTTATTCTGGGAAATATAATGTTATGAGTAAATATCAGTGAGTACTCCCCACTTCTGATGGCTTTTTGACAGCTTCAAATGGAAAAACAGGTCTTTATTACCAATTTGTCCTTTATTTAAAGCATATAATCTGCTGTTGTAAAGCCACGAGAAGCAATTCACCCACCACCTGTTGCACAGAGAAGTGAAATAAATTATAATGTACAGAAAGGGTTCAAATGCCAGAGCAGTACAGGAGAGCAATAGGAGAGTGTGCATGTTGACAGACTTGAGCTGCAATAAACGTGCCATGCAGCAGAGCCATTTAGGAGAGCCATACAGGAGAGCTGTATAAGAGAACTGAATAAAAGGTACATGTGTGTTGTACAGGAGAGTCATATAGAAGAGCCATATAGGAGAGCCATACATGAGAGCCATACGAGAGCCGTACAGGAAAGCTGTATAGGAGAACCGAATAGAAGGTACAGGAGTGTTGAACAGGAGAGTCATACAGGAGAGCCGTACAGGAGAGTCGTGCAGGAGAGCCATATGGGAGAGCCGTACAGGAGAGCCATACAGGAAAGCTGTATAGGAGAACCGAATAGAAGGTACAGGAGTGTTGTACAGGAGAGTCATACAGGAGAGCCGTACAGGAGAGTCGTGCAGGAGAGACGTACAGGAGAGCCGTACAGGAGAGTCGTGCAGGAGAGACGTACAGGAGAGCCGTACAGGAGAGTCGTGCAGGAGAGACGTACAGGAGAGCCGTACAGGAGAGACGTGCAGGAGAGACGTACAGGAGAGCCGTACAGGAGAGTCGTGCAGGAGAGACGTACAGGAGAGCCGTACAGGAGAGCTATATAGGAGAGCCGTACATGAGAGCCGTACAGGAGAGCCGTACAGGAGAGTCGTGCAGGAGAGCCATATGGGAGAGCCGTACAGGAAAGCCATACAGGAAAGCTGTATAGGAGAACCGAATAGAAGGTACAGGAGTGTTATACAGGAGAGTCATACAGGAGAGCCGTACAGGAGAGTCGTGGAGGAGAGCCATATGGGAGAGCCGTACAGGAGAGCCATACAGGAAAGCTGTATAGGAGAACCGAATAGAAGGTACAGGAGTGTTGTACAGGAGAGTCATACAGGAGAGCCGTACAGGAGAGTCGTGCAGGAGAGCCATATGGGAGAGCCGTACAGGAGAGCCGTACAGGAAAGCTGTATAGGAGAACCGAATAGAAGGTACAGGACCATTGTACAGGAGAGAGCCATATAGGAGAGCCGTACAGGAGAGTCGTGCAGGAGAGACGTACAGGAGAGTCGTGCAGGAGAGCCGTACAGGAGAGACATACAGGAGAGACATACAGGAGAGACATACAGGAGAGCCGTACAGGAGAGCCGTACAGGAGAGTCGTGCAGGAGAGTCGTGCAGGAGAGTCGTGCAGGAGAGTCGTGCAGGAGAGACGTACAGGAGAGCCGTACAGGAGAGCTGTATAGGAGAGCCGTACATGAGAGCCGTACAGGAGAGCCGTACAGGAGAGTCGTGCAGGAGAGCCGTATGGGAGAGCTGTACAGGAGAGCCATACAGGAAAGCTGTATAGGAGAACCGAATAGAAGGTACAGGAGTGTTGTACAGGAGAGTCATATTGGAAAGTCATACAGAAGAGCCGTGTAGGAGAGCCATAGAGGAGAGCCGTACAGGAGAGTCATACAGGAGAGCCATAAAGGAGAGCTGTATAGGAGAGCCGTACATGAGAGCCATACAGGAGAGCCATAAAGGAGAGCTGTATAGGAGAGCCGTACATGAGAGCCATACAGGGGAGCCGTACAGGAGACCCTTACAGGAGAGTGGTAGGAGAGCCGTACAGGAGAGTCATACAGGAGAGCCGTACAGATAAGATAAGATAAGACTTTATTGATCTCACATAGGAGAAATTTACTTGTCACAGTAGCTCCAGGTAGGGACAGCTGTATTGGAGAACCGAATAGAAAGTACAGGAGCATTGTACAGGAGAGTCATGTAGAAGAGCCGTACAGGAGAGCCGTACAGGAGAGTCGTGCAGGAGAGCCATACAAGAGAGTCGTGCAGGAGAGCCATACAAGAGAGTGTTAGGAGAGTGGCAGGAGAGCCGTACAGGAGAGCTGTAGTATAGTGTGCATGCTGAGAGGCTTCAGCTGCATTAGATGTGCCCTTTCCTCGACCTTCTCTTAAGCTCTGTGGGAATACTGATTTGAACTCTATTCTCTGGAGGTCAGGACCCTGTATCCAAACATGCCACTGGAGCAGAGAGAAATTTTAGATTTGTTTCACTGCACTGTTCAAAAAAAGAAAAATAGAACTGCATATTTAAAGTAAAATCAACCAAATTAAGAAATATTTGGTTGTGCGTAGAACTCCGGGCATGAACATTTGACTTCGCACTGTGAAGAAAATAAGGACTTAAAGAGTCACTTGCAGATAACTTTACTAAAAACAATAATACAGTATGTTTGCCTGAAATTCACTGTATTTAAGAACACATTAAAGAGGGAGTATTATGCCGAATTTATTTTATATTTTTAGCTTTATACCATGTCATAACATTGTTCCCTCATCAAAAATCATGCCTGTACATGTTTTAGATGTCATCCATGCATGTTTGAGTAATTTAGTGATCTCTCCCGGCCACTATTCAAACCCTCCTTGGCTGTAAGATTTTGTCCAATGAGCTTTAAAAATCAAAAACAGACCTGGAGTTGTGTTTTGTTTTGTTTGAGCAGCTCTTTCTATTAGTCTGTCTACATCTCCAAGGTTCAAAATACTTTGTTCCACCTTGTGATGTCATGACGCAGTAATTAACAGCTCCGTTTACCTTGAATTTAGTAGATATGGGCAATTCCAGGGCTGAAATTAGACTTAGACTTAGACAAACTTTATTGATCCACAAGCAGGGACGTGCACAGGAATTTTGAGGGACAGTTGCTCTAGCCTGAAGAAAGGGCAAACCAACCTGCATTTGCATTTCTTTTTTCGATCTGACGTCAATAAGGTGCCTTGTTCAAAATCGCCCGTTTGAGCTCCGATTTTTTGTAACGCAGAAAAGGATCGCAAATGCTCAGTTTAGACATTTCACAACTTTTAACCATGGGGGGGGGGGCCTAAACAGGGTAGGGCAGCTCACATTAACGTTCAAAAACCTCAGAAAGTGAAAATTTCATGCCATGGGACCTTTAATACAAAATCAATAAGTCACATACAACACTTCAAATGCATGGAGAATACGAATAATCGCCCATGCAAATTATTCGTGGCTCACATGACCACCGGAACCCGCGAAACTGGAGGATTTAGGCTACGTCCACACGACAACGCTCCAGGATTTTTTAAATGCAGATTGAAAAAAATTTGCGTCCACACACACGTCGTATCAGTAAATATTCGCGTCCAGACAAAAACGGAGGGCTGAGAGAAAACGATGTAATACATACGCCACACCGATATGTGGCGCTGTAAACAGGAAACAGCCAGAGCCACCGGAAACGCAATACTACAAAGAGCGCATGCGCATAAAGTCCTTTCTCTTCCGCAAGCAAGCATCGCAACGTCATCGTTTTCCAAAAGCTACATTTTGCTCGTCAACACGACAACGCGACCCCCGGCATTCAGGAACCTTGTTTCAAAAAACATCGTTTTCACCCACCAAAAACTCCGGTGCCGTGTGGACGAAAGGTATGTACGTATAAAAACGTCTGTTTCCACCAAAAAACGTCGTGTTGACGGGCCCTTAAACTCCCGGTGCGGATGTGTCCGGGTTTGCCAGATCGCACCACGGGAAGAGTGAGAAGGCGGCCGATGGTGTCGACACTGTTTGTTTGCATGTTGCGCGGTGGAGCTGGTGCTTTTGGCGGAGAGGGTGGGTCCAGCAGCATGGGGGGTCTATTGAGTAGTGGGACCAATATGGGTCCTGCTGCGGTGCTCCTCCGTGGGTTTGTGGATGTGGTGGTGGTGCGGGGGAGTAGGGGCGGCCGGGAGGCTGTGGGGCTTCTGTCGCTGTCAGCAGTCTTGTCGGCGAGCACAGATTCGCCGTATGTTTTGGAGTGGACTTTGTTTGGTGTTTTCCTCGTGTGGGTGGCACCGGTGCACACAGAGGGCTTGTGTGGTGAGGTCGTGCTTTGGCCCACCTCCTCCAGCGGAGACTTCTCAGATTCGTACAAAATGTTTTCCTTCCTGTTTGCAACCAAATCCTGCAGTTTTAAAAGTAGCCACAGGCTTAGTCTGGATAAGCGTTTCTGTGTTTTATTGTGCTCTCCCACAGTGCAAAAAAAGGTGTCAAATGTGCATAGAAAAAATATTTACAGTGTTGCATTGATTTAAAAAAAAATGTTTTTGCAGACTTTAAGTCTTTAAGTCCCTTTAAGCCTTTCAGTCTTTCGCTCGCTCTCTTTCTCTCCGCCACGTTACCTCCGTTGTAACCAAGGCAAGACCGATTGCAGAGTTGCTCCAGCGATTTGTACAAAATGTTTTCCTTCCTGTTTACAACCAAATCCTGTAGTTTTAAAAGTGGCCGCAGCTTATGAAAAAACTAGTTCACTAGGTCACAAAGGGTGTTAATCTTGCGATAAAAAAAATTAACAGCGTTAAAGTCGTTTTGCGTTAATGCGTTAATACTGTGATGTTTTTGACAACACTAATTTAGAATAAGGACTGATATGACTTGGATATATTTGCTGCTGGATTATTTATGATGAATTCAGATTCTCACATGGTTTTTACTCATTCTGTCACCTTCCTGATTTGGGGCAGATAAAGTCAAAACATTTAAGAAACATGACAAAGAAAATGTAATACATTTTATTTATTTTATTTTGTTCTGTTCTGCCGAAGCAGACAGAAGTTAAAGGGATAGTTCTGGGTTTTTGATGTGAATCTGTATGGCGTCCCCTTCAGCAGTGTCATCCATTAACACTGACATACCACTGACCGTATCCTGTCAGCCGAGTTCTGCCCCGGTTCTAGAGCTGACGAAAGTAGGTCCGGCAAGTTAGTGAGGACAGCTTGCTTTTCTTCTCAAAACAATATTTGTCCAAAAAGTGATATATTTGCATCACAAAACAGTTGCACATGAAAAAGTCAGAAGTCATAATCGCTTGGTGCTATTTTCTGTCGATTCGTATCACTGTGCACCTATTATTATTATTAGCCTGTTCACTTGTAAACATCGCCACTCACTTGGACCTACTTTCGTCAGCTCCAGAACCGGGCAGAACTCAGCTCACAGGACACTGCCAGCGATAAGCCAGTGTTAATGCACGGCACTGCTGAAGGGGACGCCGTACAGATTCACATCAAACAACCCGATCTATCCCTTTAATGATGGTGAGCCTATTTGGTCCCCTGGCGTCCTGTCCTCCAACGCGTCGACTCCTTTTCCTCCTCGTCCACACGGCTGGAAGAGACCAGGCGGGCTGCAGACTCCAGTACACCAGGTGGTGGAGATGGCCTTTTTGCAGAAGGCACTCCCTCGTCTTCATCAACAGAAGAACGGGTCCGTTTAGAGGGCACATTCCTGACAATGGAAGGGGCTGTACATGTGAGCCTGGCCTGAATTTTTATTACCTTAGAGGTTGGAGCTCTGCAGTCGTGTGGAGCAGACTGAGAGGCCTTGTTCAACACGGCTGTGCTCCTGACGTATGTGGACACAGTCTTTTCTGGGACCTTTACCTTTGAAGATGAACCACAAGGGTTCTGGGAAGATTTTCTGAACTCTGGTGCTGCAGTGGTTTGGCTCTATGGAAAAAACAAAACAAAAACAGTTATTCTTGTAGACACAACTTTACAAACCATAAAGAGAACAACAGTAGGAGCATTGTACCTTCAGGGGGTCCACGTCGTTATAATACAGGATTGTCTTCCTAGGAGGAACGGTATTTGCCTTTATTTTCCGGCAGACTTCAGCCAAATGTTCATCGCTGGTGTCCATCGGAGGCTTGGCCACCTTGGGGTAGGCGCGTTTAGGTCTCGGAGCCACATGCACGCGTGGCTTCATGCTCTGTAAAAACTGAAATGTTTTCCAGCTCTTCCACATTAGAGGAGCAAGGAATCGTTTTCTTGGTTTGCTCTTCTTGTATGTGGTTTTTACAGAGCTGTGAGAGCTGGACGTAGCAGGACCAAAAGTCACTGCCTTGAAACAAGAAAAAAACAACAGATTACCATAACAGCACTATCAGTTCACATCACTAGACCAATGCAAACTGTTCAACACGTTCATAATGTGATTTAAAGAGGATATTATATCTGACAGAAAAATCAGAACAACACAGAAATTACAAGTTGCTGGATTAACATTCTTTGTGACATAGTGAACTAGTTTTTTCATAAACTGTGGCCACTTCTAAAACTACAGGATTTGGTTGTAAACAGGAAGAAAAATTATATATATATTTTTTTACCTTAGAGGTTGGAGCTCTGTAATTCTGTGGAGCAGACTGAGAGGACTTGTTCACTCTGGCTCTTCTCCTGGCTCTTCTCCTGGCTCTTCTCCTGGCTCTTCTCCTGGCTCTTCTCCTGGCTCTTCTCCTGGCTCTTCTCCTGGCTCTTCTCCTGGCTCTGCTCTTTTTCGGGACCTTCACCTTTGAAAACCCCGCAGTGGTTTTTCTCTATGATAAAAAAAAAAGTGTTATTCTTTTTATTATTCTTTTGTTATTCTTGTAGACACAACTTTAAAACTATAAAGAGAACAAAGGCGGCAGGGTGGCTGAGTGGCTAGCACTCACGCCTCACAGCAAGAAGGTTTCGGGTTCGATCCCCGGTCCCCGGGTCGCCCAGGGCCTTTCTGTGTGGAGTTTGCATGTTCTCCCCATGTCTGGGTGGGTTTCCTCCGGGCACTCCGGTTTCCCCCATCAAAACATGCTCCAATCCTCCAGCTGTGGTCCTGACCAAGCCAAAGCAGTAAGATCATGGAGATGGGTCTAAAATAAATAAATGAATAAACAACAGTAGGAGCATTGTACCTTCAGGGGGTCCGCGTCATTATAATACCGCATCATTATTGACTTTATTTTCCTGCAGACTTCAGCCAAATGTTCATCGCTGGTGTCCACCGGAGGCTTGGCCACGGGGCAGGCGGGTTTAGGCCTCGGAGCCACATCCATGTATGGCTTCATGCTCGGTAAAAACTCAAATGTTTTCCAGCTCTTCCTCATTAGAAGAGCAAGGAATAAATAAAGAAATTATTTATTTGGGTCCACTGCGTGTACAAGGCAATGGGAAACAGGCTGCATAAGAATAACAAGAAAAGAAAAATAGCTAAAATGGTTTTACTTATTGATTTATATACACAGCAGATGCAGCAAACTTGTTCCACTCTGAGCTAAGAGCACGATCCATGAATGTGTCAAATCAAGTCGAGGGTCAAAAAGTCAAGATCAAAGATCAAACCAAAAATCAAAGTCGGCTTTATTTTGATCTTGATCTTTGATCTTGACTTTCAAAATTGTACATAATGCAATTGTACTGAAGGAATATCAATAATATAAACACCAAGTGACTTGCTTGAATATCACTTACATTACTTAGGTCGTTTTCACACCAGGAAAGTCCGATAGTTCACTTGCTTTGGTACGGACCAAATGTTTTTTTTGTTTTTTTTAAATTTTGGTGCGGTTCGCTTTCACACTGAAGTTTTTCCCCAAGCGAACTAACATCTATAAACAAAACCACGTGTGCTGAGGTCGTTCAGCCATTGGACAAAAATGAGCCGTGTCAAAGCGCCGTGTCCAAACACGGAAGGAGGAGAATAATGGTGTTATGTGCTGTTTTCAATCTAGCCTTAGTGATATGGTTTGCTCAGTTTTTACAATTCGTACAAATGTGTGAGCAGCATCGTGAGGTTTACACTCTTTTACAATCAATTTCCAAACGACGAAGGACAAGACGGCTATGGAGGACAGCGCTCATGTGCGCATCAAGTTCTGACTCTTGCTCTTCACGCAAAACGTAAGTAAGACTCATAAGTTTTGTTTTATTTCGTTTCGTCAGCCTCGGTTTCCCATAATGCTCGACATACGACGGGAGCTCGTTAAGTACAAAAAGCCAACTGTGTCGGATTGAGTCCGGTCTGCATTCTCACCTCAAACGAACCGCACCAGAGTTCGTATGGAACCAGACCGAGGCCGACCTTTTTAGGTGGTCTCCGCTTGTTTGCTCCGGATCGAGACTTTTGGTTTTTATTCACACCAGCCCAAAAGGTCCGAATCAAAGGAGCAAACGAACTCTGGTTCGTTTTAAACGAACCAAAAAAGGCAGGTGTGAAAATGACCTTACATTACTTAATGTTTATAGGAAACACTGAAAATCACATATGGATTGTATTATTTGACCTCGGGAGTTAATGTGTGCCAGGAAGGGAGATAGCGAGGTTGGGGAGTTCTGTGGAATTTATGACAGGAAGGATCTGGTTCTGGTGAGCGCTGTGGAAGAAGGAAAGACTGGTGCAATAGAAGACTGGGCGGATGTGGGCCGGAGCAGAAGGCGGATCCCGAATCAACATATTATTTGCATATTGTATTTTATCTGTGTGTGAGGGAGGAGGCTCCTGGTGTAAGACTTCATACTGGGGGAGGCTGACCCAGAGCTCTGCTTTAGACCTTTTGTTAGGGAAATAAACTTTTGATTAATTTGACATTTTTGAATCTTGGTCGTCTTTAGATAAGAACACGCTATACATTCAACAGTACTGATGATCATCTGTCGGACGTGCTTCACATCACCTCAAACATGAACCTGACTTTGATGCACTTGTTAAAGCTCAACAGAGGCGAGATTTCTCTCACTGATCAAGAGATCAGTACATACATACATTCTCCTCTCACATACATATATTCTCAGGGTGAGAATATGTGTATGTGAGGGAGAGAATATATGTATGTGAGAGAGAGAATATATGTATGTGAGAGTGAGTATGTATGTATGTATGTGAAAGTGAGAATATATGTATGTGCGAGTGAGAATGTATGTATGTGAGAGGTAAAGTATGGTTGAAATGGAAGCTAGTTTGGTGGAAACGGAAGCCAAGGCATTTATCAGGCTGTGATTGGCTGAAAAGATTCTGATTCAAATGGGACCGGAGAATCGTAACTCATATGGTATTATGGAGGAACGCGAGGCGGGTGCACTAAAGCCGTGTCCCAGTTCGAGGGCTGCAGCCTCCGTTGGCTCCATTTTTGGCCGCACGACGGCATGACACGGCCTGTCCCATTTCATACAGCCCAAAACACGGAGCGAAAACACAGAGCAAAAAGCCCGTCCGGAGAGCGGAGAAAACATGTGAGTATACGCTTTTAACTTTAGGAAATCATTACTAACGCAACAGTAAATGTAAAATACGGCCACACACCACAAAACTGTCAAATAAGTTTGTTTTTTTAACTGCGTGAACCTCGGAGCTTTGAGGGAAAGTTTAGCTAGTAATCTGCTAACTCGATGGAAAGTCAGTTCAAACTTTCTTATTTGGACAGATGTCCATCAAACACTTTTTATATTTTTACTGTCAGGGGAAAAAGACTACAGAGGCATTATTGAAGCTACGAGGAGGAAACTCCTTCGCCTCGTTTTCACGGACAGGGGACTAAACACTTGGCCAGTGTAGCTTGTATGATAAAACCCACATTATTTCATGCAGTAAACTTAAAAGACACAGTTTGACTATATCAAAGTTTATTTTTACTTGTAAATAACGTAATATAAGCCTCCATTGTATGCATTTAATTCTGGGAATGCATTACTTGTTTTTTACAATCTGTGCATGTTTGTAAAGTGAAGAGTAAATACCACTGCCTGGACAGGTCAGTTTTAAGATGGACATTAGGCTCATTTAACAGGTGCACACACTGGTGTAGTTATGTTCATCACATCTAATGTAACAATGAGAAAACTCTTTGAAATGTTTTATATGAATTTTCTTTTCTCATCTGCAGCCTTCTATATGAGGACACAACACTGCTGGGGCCACAGAACTGTTGGCTGAGGAGATGCTCATGGGTCATGAAATGGGTCAAATGCAGAAGACAAGGTAAAGCTACTAAACTGCCCTGGAGGTGTGCTGACCCAGACGTCTGCCACTTATTAGGTATCGGGCATGTGGCATTGAAAACTCCAGTAATAAGAGCTGCAAATTAATCATGCTCATATTGAAACCATTATTTAAATAGTAAAAATACACATTACTCATATTTGTGGGATTCCTCTATTAATTTAGCTGTTTTGATTATTTAAACTAGCTTTGGATCTTGATGTACATGTACTGTGAACCTAATTTTCCTGTAATAGTTTTCTTAATGTGTGTGTCATTATGTTTTTACATTGCAGGACAGGACTTTGAACCAATCAGACATAAGACACATTCTGCTCTTCCTCCTCCAGAAGACAAGAGATGCAGCTTAGTGGCCCAAGTTTGGTTGGGCCATGGACATGGTTTCTTATACACTCAAAAAAACTTCTGGAAATCCTCTCATAATGTGAATAGTCAAACATTGAACCCATTACACACATACAATGCTTTAATAAATTAGTACAAACAGCTGTATGTCAGTGTACTCTCAAATAGTTTCATTTTTGCTGAAGCAGGTGACAATCCAAAATGAACAAAATTATCTTTGCAAAATATAATCAGGTGGATTACCACTGCTTAATTGCAGTACAGTAGTACATTCTTATTGTGCATGTAATTAGTTATTATCAAAAGAGACATCAAATAAATATAACATTTCACCATGAATCAAATGTCAGTACAGACTGAAGAACTTAAACCTCTTATAGGGAAATTTTGTTTTCAGTTTTGTCTCACACACTTGTTAAGGTCATATAAGGCCACAGCGATTAAGATGTTTAGGTGATCCTCAGCTAAGATGAAAAGAAACTACCATTTTACTATATTACTTCTGCAGGAAATTAGAAGTTAAACATTATGGACACATCTCCGTTAGGACACATTATGGACAGCAACAGACCAAATGTGCAGGAGGCAGGCCTGATGCAAACATATTTGCTATGGGTATATGTGATGTTTTAGTCATTGTGTTTGTCGTCTTGTCTTGTTTGTTATTGTCTTGTTTATAAGATGATTTATGTTCACTGTGGGCCTAGGGAGTGCTGCAATTTCAAATCCTGTGAGTGCAACCTTTACATATGTTTTTTTGACAATAAAGCTGATTTTGAACTCTAATGAAGTCTGGACCTCCTCCTCAGTGAGTCTGGACACAAAACAGTGGAGACATGATCCAATGTACTTGGGCCACTAAGCTGCATCTCTTGTCTTCTGGAGGAGGAAGAGCAGAATGTGTCTTATGTCTGGTTGGTTCAAAGTCCTGTCCTGCAATGTATAATGCATTCCCAGAATTAAATGCATACAATGGAGCTTATATTACGTTATTTACAAGTAAAAAATAAACTTTGATATAGTCAAACTGTGTCTTTTAAGTTTACTGCATGAAATAATAGTAAAGTCCAGTCTTACTGACGATTGGCTTACCTTCAAAAGGTTACGAAATAGATGTTCTAACTTAATTAAGAAAGCCAAAGCAGAATATTATTTATCTATTACTACTGACAGTCTGAATGACCCAAAACGTTTTTGGAAAACAGTCAAATCTCTTTCTGTAAGCGATAATTCTCAGTCTTTGCCAGTTTCCATTGTTAATGAATCAATTGTTGTTCGAGACAAACATGAAATGTTAAATTGTTTTAACAAATACTTTGTAGCTTCTGGGTCAAAACATTCAAACAATAACATGGCAAACGATGGCCATTTTCTTCCAGCTTCCAGGCCTTCCTCTTTTAACTTACAGCCTATCATTGTTGAGGATGTGCATAAACAGCTGAAACATCTCGATACTAAAAAATCACATGGCCCAGATCTTTTAGATCCCCATTTTTTGAAATTGGCAGCTGATTCTATAGCAGAGCCGCTTACACACATCTTTAA
The DNA here is from genome assembly GCA_036785185.1 of Paratrypauchen microcephalus. Taxonomy (NCBI): domain Eukaryota; kingdom Metazoa; phylum Chordata; class Actinopteri; order Gobiiformes; family Gobiidae; genus Paratrypauchen; species Paratrypauchen microcephalus. The sequence continues at coordinate 1,932,544 of JAVJIX010000022.1, read as the reverse complement.
TTTGACCTTGTCCACTTCAGAAATCCCTAAAATATGGAAATCTGCTTTTGTATTTCCCCTTTTTAAAGGAGGCGACCAAAGTGTCCTAAGTAATTATAGACCAATTTCAAAATTGTCTGTTGTTTCCAAAATTTTAGAGAGTTTGATAAATGAACAACTAAAATCATATTTGGAAACTTGAGAAATCCTTTCCGAATTTCAGTCGGGATACAGGAAAAAGCATAGCACCATGACGGCAGCATTGAAGGTTGTAAATGATATTTGCTCAGCGTCCGATAAAAAACTAAATTGTGCCTCTATTTTCATTGACTTGTCCAAGGCGTTTGACTCTGTAGATCATCAATTATTAATGCAACGACTTGTAAGCATTGGACTTTCGGAACAAGCAATCAGTTGGATTTCAAATTATCTTTGTGACAGATCTCAAAGGGTTAAATGTGGTGACCAGTGTTCAGATGATCTTCCTGTTATTCGAGGTGTACCACAAGGGTCTATTCTGGGACCACTTCTCTTCACTATATATATAAATGATGTGGGGCAGAATGTAAAAAATGCAAATTGCCATTTTTATGCAGAGGACATGATTATATATTGTTTCGCATCTTCACTCACTGAAGCCATTGACAAATTGCAAAATGCATTTAATATTGTTTGCCACAGCTTCTCTGAAGTGAAACTGTCTTAATGCAAACAAAACCAAAGTAATGCTGTTTTCTAGAAGTAAGATTGTGCAAAATGTTCCTCCAGTTGTTGCACCTGATGGCTCGGTTATTGAAGTTGTTCATGTTTTTAAATACTTGGGTGTCATAATTGATGATGGACTGTCTTTTAAGTTTCATATCGACTCTCTTGTCAAAAAGTTGCGTTTTAAATTGAGTTTTTATTTTAGAAACAAGTTGTCTTTTTCATTCAATGCCAGAAAGAGGCTTGTTGCTGCAACATTCCTCCCTGTGCTAGACTACGGGGATCTTTTGTATATGCATGCCCCAGCCCAAGCTCTGCGCTCTCTGGACTCAGTATTTCACGCCTCTTTGCGCTTTATTACAAACTGTAGTGCTCGGACCCATCATTGTGAACTCTACTCTCATGTTGGATGGCCTGCTTTAGCGACCCGGCGGCTCACACACTGGTATAAACTTATTTATAAGGGACTTGTTGGGCTGCTCCCTCAATACCTCAGTGTGTATCTTCAGCGGAGGCCTGACGGACCCCAGAATTTACGTTCTCAGGATGTTTTCACGTTGCTGGTTCCTACTGTGAGAACAGAGAAAGGAAAACTGTGTTTTCAGTATCGTGCTCCAGCAGACTGGAATTCTTTGCAGAGACTTTTAAAACTTCAAACACTCGTACCTATGGCTTCTTTTAATACTCTTTTAAAGGACCTGGAAACGCAATCGATGATATGCCAATGTTTTTAAACTGTTTTTCATCATTTTATTTGTGTTGATTTTATATTTATTTGTTGTCTGGTGAGTCGTATTGTGTTTCTAATTGTTTTTAACATTTTATCTGTGTTGACCTTATATTTAATTGTCGTCTTGTGAGTTGTATTGTGTGGGCCTCTTGGCCAGGACTCCCTTGAAAAAGAGATCTTTGGATCTCAATGGGACTTTTTTTTCCTGGTTAAATAAAGGTAAGTAAATAAATAATATATTCTCACTTTCACATACATACATACTCACTCTCACATACATATATTCTCTCTCTCACATACATATATTCTTACCCTGAGAATATATGTATGTGAAAGGAGAATGTATGTATGTGAGAGTGAGAATGTATGTATGTGCGAGTGAGAATATATGTATGTGAGAGTGAGAATGTATGTATGTGAGAGGAGAATGTATGTATGTGCGAGTGAGAATGTATGTATGTGCGAGTGAGAATATATGTATGTGCGAGAGAGAATATATGTATGTGAGAGGAGAATGTATGTATGTGCGAGAGAGAATATATGTGTGTGAGAGGAGAATGTATGTATGTGCGAGAGAGAATATATGTATGTGAGAGGAGAATGTATGTATGTGCGAGAGAGAATATATGCATGTGAGAGGAGAATGTGTGTATGTGCGAGTGAGAATGTATGTAGGTGCGAGTGAGAATATATGTATGTGCGAGTGAGAATGTATGTATGTGAGAGGACCAGAATGAATAATGTCTTGAACGGCCCCTCATAAAATTGCATGAAGTTTAAAAATGAACATGAAGATACAACATTATAGATCATAAAACAATGTACATGGGCTCTTTAACTAAATATATTCAGACTAAGACATCTCTCAGTGTGTTTCTTTACTTCCATCAGTCCTTCTTCCTCTCTACAGCGCTGACAGCTTGTGACCGGATTTACGAGAAGTTAAACAAACATAATTTGAGTTGAAAAGTAGAAGTGGGATTACCGTGTCCGTGCCGGAGTGCTTCTCATAAAAACAAACTCTCCTCTCCGTACTTTGGGAGAAATCAGGATCTAATGAGGACCATGTCTGGAACGCCGGAAATAGCTCAATGAATATTTTACAACCTCTGCTCCAGCTGCTGTGTACCACCGACCGCCAACTAGTTTTGTTACAGACCTAACGCTATAATCAAAGACGCTTCACTCTAATTCTCAGTGAAGGAAAGGAAGTACATACAAATCTGACTCGTTTTATTTTCAAAAACTTCTCCACTGTAGTACATAGCAGATAACGTTTTGTTTTGTCATTTGCCAGAGTGCGTTTTCAAGGTAGTTGACACAGCTGCTCATAAAACTCAAGTATTCAGAAGAGAGAACTGAAGCACAGCACTAAAAGTAGAAAAAGTTTAGGACATAAAACCCTTTTAACTACACTTATACTTGTGCGACTTAATGTTAGTAGTTGTAGTTAGTAGCAGTAATGTTAGTAGTTGTGGTACTAGAAGTCGGGCACTTGTAATAATAGTATTAGTACTGGTAGAACTGACCTGTAGTGCAATTCTTTTGTTATTCTTGTTCTGCTACAGCTGATTTTCCTACACTTTACAGTTAGAACACCGTACTTTCCTCTTAGTCGTACAAATAAACGTTATCTTATCAATTATCAAAGCAGTAGGTTTTTATTTACCTTCATTTAAAGAGCTCAATTACGTTATTTTCTGATCTGTTTTAATGTTGTTTCATCAAAAGCTCACTCGGAGTTGTGTTTTGTTTCATTTACACTTGTTTAACACACAAACCTCACAAATGTAGGCTGCTGGATGATTTCACGTAAAGGTTACAGTAACTATTACAACTATTACTTTGAAAACTAGCGCTTCATGACATCACAAGGTGGAACAGAGCATTTAGAGCTTTGGAGATGTAGACAAACTAATAATAAATGATTATTCCAACATGTGTGAATGAAACAAAACAACTCCAGGTCTGTTTTTGATGAGGAAGCAACATTATAACATGTCTTAAAAATCACAAGTCAATTTTGTGTTACATAAAACCATTAGTTAGAATGGGGCCGGCAACCTTTACCACTCAAAGAGCCATTTGGCCCCGTTTCACACAGTAAAGAAAACACTGGGAGCCACAAAACCCTTTTGAAATTTAAAATGAAATAACACTGCATGTAATGGCTTTTTTTTTTTTTTTTACCTTTGTGCCATAGAATTACATTTTGAAAATGAACAAACTAAAATAAAATACATTTTAATTAAATACAGTGGTCCCTCGCTGTTTCGCTGTTTCAATGTTTTATCGTGTATCAACACTATGTTCTGTGTCCTGATTGGCTCAGGGACTGTAGACCTTTGTCTTTGTCAGTCACTCTCCTCCGTGTCTCCTGTACAGTACAGAATGTGTTCAGTTTGCCAAATTTATTTAAATGTTCAATCACGAGCAGTGTGACTCAGTCTGAAGTGCTGTATGTTTGCAAGTTTTCTCCCCAACAAAACCCGACAGAGCAGCGGCGCCAGGCGCCTCGGTCAGAGGAACTGTGAAATACACGCATATTTATACACGCAGTATAAAGCTGACTACTTCACGGATTTAGCCTATCGTGGGTTATTTTTACAACGTAACCCCCGCGATAAACGAGGGACCACTGTACTGAGCCGCATCAGAGGGATCAAAGAGCCGCGGGTTGCCGACCCCTGAGCTAGAATGATTTATTTATTGATTGATTATTGACTGAATACTATATAATTATTTTTGAACTAACACCACTTTTAAATTAGTGCTATCAGGAGATTAAAAAAAAAATGTAATTAATGACAGGATTTGTAATTAATTAATCAAATTAATCACATTTTAATCTCGTGTGTGTGAGAGAGAGACCGAGACCAATTTCTGTGAGCATGGTTTAGTGGTTTTGTGGTTTGTTGGTTTGGTGGTTTGTTGAAGTTCGCTCACACTCGCTCTATCACCGGTAACAACAGAACTTGTCCGGACGTGTTTATCGTTCAAATGATCCGTCAGGCTGGAGCAGCTTCAGTGATCGGAAAATTCTTATTTTACAAAAGCTCCAAATCACTGCGTTCTTGTTGATCTTCGTTGTCTTCGTTCTTTTTTATAAATAAAGTTGCCGTTCAAAGGCCCTGGCAGCTCCTCGACCCCTGAGTCGAATCCATGTCAGTTTCCTCCAGGCTTTCTTTGTTTGATTAGCGACACAGGTGGAAGTGACGCCACTGCCAAGTCGCCTACAGGTCCTTCAGTGGGACAAATTTATTGTGTTAATTTTTATAACGCGTTAATTTGCAGTGTGATTAATTAATCAAATTAACGCGTTAAACTGACAGCCCTACTTTTAAATAAATACAAAACTGAATACTGTAACTTTTTGGTTGGGTGTCCGCCACCTACTTATTTCTTTGGATATGTCATTGCTCTGCTTAGAATGTTCCACAGTATGGCATTAAACAGCTCTACCTTACATTTATTCAATTACAGGTGTTTTTATTGCTCAGAAATACTTAGAATGGGCACACTAAAACTAAAACAGGCATTCTGACTGTGAGCGGGGTCGCCTCTCCACAGATGTAACTTGTCTGGTTTGGTCTGCATAAAGATAGGAAGGTTAGGTAATGCCATACTGTGAAACATTCCAGACAAAGCAATAACATCTCTACCGAGAAAAACATAAGACAAGTTACACAATGGACCGTTAATATAGACCTATCCAAGTCGTACCTGCGTCTATTGAGTTACCGTGAGCTAATCTTTGCGGGACAGATCTGTGGATTATAGATCTGGGATTATAGATTTGGGATTATAGATCGGGCCTCACGCCGTCGAGTAATCCCCACTCGCATGTCTCACTTCTCAGGTCAAACGTTTCAGCGTCTGGGGCTAAACATGTCCGCTAGCTAGCCCCCGCGCCACAGAGGAGCAGGGGAATCTATGGGCTAAGCTGCTGCGTCGTTACAAGCACTCTGTAAATCTGGACTACAGCAGTTCACTTGAGTACAACTGCGGGGAGGGGACAATGCTTATCAGTCCTTTGTATTCACTGTGGGGAGAACAGACTGAAGATCACAGAAGGACTCCAGGATAAGGATGTATGGCAGTGTAAGTGGATTATGGTGATCTCAAACAGGGATGGGGATTGATAAGATTTTCACGATTCCGATTCCATTATCGATACTGCTTAATGATTCAATTCTTTATCAATTCTCTTATTGATTCTAATTTGGGGAAAAAAGGAGAACAAACTGTTTGATTAGCACCAAGAGTAGCACTAGTCCTGGTCTAGTCCTGGTCTAGTCCTGGTCTAGTCCTGGTCTAGTCCTGGTCTAGTCCTGGTCTAGTCCTGGTCTAGTCCTGGTTTAGTCCTGGTCTAGTCCTTGTTTAGTCCTGGTCTAGTCCTGGTTTAGTCCTGGTCTAGTCCTGGTCTAGTCCAGGTTTAGTCCTAGTCTAGTCCTGGTCTAGTCCTGGTTTAGTCCTGGTCTAATCCTGGTCTAGTCCTGCTTTAGTTCTGTTTTAGTCCTTGTTTAGTCCCGGTTTAGTCCCGGTCTAGTCCTGGTCTAGTCCTGCTTTAGTCCTGGTCTAGTCCAGGTCTAGTCCAGGTTTAGTCCTGGTCTAGTCCTGGTCTAGTCCTGGTCTAGTCCTGGTCTAGTCCTGGTCTAGTCCTGGTCTAGTCCTGGTCTAGTCCTGCTTTAGTCCTGGTCTAGTCCTTGTTTAGTCCTGGTTTAGTGCACAGGTTAATGTTGACACAAGCCGCTGCTTTCACCTAATATCTCCATTTGATGCAGAAATAATATGATAATAATATGACTCACCCCGTGTCGCTCTGTTGTCGGAAAATTCGCGTGTCTCCATGTGTATTCGCGTATTCGCTTATATCCCCGGACTTTCTGCTGCTAAAGTATCCAACCGCACTTTGTACAGGAGCTGCGGAGAAACGGACCTGTCCTGAACCTGTCCTGAACGTCTCCCGAATGTGTCATGTGTCCAAGTGGAAGTTAAAAGTCCATTTAATGCTAATAACCTCAATCTACAGATTTTGCCCTTTCTTGATCCATTTCCTAAAACTCACATCCTCTATTGCCCGGGTCATCAAGGCCTACTCCTGTGCAGCCAGGATGAGTGGCTCAATTGCAAACAAAAGCATCATATGTCTTTTTTTAAGCCTAAGCCTTATCATAAACATCATATAGTCATCCTTAAGTAAAATAAACCCATAGCACCACACCAGCTGTGGCACAGTAATTGTTCTTGTTCTCTGGTCCAGTCCATACGCTGATATCCTGATTGTCTGTGTATTCTAACACACTGCATGTTTTCTGTGCATAATCCTCTGGGAATTCCATAAATCCACTTTAAGTGCTTTACCCACGCGAGCCGTAAACATTTAATAACATGTAATCAATGCTGGAGTTTAGGAGGTCAAACGTTGCCCTTTCCCCACTCTCCTCTGCTGCTGGAGCTGTGTGTCTATTCACGAAGCTTTGGAAAATAAATAAAGACCTTAATAGTGTGTCTTAAAGGAAGGGCAAAGGTCATCGTGCTAGGGCAATGGATCAGGAAAGTGCCAGTTCAGATGATATGGGCTAAGTATAAAGGTGCACCATGTAACTTTAATGATAGTGTGTCCGCCACCTGGTTGTTTCCATGGAGATGTTGTTGCTTTGCCTTAGCTATCTCCATAAAGACAATCAGGGGCAATACCAGGCCATGTTACAGGTCAGATCTGTGGAGGGGCAACCCTGCTCACAGCATGTATTTCAAGATATGGTCTTTACAATGAAACACATGCACACAAATAAATGTACGTTAGGTGGAGACATTAGAAAATAGTTTCTCTTTTCAATAAAATAAATGAACATAGAGCCTAATATTATACAAAAATGAACTAAAACTAGGACAAAAAAACCCCAAACTAAACTCTAAATCAGGAGTACCGAGCTTTAACCTCACACAGCAAGATTGATGATATTTGTGAATTCACAAACTCACGAGAATCCATCATGGCTCCACTGGTGCGACAGGGTCCGACAGGTGGTGGGCGACCAATCACAGAGCAGCGTATAAGGTTTGTGTGGAAGTCAAAGGGGAAAAATAAAACATGGCGACGCTGACACTCGTACTTCAGTCTGTTTTAGCATCACGTGGACTGTTTAGTTTGTGTGAAGAATCCCTCAGTCGTCCAAGTAGAATCCATGGTAAAGGGAGAAATTTAATTTGTCAACTGGACAAAAGTTTATTTGGTGGAAGACGTTTCGCAGCTCATCCAAGCTACTCCGTCAGTTCTGGCTAGAGTGCTGGTGGACACTGCTTATATCTGCCTGCAGGGAGGAGCTAACTACAATGAAATTAATATGAAACTATCCCACCTCTTTGTTTTCAGTTTCTGTCTGGGGTCTTCGACCAAATAAAGTTTGTCCAGTTGACAAATTGAATTTCTCCCTTTACCATGTTTAGTTTGTGAAAAACATACAGAAGTTAAGAGCTTTGTGCATTTGTCTGTGCTCTTGTCAATGTAACACAACTTGTGACTCTTCAACCACTCAGATTTGAATCATGACGTTTCCTGAACATTTTCAGCAAGAGCCATCTCAGACTGAGAATGTGTAGAACTCAATTCAGAATGAGTAAAACTGACCGAACCGTGGTGTTAACTGTGAACACACAGTAAATCACAATACAAAAGTTGTCAACAAGAGAGACGGTGCTTTGCAGCAATAACAAGCCATATCTGCGGTGCTGCATTAATGAGGCTTTGGTTATCTGCACCATGCGCCTTTTCCGTCAGAAGTTGTTCTTGTAAAGTTGCTGTCTAATGTCATAAAGTGTTTTATATTTATCCTCATGGCTGTAAACTTTCCGTAATCCATCACGAGTCATTTTCCGAACTCCTGGATGCAACACACAGTGTTTACGTGAGTGTAGGGGTTTTCGAGAACGTATTTTAAAAGAATAAGAACGTTGCACGGGTGCGTTGGAGGAGAAGGAGCACCCCCAAAACATAGATAACGGATTTTCAAATGGCATCGGAAGTTTATTTTAACACCACATGCTTATTTCCTGTCTTGCCCTTGCTAAAAAGCCCGGAGACGCTCCGCTGATGCTGAAAAATTAGAACTCCAACCTAATTTGAGTGACTTGAAGCGTAATGACGGCCGCGTATGACACTGCTGGTGTAAATTGTCCGACCAGTTAAAATGGAAAGCAATACCTACGCGTTTGCTGCTCGTATGCTCTGCTGCTGCGTTTACGTGCTGTTACTGCTTTGGTGTAAATTGGGGGTTAGCGGTAAATTAGAAAAACCCACCCTTATGTGCCCATACCCGCCCTTCAGTGTCACAGAGCCGCACAACGACAATAGACCTGCCCTGACCCTGAAGACAAGGCTGTACCTGCGAATAACTGCTTTAGTCCCTCTTCTGTCCATGCCATCACATAAGAGCCAACTCTTGTATCTAAGCAATGAGAAAGACATGTTATGACAAAGCTTCACTTTTTCCAAGCTGCTGAGAACTGCTCTACACGATCCTGGTGTTTATATTTCGCTTATTTATCCATAAATCAAGATATGAAGTTTAATAACGTGAGAATGAGACACCTTCTTTCGTAGTCTATGTACAGTCTATGTTCTTCCCACAACAACGTCCCATGGCATGAAATTTTCAATTTCTGAGGTTTTTGAACGTTAATGTGAGCTCCCCTACCCTGTTTAGCCCCCCCTTCCATGGCTAAAAGTTGCGAAATGTGTAAACTGAGCATTTGTGATCCTTTTCTGCATTTGAAAAAAAGGCAGCCCAAGCGGGCGATTCTGAACAAGGGAAATTTCCGACGTCACACGCAAATGCAGTTCCACCGCCCGTGTGTTTCTACCCACACTCTCTGTAAATCACGCCCAGAGAGTTTGGACTGCGAACGAGCTACGCAATGCGAGATGCGTTTTTTTATTTGCCTGGAGGCACGTGAGAGTGTTTCCAGGCTCGGATGTCCTTTATCCGAGCCTCCGAACCTCTGAAACAGCAGTGGTTTCATTTTATTTTCTGTGGAAATGTGTTTATTTTTCAATGGAACGCTTCTCATATCTTCTTCTGCGCAAAAACGCGGAAGTGGGTGACAGTGCACAGCGCACCGCTAAACGAGGAAACAGCGGAGAGTTTGGCCACGCCCCCACCTGCTGCACCGGCCTGTCTCTGTCCTCCTCATTTGCATTCAAGCAACAACGCCCAGAATAAAGTGTTTCAGAGACACATTTATGACTGTGTTCATGGGTCTTTCTCATGCACTGAGTCTTGATTTTGAAGGATTAATTTACAGTATTAGGGAACCATTAAGGCGCCATATAAAAGCATCAAGAAGTACCATGTCATTAGCCTGGGAATTCCCAGGCCGCTTCCGTTCGTTTTGAACTGGAAGGCAGCCTGGAAACTCGTCCAAGCGAGAGTCCCAGATTTAGGGCCCCAATCAGAGAGCGGGGGAGGTGTGGCAAGACGGTGACGCGTACCACATGACAAACGGAAGCTTGTAGTTTGAACTGACAACTGACATGATTGGCTATGGACTTACGTATACGCTCAATGATAGACATTCATAACGCCCAATAAACGGCTGTTGGCAATCGCTAACCACACCTCCGCTACGGGATTTTTCGAAGCGAGTTTCCAGACCCATATCTCACTTGTGATATGGTCAGGTGTTAACCAGACTACCATGTCATGGGATCTTTAATAAAATTATATTCTGATCTGTCTATGCAAACTACCAAATGTCCAGTCCAAAAACAATAATTTTGTCTTCTTTTATACATTTCTTGGGTTCTTTTTAAAGACAGTATAGTAGGAGATGTTGGCATGTTTTCGTTCTAGCTGTCTTCAGAAGTGTCCTCTGTTCGTGGAGATATATCAGTCAGTCAGATATATCAGTATATATCAGTCGTATATCAGCTGTTGTTACTTCCTGTGGGCGTGGTCAGCCTGATGGGCCGATAAGGTCGCTCAGACGGACAACGCCTTCTGTCGCCCAGTGGTCTCTGGAGGACACACTGTCTCCTATAGTCTAAACTTCACCCATAGTCTCGTACTATATTGTCTTTAAAAAGAATCCAAGAAGTTAAAGGAAAAGTAACGTTTTTTTACAATCTGAGCCTTCTTTCGGCAATAAAACAAGTAGTTTTACTCACCCATAGCAGTTTGGTGTCAATTTGAGCAGTTTCGTAGAAGTTATGTTGTAGCGTATCCGTTAACTTGAGTGCTCGGGGCATTACTTTGCGGTCTCCAAATAACACAAACTTTAGCACTTTTCAAATCATAGAAGCCCGATATCTTAGTCTACGATTTCGTTTGAAGCAAAAGTGGCCTGTAATCTGAGATTTAGCCATAGTTTCGAGTAGATGAGGAGGCCAGTGCGCATGTGCGGAGTGTGCTCTCAGCTCCCGGGACCCAAACATGAAACGCAAAGCTGTAAACTATGGATAAATCTCGGATTACAGGCCACTTTTGCTTCAAACGAAATCGTAGACTAAGATATCGGGCTTCTATGATTTGAAAAGTGCTAAAGTTTGTGCTATTTGGAGCCCGCACGGGGCATATTACATGCTTGGGGAATATATTATATGCCCCGAGCTATAGCTAGAAGTTGCGCTAGGCTAACCGCAAATCTAAAACATCTCTGGAAGTGCTCCATATGACACCAAAGTGCTATGGGTGAGTAAAACAACTTGTTTTATTACCGAAATAAGGCTCAAATTGTAAAAAAAAAAAAAAAACACGTTACTTTTCCTTTAATACCAACAGTCCAATTGACCACTTTTTAAAATTTGAGCTCCACGGTGAAATCAGCATCTCCCCATCATCTCTCTCAGGTCAAACTCTGCAGCAGAAGCAGAGGAGCAGCCATTTAAACTCTGTGTGCTAATACAGCCTCTGTGTGTGAGGCCAACAACTTAATCTGCTCCTCATTAGGGTGTATAAAAACTCTGATCGGTATTCCAGGCACAGACACAGGAAGCTCTAAGTACAAAGCAGTAGTGGTGAGTGGAGAGTGGGGAGATCTCAAGTGTGAAAAGAAGATGGAAGTAATTGACTTTGGCTAGATCATATTTGGCATCGTATTACAGCCGCTTTTGACAAGTCATGGTATGTGAAATCGCCACAAAAACAGACCTGGAGTTGTGTTTTGTTTCATTCACACATGTTTGAGTAATCCTTTATTATTATCTCCAAAGCTCGACATGCTCTGCTCCATCTTGTGATGCCATGAAGGTGTAGTTTACCTTTTACCTTTAGTTCAGTAGAGATTGGCAAATCCAGAGCTGAAATCATCAACAGGAGAGAGATTGGCAGGAAAGAGTTTCCTTCTCTGCGGGACATTTTTCAAGACTCTGTGCTCGCTCAGGCCAGATGGATTGTCGGGAACCCCTCTCACCTGTTGCATGGGGAATATGAAATGCTCCCATCAGGCAGACGCTATCGAGCGCATAACTTTAAGCGAAACAGATATAAACTCTCATTTGTGCCCACTTCTGTTGCACTCTTGAACAAATTTGGACAAAATAGGCGCACTTAGGTCGTTTTCACACCTGCCTTGTTTGGTTTGTTAAAAATGAACCAGAGTTCGTTTGCTCCTTTGATTCGGACCTTTTGGGCTGGTGTGAATAAAAAACAAAAATCTCGGCGCAAACAAGCGAACCGAGACCACATAAAAAGCTCCGTCTCGGCACGGTTCCATACGAACTCTGGTGCGGTTCGTTTGAGGTGAGAATGCAGACCGGACTCGATCCGACACAAGTTGGCTTTTTGTACTTAACGAGCTCCCGTCGTCTGTCGAGCATTATGGGAAACTGAGGCTGACGAAACGAAACTTAATGAGGCTCACTTATGTTTTGCGTGAAGAGCAAGAGTCACAATTTGATGCGCGCACATGAGCGCTGTCCTCCGTAGCCGTCTTGCCCTGTGTCTTTGTCGTTTGGAAATTGATTGTAAAATAGTGTAAATCTCACGATGCTGCTCAAACATTTGTGCGAACTGTAAAAACTGAGCAAACCATATCGCTAAGGCTAGATTGAAAACAGCGCGTAACACCATGATTCTCCTCTTTTACGTGTTTGGACACGGCGTTTTGACATGGTTCATTTCTGTCCAATGGCTGAACGACCTCAGCACACGTGGTTTTGTTTATAGACGTTAGTTCGCTTGGGGGGAAAACTGCAGTGTGAAAGCGAACCGCACCAAAATAAAAATAAAAATAAAAAAATTGGTCCGGACCAAAGCAAGTGAACTATCAGACTTTCCTGGTGTGAAAACGACCTTAGTCACTTTATATTGAACGGTGCAATAACTATTGTGCAATGTGCAGTGCACAAATGGACAATGGGCATCAATGATGGACAAATGTATCTTGCGATGAGCTGCAACTGTTTTCTGTCTTTCTGTCTGTACTGTATGTGTGAGTGTAACTGTGTTTTTAAGCTGCGGGCAGTGAACTCAAGACAATAACGTTTATCTTATCTTATCTTATCTTAACAGAGTGTTTTCTGTTTGAACGAAGAACACAGCCTAAATATTACATGTGTTAATGAAACAAAACACAACTCCGGTTATGTTTGCGATGAGTGAATGATCTGGTCAAAAACTGATCAGGTAACTTCAGTTGAAAATAAGGAATAATTTTTACACTAGAACATGTCAATTATTATTTTCTGTGTCACACCTTAGAGTTCACAGCATCTCCTCAGAATATGTTAATTCTCACAGCCAACTTAAAACATGTGTTAGGACAGAAACACCAATATGTGTCTAATTTTCCTACATGTTGTGAATTAATTAGCAATAATCACATGTCTCCATCACCGTGGGACAGTGCGAAAGTGACGTTTAAATTTGTTTAAATGTGAATGGTGTGACAGTTTTTCATGGTAACTACCGAAGCAGGCAAATGAACAAAATTCTATATTTTAAAGCCACATTAAGTAATTTTTCTACCACAAAATACACTAAAGTTACAAAAAATCCAGTCTGCAAAGACTGCAGGTGTCTACGATGACGCTTTGCGGGGCTTTTGAGGAGGCCAGGATGGACGAGCGCGTCTGACATGTTTGTCACTGCACAAGTGAACACTCTGCAGCTACACTAAGAACTTAAATGTTCAGTTTTATCTGCAGACTGAACAAATGAGACAATGGAATAATAATGACACTCACAAACTTAAGACTCAGTACAACACGATGTCAGTCCAATATGTGGAGACACTGGTGTGGTTCTTTTAAAAACATAAATGTTTATTGTTTTGTATTGTCACTGTCCTTGTCTGTTTTACAAAATGGACCATGAGTCTGGAATAAAGATGAATTGAAATAAAGTAAAAGCATATTTTTATATTGGTCATGTTTATTGCATAAAATTTATTTTTTGACCTTACTGTGGGCAGGCTTGGATCTCTACAAACCTTACTCTTACCGACTATAATATTCTACAGCAGGGGCCACCAACCTTTTCAAAGCCGAGGGCTACCTTAAGGTCATCAAATAATACGAGGGCTACCAGCTCAAGTAAGATAATTCAAAAGTCTAAATAATGCACTTTTATGCTGTATTATTATTTATTTGATCACAATGTATGCATACATGCATTAGTTATGTGTAAATGACCACATTTGTGTTTCATTGTCAAAGCGACATTTATTTTGTGCAAATGAACATGTCACAATTAGATTAGCAAAAATATACTAGTAATGTGGTAATGTAGTAATAAATTTAACATTATTTCAACTCCTTTTTTTGTTTTAAACAAATCAAACTCTTATAATTTCAACATTGAAGCAGGCTGAATGATTTCAAATAATAATAATAATAATAAACACCATTAGCTGAGCCGTACTGCTGTTGTCCACGGACTCGTCGCTCTGGATGCTGAACCACCTGCATTCACGTAAGTCCTTGTCCAGCTGCTCATTCAAGTTTTCGGAAATAGCAGACACCCGTCTTGTCACTGTACTCGCACCAAGTTGTACATCGGCCAGAGTTGAGATGACGTCTGATCCATTTTTCTCGTCTTTAAAAATTGTCTCAGCAATCATCATCATCGCTCCTTTTACAGTATCTCCATCTGAAAATGTCTTTTTGGTTTTTATCAAATAATTTGTTGCCTTGAAATAAGCCTCGGCTGCCTTTTTAGCCTTTTTCAGTGGTCTAGTGAAGAAAGAGTGCTGCTTGGCAAAAGCAGCCTTTAACTCTCGTGCTTTCTGAGCTCGAAGTGCACTCTTAAGGGGAAAGTTTGTGTTGAAGCTGCCGTGATTCGTAGCGACTTTCCACATTGTGCCGTTTCAAAATCACCACTGTAGCTCCACAAATGAGACATACACACTTCTCTCTTTTCCATGTAAAAAAGAACTCTTCTTTCCAGTCAGTGTTAAAAACATACGATTTCTTTCTCTTCTCCGCCATGCTGTCTCGTCTTTTTTTTTGTTTTTTTTTTGATGAGTCCAGCTGCATCAAACAGGTTCATTGTCATGCGCAGATAAGTGAACTTTGAACTCGGACAACATATTTTAAATTTTAAAATCTGTAAGTGTTTTTATTATTAGCCTACTTTAAAATATGTGCATATAAAGGCGCAGCATTTTTGTAAAACATTATTATTTATATAAGTACGAGGGCGACCTGTTCTATTTTTAGAACCTGCTCTGCGGGCGACTGAAATGGGGCTCACGGGCGACCGGGTGCCCGCGGGCATAGGGTTGGTGACCCCTGTTCTACAGCATGGCATAAAATGTATCTATCCCCATGGAGAATGTTCCAAAGTATGGTTTTACTGTAACTATCTATTTCCGTGGAATCATGCGGGTGACGTGCTGCTTCCAAAAAGTTACATACTGTATCTTTAAAAGTGCATTGTGTAACTTTTCTGGTGGTGGTTCCATCACCAACTCGTCTTCACTGAGATGATTTTGCTTTGTCTAGAATGTTCCACGGTGGAGATTAAACCTATCTGTATCTCAACGGAGACAACTACAGTACAGGCTACATTGCAGGTCAGATCTGTGGAGCGGAAACCCTATCCACAGTGAGAATGATTGTATTTTTGAGCAATGGAAACACCCATAATGGATAAATGCTAGCTAGATGGGTTTAAAGCAGGGGTCTTCAATGTTTTTCAGGCCAGGGACCCCCAAACAGATGGCGAACTGGGCCAGGGACCCCCTACTATATATACGGCATAGAATTGTGTTTTATATTAAACTGAGCTTAGTGTCATGTATAAACATTGCTACTCTGTTATGGTGCATCCAATACAAGGAAATAATACACAGGTTAATACTGTATTTTACACTATAAAATATAAAATTATATTATTTTAAAGTCAAAAGATTTCACGACCCCCCCCTGCAGTACCTTGCGACCCCCCTGTTGAAGACCTCTGGTTTAAAGGGATAGTGCGTTTTTAAAAAAAGAGTTTCCTTCTAAAAGTTACATGTGTTGACACCAGCTTACCTCTGACACTCTCAGCTGATCCCGGTTCGGCTCGCTTTCTCAAGCCCATGTAGGGAGGTCCGGTAGCTTCTTTGGAACATTAAATAAAGCTTGTTTTTCTTCTCAAAACAAAACATTTGTCTGAAAGGTGATATATTTGCGTCCCAAACAGTTGTCAACGAAACATCCAGCAGCGAATTTAGCGATCGCATATTGTGTCTGCCGACTCGTATTACTGCGCTAACGTTAGCGTATCAGCCTGTTCACCTTTAGCGGAAGTGTACGGCAGATGCGGTCCGCCGCAAGGGGAAGTTTACAAATGAACAGGTCTGTCTGTTCACCCTGGTCGGTCACTACTTTAGGTAAACGATAGAACTGCAGGTGTTTTTCTCTGTCCGATCTATTGTGACACAGAGGACCCGACAATAGTTGACCATTTTGCTTTTTTTTTTTAAACTTGGTGGCATAAGTGGAATGTTTGTTTTGTTTCGAGTATCTCCAACATGGCCGACTTCCGGATTATGACGTCAAGTGAAAACACACTATTCGGTCTGTATTAAAATAATTGGCACAGCTCTTTATTTCAAATGTACAATTATCGTTGCAGTGTTTTAAATTCATATTATAAACACATTTTTTTAGCAACATTCAGATTTCAGAGACCAGAAACTACCATTACCATTTAAATTCAACTTTTAAATACATTTTCCAGTTTTCCCATTTTCCACGAATCAATCTCTTGTTAGCTTGTGCATCATTAAAAGTCGGTGTACTTTGGCGCGTGATGACAAAAATACGAAAAAGGCTAATTACATTCAGGCAGCCAAGAAATATGGTGCAAGACCGATTTCCCATTTCAAAATTTCAATATATTAAAAAAACCCATCGTGTTCTTTCTACAAACTTCACTAATGAGCAGAAATCTCCCTCCATTTGACTTTTTAATCAGAGGTGGGACTAGGCTCGGTGGCTCATATCCCCGTGTTAGGCCTGTAGTGCTTTCAGACATGTTTAGAAGCTTGTGTGTTTAAGCGGTGAATCATCGGCTTGTCTCTCCAGGACTAATCAGACCCTGCACATGTGAGGGGGATTTTTAATGACTTTTAATACGAGCTGCCTCACTTAATCACTACCACAGTTATATGGTATAAGTATGGTATAAGTGTGGTATAAGTATATGGTATGTACTGCAGGAGTGTCCAAACTTTTTCCACCCAGGTCTGCGTATACTAACATATTCATACAGCTCTGGAAAAAAATAAGAGAGCACTGGAAAATTATCACTTTTTCTGATTTTACTAATTATAGATATGTGTTTTCTGCACAGCTCAGCATATCAGCACAAATTATCTCTTTCTTAAAGGACCATCATTTTATTTTGACTGTTGACCGTGACACCCTCATCAGCAAAATGTCAAAAATTAGAAAAGTGGACGTTGAGTGCAGGATTTTCCAAGAAAAAATGACTAATTCCTATTTGTTCATGAAGGTGAATAGGAAACCTGTATTATTGTGTTGAAAAGAATTTTTTCTTAAAGGTCCCATGGCAGGAAATTTTCACTTTCTGAGGTTTTTGAATGTTAATGTGAGCTCCCCTACCCTGTTTAGGCCCCCCCCCCCCAGTTGCGAAATGTGTAAACTGAGCATTTGCGATTCTTTTCCACGTTTGAAAAAAGACAGCCCAAACGGGCGATTCTGAACAAGGGAAATTTCTGACGTCACACTCAGAGAAAAATGCAAATGCAGTTCCACCCCCCGTCTGGATGTCTACCCACCGTCTCTGGAAGAGAGTTTGGACCGCAAACGAGCTACGCAATGCGAGATGCGGTTTTTTATTTGCCTGGAAACACGTGAGAGTGTTTCCAGGCTCGGATGTCCTTTATCCGAGCCGCCGAACCTCTGAAACAGCAGTGGTTTAATTTTATTTTCTGTGGAAATGTGTTTATTTTTCAATGGAAAGCATCTCATATCTTCCTCCTCGCTTAAACACGGAAGTGGAGCCAGCGCACAGCGCACAGCGCACAGCGCACAGCGCACAGCGCACAGCGCACAGCGCACAGCGCACAGCGCACAGCGCACAGCGCACAGCGCACAGCAGCGCACAGCAGCGCACAGCGCACCGCTAAAGAGGAAAGAGCGGAGCGTTTGCCCCCCCCCACCCGCTGCACTGGCCTGTCTCTGTCCTCCTCATTTGCATTCAAGCAACAACGCCCAGAATAAAGTGTTTGAGAGACATATTTATGACTCTGACTGTGCTCATGGGGCTTTCTCATGCACTGAGTGTTGATTTTGAAGAAGGATTCATTTACAGTATTAGGGAACCATTAAGGCACCATATAAAAGCATCAAGAAGTACCATGTCATGGGATCTTTAAAGTGTCAGGTTGTTCATAATATTTTGAAAAAGAAAGGGTTGATCAAATAAAAAAGAATTTTGTAATAGATTTGAGTTTCTCTGGACAAATATTTGGACTTATTGCTATTTTTGGGGTATATATGCCATGAGTTTTCTGATCCGGTCCCTTTGAGATCAAAATGAGTTTGACACCCCTGGTTTAGAGCATTTATTTGCAGAAAATGACAAATGGTCAAAATAACAAAAAAGATCCATGTTTTCAGAGCTCAAACAATGCAAAGAAACAAGATCAAATTCATTTTAAAATAACATAATACTAACGTTTACACTTAAGAAGAGTTCAGAAATTAATATTTGGTGCAATAACCCTTATTTTTAATCACAGCTTTCATGCGTCTTGGCATGCTCTCCACAAGTCTTTCACATTGTTCTTGGGTGACTTTATTCCACTCCTGGTGCAAGAGCTGAAGTAGCTCAGCTTTGTGTTTGTGTTGGAATTCAACAGACGCTGGAATGGAATGGCTGTAATACATGTAGAGATGCTGATTTCAGAAAAAAATGCAGTGGTCTCTTAGTTGTTTTTTTCCCCCAGGGCTGTAGTGGAGGGCCATAGAGCTGGTGAGTACAGTGACACTTTCAGATAGATGCATTTTATATGACTTTAACGGAGCCACATCACCTTTAAAAGTCCTAGAACACAATTTTTAGGTCTGTATCGTAATGCAGCGAGTTGTCATTGAGGTTGTAGTGATTGAGATACTGGAATTTGAAGTAAAAAGTACTGCTCAGTGCCTTTATGATCCATGTGGGCCAATTCAGCAGGATCCCTGGGGGACGACAAAAATTGTTCAGAGGCCGGATTTAACCCCTGGGCCATAGTTTGGACACCCCTGATGTACTGAATCTGTATTGTTCATGGAGATGTTAATGCTTTGCCAAGAATGTTCCACAGTATGGCATTAAAATGAGCAGTCTGGAGTCATGGAGGCGAGCAGGTGAAGTCATTTTATCTGCAATTTCATCTCGTTCATCGCTGTACATAACCATAGTCGTAGACACAAAATTCTCCTGCTATTCTTGAGCTTACCTTGCAACACTTAAATGGGGCCATTGTGAGACAGATAAAGGTTATCTTATCTCTTCCAGGTGGAGAAGCATACTGGAAAAGGTATACTATATTGCCAAGTATTCACTCACCCATCCAAGTAATCAAAATCCATCCATTTTCTTCCATAACAGTCTAAGCAGGGACTCCCAGACTTACTTCACCCCAGACATAGTCCCTCCAGCGTGTCCCCGGGGCCTCCTCCTGGTGGGACATACCCAGAACATAATCAAAATCAGGTGTTCATCACTTCCATGGCCATAGCTGTATAAAATCAAACACCTTGGCATGCAGACTGTTTCTACAAACATTTGTGAAATTTGGTGTGGATGAACTTGAGTCCTGACCTCAACCCGACAGAACAACTTTGGGATGAATTATTCCCATAAACACACTCTTAAACCTTTTGGACGGCCTTCCCAGAAGAGTTGAAGCTGTTATAGCTGCAAAGGATGGACCGACGTCATATTAAACCCTATGGATTAAGAATGGGATGTGAGTTAAAGGGATAGTGCGTTTTTTTGGATGTGAATCTGTATGGCGTCCCCTTCAACAGTGTCGTGAGATTAACACTGACTTACTCCTGACAGCGTCCTCTGGGCCCAGTTCTGCGCCGGTTCCGTAGCTCGCGAACGTAGTTCCGGCAAGTTAGCGGGGACAGTTAATAAAGCTTGTTTTTCTTCTCAAAACAAGATTTGTCCAAAAAGTGATACATTTGCGTCTCAAACAGTTGCACACGAAAAATTCAGCAGCCTAATTCGCATTGGTGCTATTTTCCCGTGATTCGTATCACTGCACGCAGATTAGCTGTATTAGCCTGTTCACTTGTAAACATCCGCTTATGGCGAATGTCGCCGTACCACATCCGCTGTAAACATCCGCCGTAAACATCCGCCGTAAACATCCGCTAACAAGTGAACAAGCTAATACAGCTAATCTACGCGAAGTGATACGAATCGAGAGAAAATAGCACCAATGCGAATTAGGCTGCTGAATTTTTCGTTGCAACTGTTTGAGACGCAAATATATCACTTTTTGGACAAATGTTGTTTTGAGAAGAAAAACAAGCTTTATTAAATGTCCCCGCGAACTTACCGGACATACGTTCCTGAGCTCCAGAACCGGAGCAGAACCGGGCTGAGACGACGCGGTGAGCGGTAAGCCAGTGTTAATGCACGACACTATTAGAGGGGAACCCATACAGATTAACATAAAAAAAAAAACTATCCCTTTAAGTTCTTATGCAAGTCAAGGAAGGTGAGCGAATACTTTTGGGGATATAGTGTAACCTTCTGTAACATCACAAGGTGGGACAGAGTATTTTGAGCTCTGGAGATGTAGACAGACTAATAATAAAGGATCACAAAACACAACTCCATGTATGTTTTCGAGGAGGAAACATTGTAACACGGTATAAAGGTCACAAGGGTAAATTTTGCGTATTATATAGGACCTTTAAAGGGATATGCCACCCCCAGGTCAAATTTGGGCATCTCCCCACAGTCCAGAGACTAAAATAAGTGGTGGAAAGCGTTTTCCTGCTCACCCAGCCATTGTCCGAGTCTGTCGCCACTGACCGCCGCGGTATCTGGTGCTCCTCCGCCTTAGACTGGAGTCTAACGTAGCCAGAGAAAGATTTCGGCCAAAAGGAATTTATTTGCTCGATGCGTTTCCCAATTACTTTCTGTGTAGTGCGCATTCATACCGAGTGCAAATAAATGTGCAAATCAACACGGAGAGCTTGCCTTGGTCATTTTGGGTGGGAACTATTTTCCAGTGCGTAAGAATACAGCCGTATCACGCAGCACGCTGCCAGGGGAATCCCTGTTACGCACCGGGAAGGGAGTTCCCCTGTTGCACAACGTGGTGCGTGATACGGCTGTATTCTTCCGCACTGGAAAATAGTTCCCACCCAAAATGACCAAGTCAAGCTCTCCGTGTTGATTTGCACATTTATTTGCACTCGGTATGAATGCGCACTACACAGAAAGTAATTGGGAAACGCATCGAGCAAATTCATTCCTTTTGGCCGAAATCTTTCTCTGGCGACGTTAGACTCCAGTCTAAGGCGGAGGAGCACCAGATACCGCGGCGGTCAGTGGCGACAGACTCGGACAATGGCTGGGTGAGCAGGAAAACGCTTTCCACCACTTATTTTAGTCTCTGGACTGTGGGGAGATGCCCAAATTTGACCTGGGGGTGGCATATCCCTTTAAAGATCCCATTACATGGTACTTCTTGATGCTTTTATATGGCGCCTTCGTGGTTCCCTAATACTGTAAATCAGAGGTCTTCAACAGGGGGGTCACGACCCCTAGGGGGGTCGCGGAGGTACTGCAGGGGGGTCGCGAAATCTTTTGATTTCACTTTAAAATAATATAATTTTATATTTTATAGTGTAAAATACAGTATTAACCTGTGTATTATTTCCTTGTATTGGATGTACCATAACAGAGTAGCAATGTTTATACATGACTGTGACCAAGACGCGGCTCGCATTCCACGCCCGGCTCCAAGCCAGCGATCCCACTTCTGACACCAAATGTGACCAAGACGGGTAGAGCGGCTGGATTGCAGTGAGTTCCACAAATAGATACTGGAGGCAGGGTTGACGTGGTCCACAGTTTTTAATGTTTTTCTCAGAGTGCACAAAAAATATAAAGTGCTCACGTGCAAAGTGCAGTGCAGAATAAATTAAGGTGCAAGGAGGATGGGAGCGTGGTTCTTCTCCAGCAGCAGAGCCGTCTTTCTTAGGTACCAGTACAATAGGACTGCACCATTCACTACTTGACACTTCAATCATTCCTAGCGCCAACATTAGCTTGATTTCCTTTTGCAACACAGGGACCAACCGCTCAGGGATCCTGTAGCTCCTCTGGCGTTGTTGCATCCATACTGTTAAGACTGATGCTGGTAAAACCCAACTCTTTACCTAATAGATTCCTATCAATGTCAGTAACAACCTGGTCATTTCTGCTACGACCAGTATGCAGCTTGCCTGCAGGAGCACCAATTAGCTCCTTCAATCGTCTCTCATTAGCAGTATGAATATCTTCATCTTCAGGTTTAATCACAAAAATGCCTTTGCTCCCTTCACTTTTTGATAATTGTTGGAGTGGCGAATGTCCATTTGCACAAAAGCGCTGCGTGCCTTGCCAGTCAATAGGGGGACAAGGCGGACCGCCCACTCTTCCTTTGGCCAATGACAAACTTGGGCCATCCGCTCAAATGTGATTAAAAAATGTTCAATGTCATCTTCTGGGGTCAAGATTGGCAGTTTGGGCTCCCTCTGCGGTCTATAGCCATAGCCGCCAGGGTCCGGGCCATAATCTTCACCACCATCATCCTCATCATAGTCACCTGATGGCTCATTTTGTCCTTGCACATACAACTCAGAGTGCTCGGACCTCCTCTGCTGCTGCTGGATTTGCTGGAACTGCCGCTGCATGGCCTTCCAGCGCTGCTCCTGTTGAAGCTGGTCTTTCTCCTGCTTCCTTTCTCTGGCATCTTGCCTCTCGATCAATGCTTTCACGAGAGCAGTCAACTCCTCCACTTTATCATGGGACCCACTTGTGCCCTCTTGGGGGTCAGATGTTACAGCTAATTGGTGCTCCTGCAGGCAAGCTGCATACTGGTCGTAGCAGAAATGACCAGGTTGTTACTGACATTGATAGGAATCTATTAGGTAAAGAGTTGGGTTTTACCAGCATCAGTCTTAACAGTATGGATGCAACAACGCCAGAGGAGCTACAGGATCCCTGAGCGGTTGGTCCCTGTGTTGCAAAAGGAAATCAAGCTAATGTTGGCGCTAGGAATGATTGAAGTGTCAAGTAGTGAATGGTGCAGTCCTATTGTACTGGTACCTAAGAAAGACGGCTCTGCTGCTGGAGAAGAACCACGCTCCCATCCTCCTTGCACCTTAATTTATTCTGCACTGCACTTTGCACGTGAGCACTTTATATTTTTTGTGCACTCTGAGAAAAACATTAAAAACTGTGGACCACGTCAACCCTGCCTCCAGTATCTATTTGTGGAACTCACTGCAATCCAGCCGCTCTACCCGTCTTGGTCACATTTGGTGGCAGTGGTGGGATAAGTGGGATCCTACCCGCCACAGTGGTCACATTTGGTGTCAGAAGTGGGATACAGGTTTTTGATGTGTGACTGGTCGCTGCAGTCTCATGGTCACATTTGGTGTCAGAAGTGGGATCCCGCCACAGTGGTCACATTTGGTGTCAGAAGTGCTGCCCCGCCACAGTGAGTCCGCAAATTAACATGATGCTAAGAGGAGGAAGAAAAGCTGAGGAGCCAGATGAAGGAAATGCTGTAACATCTGACCCCCAAGAGGGCACAAGTGGGTCCCATGATAAAGTGGAGGAGTTGACTGCTCTCGTGAAAGCATTGATCGAGAGGCAAGATGCCAGAGAAAGGAAGCAGGAGAAAGACCAGCTTCAACAGGAGCAGCGCTGGAAGGCCATGCAGCGGCAGTTCCAGCAAATCCAGCAGCAGCAGAGGAGGTCCGAGCACTCTGAGTTGTATGTGCAAGGACAAAATGAGCCATCAGGTGACTATGATGAGGATGATGGTGGTGAAGATTATGGCCCGGACCCTGGCGGCTATGGCTACAGACCGCAGAGGGAGCCCAAACTGCCAATCTTGACCCCAGAAGATGACATTGAACATTTTTTAATCACATTTGAGCGGATGGCCCAAGTTTGTCATTGGCCAAAGGAAGAGTGGGCGGTCCGCCTTGTCCCCCTATTGACTGGCAAGGCACGCAGCGCTTTTGTGCAAATGGACATTCGCCACTCCAACAATTATCAAAAAGTGAAGGGAGCAAAGGCATTTTTGTGATTAAACCTGAAGATGAAGATATTCATACTGCTAATGAGAGACGATTGAAGGAGCTAATTGGTGCTCCTGCAGGCAAGCTGCATACTGGTCGTAGCAGAAATGACCAGGTTGTTACTGACATTGATAGGAATCTATTAGGTAAAGAGTTGGGTTTTACCAGCATCAGTCTTAACAGTATGGATGCAACAACGCCAGAGGAGCTACAGGATCCCTGAGCGGTTGGTCCCTGTGTTGCAAAAGGAAATCAAGCTAATGTTGGCGCTAGGAATGATTGAAGTGTCAAGTAGTGAATGGTGCAGTCCTATTGTACTGGTACCTAAGAAAGACGGCTCTGCTGCTGGAGAAGAACCACGCTCCCATCCTCCTTGCACCTTAATTTATTCTGCACTGCACTTTGCACGTGAGCACTTTATATTTTTTGTGCACTCTGAGAAAAACATTAAAAACTGTGGACCACGTCAACCCTGCCTCCAGTATCTATTTGTGGAACTCACTGCAATCCAGCCGCTCTACCCGTCTTGGTCACAATGACACTAAGCTCAATTTAATATAAAACACAATTCTATGCCGTATATATAGTAGGGGGTCCCTGGCCCAGTTCGCCATCTGTTTGGGGTCCCTGGCCTGAAAAACGTTGAAGACCCCTGCTGTAAATGAATCCTTCTCCTTGAAATCAAGCCTTGGTGCATGATAGAGCCTCTTGGGGTGAGGCCTATTCAGACTTGTGTCTTTGAACACACAGAGACGGGCCAGTGTAGGCGGGTGGGGGTGTGGCCAAATATGCCGCTGTTTCCTGGTTTATCGCTTCCGTGTGTGTAGCGCGGAGGAAGAAAGCAGGAGTGTCCCATGAAAAAAAAACACTCATAGTCAAATTTCCACTGAAAATAAAATTAAACCACTGCTGTTTCAGAGGCTCAGAGGCTCGGATAAAGGACATCCAGGCCCGGAGAGTGTCTCACGTCTCTCCAGGCAAAAACAAACCGCAGCACGTAGCTCGTAGCGTTTGCGCTTCTCTGGGCGTGATTTCCAGAGACGGGGTGGACATCCAGACGGGGAGTGTAAGCCTTTAGCGAGTGTGACGTCAGAAAACTCCCTTGTCCAAAATCGCCTGTTTGGGATGTCTTTTTTTCAAACACGGAAAAGGATCGCCTAAACAGGGGTAGGGGAGCTTACATTAACGTTCAAAAACCTCAGAAAGTGAACATTTCATGCCATGGGACCTTTAAGGTAAAAACGGTGAATCAGTATTGTCACTATTTGAGTTTAGTAGTTGTTATTCATTCATAAATCATGGACTTTGGACACACACCAGTTCTTATGCAGAGCTTGGTGATGCTGGTAAATCCTGATGGATGAGCGTGTGTTGTGTTGCGCTCCACGTCCTCTGGCGCTCTGAGGCCCTGCTCTGTCCCAGCTCTGCCCCAGCTCCATCCGTCTTCTGTGGGTGTGAAGGCTAAGGAGCAGCCCCCTGACCACCACGTCTCATTGATCCGCCAAACGGACGCCGCTCCCCTCTCAAATACGCAAGACAAGCCAAGGCCTCTCAGGGAATTAATAAGTCTGAGTGAGGGGATTTTAAGGTCCTCTGTTACACAAAATAGACTCTTGTGAGGTTTTAGCCATGTTACAGTGTTGTTACCTCTTCAGACCTCTTGAGAAACCTTTTTTTTAAGCAGTCTATCTATATCTCTTAAACTCAAAATGCTCTGTTCCACATTGTGATGTCATGAAGTGGCTATCTTTTACTTTTTGTGCAGTAGAGATGAGAAATTCCAGGGCTGATTCTCCAGATCCAGATGATTCTAGTGAAGGTGTATGGAGTTTAAAAACACAGTGGAGCACTTCCTGTATTACCGCATGACATCACAAGGTGGAAAAGAGTGTTTTTAGTTTAAGAGAAGGGTTCAAAACACAACTCTGGATAAGTTTGTGATGAAGAAAGAACGTTATAGCACAGATCAGAAAATCGAAATATTAACAGTGCAAGTACAGTATGTAACAAAAATGTCAGCGGTGACTTCTCAGCAGTTCCTAAATATCATAAGTGTCACCATGGTTACCACAGGCTCGACATACTGTGTTTTTATTAGGCCTTAGCCAGCCCAGCAGGTTCCCATCATTTAGTCTGGCTCCAACTCGCCCAAAAACTACAGGGCGAAGACATGGATCCAAATATGAGCAGACCAGAGACCAGACCAGAGACCAGAGACCAGAGACCAGACCAGAGACCAGACCAGAGACCAGAGACCAGACCAGAGACCAGAGACCAGACCAGAGACCAGACCAGAGACCAGACCAGAGACCAGAGACCAGACCAGAGACCAGACCAGAGACCAGACCAGGGACCAGAGACCAGACCAGAGACCAGACCAGACCAGAGACCAGACCAGAGACCAGACCAGAGACCAGACCAGAGACCAGACCAGGGACCTGACCAGAGACCAGACCAGAGACCAGAGACCAGAGACCAGACCAGAGACCAGACCAGAGACCAGACCAGAGACCAGACCAGACCAGAGACCAAACCAGAGACCAGACCAGAGACCAGACCAGACCAGAGACCAGACCAGAGACCAGACCAGACCAGAGACCAGACCAGAGACCAGACCAGAGACCAGACCAGAGACCAGACCAGAGACCAGACCAGGGACCAGAGACCAGACCAGAGACCAGACCAGAGACCAGACCAGAGACCAGACCAGAGACCAGACCAGGGACCAGAGACCAGACCAGAGACCAGACCAGAGACCAGACCAGAGACCAGACCAGAGACCAGAGACCAGACCAGAGACCAGACCAGAGACCAGAGACCAGACCAGGGACCAGACCAGGGACCAGACCAGAGACCAGACCAGAGACCAGACCAGAGACCAGACCAGAGACCAGAGACCAGACCAGAGACCAGACCAGAGACCAGACCAGAGACCAGAGACCAGACCAGGGACCAGACCAGGGACCAGAGACCAGACCAGGGACCAGAGACCAGACCAGGGACCAGAGACCAGACCAGGGACCAGAGACCAGACCAGAGACCAGACCAGAGACCAGAGACCAGACCAGAGACCAGACCAGGGACCAGAGACCAGACCAGAGACCAGACCAGAGACCAGAGATGAGACCAGGGACCAGACCAGGGACCTGACCAGAGACCAGAGACCAGACCAGAGACCAGACCAGGGACCAGAGACCAGACCAGAGACCAGACCAGAGACCAGACCAGAGACCAGACCAGAGACCAGAGACCAGACCAGAGACCAGACCAGAGACCAGAGACCAGAGACCAGAGACCAGACCAGGGACCAGACCAGGGACCAGACCAGAGACCAGACCAGAGACCAGACCAGAGACCAGACCAGAGACCAGAGACCAGACCAGAGACCAGACCAGAGACCAGACCAGAGACCAGACCAGAGACCAGAGACCAGACCAGGGACCAGACCAGGGACCAGAGACCAGACCAGGGACCAGAGACCAGACCAGAGACCAGACCAGAGACCAGAGACCAGACCAGAGACCAGACCAGGGACCAGAGACCAGACCAGAGACCAGACCAGAGACCAGAGATGAGACCAGGGACCAGACCAGGGACCTGACCAGAGACCAGAGACCAGAGACCAGACCAGAGACCAGACCAGAGACCAGACCAGAGACCAGACCAGAAACCAAACCTGAGACCAGACCAGAGACCAAAAACTAGAGACCAGAGACCAGAAAAGCTCTTATAAACTCATTGTGGTGAATAATAATCAGAATGCATTAGGAAAATGAGGAATCAGTTTTGATTGTTTATAATAAATTAGTTCTGTTTTTCATGTTTTATTACTGTAAACATCAGATTCAGAAATCAAAATATACCGGTCTGGAAAAAAAATAAGAGACCGCTGTAATTTCTTCTGAAATCAGCATCTCTACATGTATTACAGCCATTCCATTCCAGCGTCTGTTGAATTCCAACACAAACACAAAGCTGAGCTACTTCAGTTCTTGTGCCAGAACTCACCCAAGAACAATGTGAAAGACTTGTGGAGAGCATGCCAAGACGCATGAAAGCTGTGATTAAAAATAAGGGTTATTGCACCAAATATTGATTTCTGAACTCTTTCATTCATTCATTCATTCATTTTCTTCCGCTTTTCCATTTTCTGGGTCGCGGGGGCAGCAGTCCAAGCAGTGTTCTGCTGGCCAGAACACAATGCACCAGCCCCCATGAATCCTCCCGCAGGTGGTGGGTCCACAGGAGGACGGCTCACGTCACAACAGGCCGATTTCTGAACTCTTCTTAAGTGTAAACATTAGTATTATGTACATTTATTTTTATTAGTGCTGTCAGGCGATTAAAAAAAATTAATCTAATTAATTACAGGATTTGTAATTAATTAATCGAATTAATTGCATTTTTAAAATATTTTTTTAGGTGGTTTTTCACTGTGCTGTTCCACAGTGCAAAAAAGGTGCCAAACGTGTGATTTATAGTGGTACAGTGAAAAGACTGCAGACTTCCCCTTTAAGTCTAAGTTTTTCACTCACTCTTTGTCTCCACTGTAAACATGACAAGACTGCTGGCAGACCCCCATCCCCCCTCCAACATTATGTAACATTCATTGGAAAGTTCATTTACACCATTCCACTAATACATGGCGAATATTTCTGGTGCCAAAAGGTGAGCACGTACAGCAGCTTTCATGCAACGTCAATAAATAATATTGTAATGACCTGGGTTAATGGTGTCTGTGCCTTTAAGGGGTTGGCTGTTGGGCGCATGCGTGGGACAGGTGTGGGCGTGTGAGAGAGGAAAAGAGGAGAGTTACGCTGCTGCATGTGCTGTCAGCACTGACCGCCGCGGTATCTGCAGCTACTCCGCGTTAGACTGAAGTCTAACGGCGCCAGAGAAAGATTTCGGCCAAAAGGAATTAATTTGCTCGATGCGTTTCCCAATTACTTTCTGTGTAGTGCGCATTCATATCGAGTGCAAATAAATGTACAAATCAACACGGAGAGCTTGACTTGGTCATTTTGGGTGGGAACTATTTTTCAGTGCGGAAAAAGAAAGCCGAAGCACCCACCACGCTGACAGGGGAATCCCAGTTACGCACCAGGAAGGGAGTTCCCCTGTTACGCAGCGTGGTGCGTGCTTCGGCTTTCTTTTTCCGCACTGAAAAATAGTTCCCACCCAAAATGACCAAGTCAAGCTCTCCGTGTTGATTTGCCCATTTATTTGCACTCGATATGAATGCGCACTACACAGAAAGTAATTGGGAAATGCATCGAGCAAATTAATTCCTTTTGGCCGAAATCTTTCTCTGGCGCCGTTAGACTCCAGTCTAAGGCGGAGGAGCTGCAGATACCGCGGCGGTCAGTGCTGACAGACTCGGACAATGGCTGGGTGACCAGGAAAACGCTTTCCACCACTTATTTTAGTCTCTGGACTGTGGGGAGATGCCCAAGTTTGACCTGTGGGTGGCATATCCCTTTAATGTTGAGTGAGTCCAAACTTCTGTTTAATAAAGTTCATTGGAGAATAAGAGAAGCCTGGAGTCATTACAATATACAAGGCTTCAAATATACAGAGAATACAAATAATTGCCCGTGAAAATTACTCATGGCTCACATGAGCCCCGGAACCCGTGAGGAGGATTTAAACTCCCGGTGTGGATGTGTCCGGACCATCGCACCACAGGAGGAGGGAGGAGGCAGCAGCGCGGGGTGAGTAAATGATCGGGTTTAGTGTGATTTAGCGTGATGGGCAAGACTGACTAAGTCAAAACGTCTAAGTGTGCACCCTTAGTCGCGGCAGAACACGCTGGAGAGGTTATGGGAATTGAAAAGGGTTCAGCGCGGAGTGCAGCAGATACAGACGGGCTCGCGTGTCTTCACATGCTAGAACTGCATTGGTCTCTGTTTGCCGACCAATGGTAGCACGGCATTTCTCATCGGGTCATCGCTGTCCAGGGACAAGACGGACCTGCTCCGTCACGTTTTTATCAATAAACTCGCCGTTCAAAGGCCCCGCACGCCAAATTTAAAATGCGCGCGCATTGAATTGCCGCTCATAATTAATTGCGTTAATTTTTATAACGCGTTAATTAGCAGTGTAATTAATTAATCTAATTAACGCGTTAAACTGACAGCTCTAATTTTTATCTTTATTTTCAGTGCACATTCTATTACATTTTACTACACATTTCACCGCCGCATCTTCCATTGCACATTTTCATGCACACTGCACACTTTGGACATCTGTAAATAGGTATTTATTTATTTATTTTTGCACTTCTTTTATATTTTATATTTTGTCTTAGAAGTTTTTGTATTGTCTTTATATTGTATTTTGTACACTGTCTTTTTGCACTGCTTGGCCAGAGAGAAAACAAAATTTCGATTCACCGTATGTCGAACACATATGGCAGAATTGACAATAAAGCTACCTTTGAACTTTTGAACTTTGAACTTATGCTGTTTTAAAATGAATTTGATCTTGTTTCTTTGCATTGTTCGAGGTCTGAAAACATGTATCTTTTTTGTTATTTTGACCATTTGTCATTTTCTGCAAATAAATGCTCTAAACGATAATATTTTTATTTGGAATTTGGGGGAAATGTTGTCAGTAGTTTATAGACTCAAACAAAAATGTTCCTTTTGCCCAAACATATACCTATAAGTAGTAAAATTTGTTGTATTTCTTGTTTTATATAGTCTACAATCGCGACATTTTAAGCTTTTGATAAATACATAGCCTCAGAATAGCGGAAAGTACTTGACCTGCTCAAACATGAATCAAAAACAAGTCCAGATACTCTGAAATTCAGGCGTTTGTATCACTCTATTCAGTCAATTCAAAAAGCCCCTCTTAAATATCATTCTGTGATACACTCGGGAGGTCATCTGGGTTGCCTCTTTTACAACCAAACCACATTCACAACTTTAGTAACGCCACGGCATCCCTCTCCCACACGCCGCGCTCTCCTATAGCAACCTACCGACACACGGAGGGGACCAGACAAAACAATATGAATTCTCTGAAGCTTTCACAAAGACGTTTTATATCTATTTTTCTTTCTTTTTTTTTTTTTCCCCCCGAAGAGCGTGTCAGATTCCAGTCCCGGTCCCCACTGCTGTTCGCCCATGTGTGACCAACGCATTTAGCCTCACAAACAGAGCCGGAGGAGGCAGGTGGCGTGGTTAGAAGAGAAGAAGAGCAAAAGTGTGTGTGTTTGTGTGTGTGAGACGTGATCACGTGACCCATCCTGGAGCTGCCATGACGACGACTGATGTAAAGACACATTAACGCACATGCTAAGTATAAGGAATGGCTTTTAAATTACAGGAACTAAAAGGTTGATTCTATTAGCTTGTACAGTAGGCTATTTATGAAAAAATAAGATTAAAACGCCTATGACAGGTTGGACTTCTAACTTTACTAAAAAAAAAAAAAAACAACACCACCACACACTTATGATTATTATATACAGCTCCACAGATCTGAATCGTAACTGTAACCTGCTCGTCTCCCTCCTGATAGATAGTTTTTCTAGAATGTTACACGGGCGACAAGCAAGTATCGGACCCTCCACTACGAACAAACAAATTTAAGATTTAGCTAAAAATGTGACTCTTTTTTCTCACTTTTGGTCACGTTTTAGGTTTCAAATTTTACTTCCTGCTTGGAAATCACACTATGGAATTGTTACCTTAGCGTCCGTGTAGTACACAAAACTTCAGAAATGATTATATGGCAAATGGTACCTGCTGAACATTCCACCATTGAGGTACATGTAGAACACCGCTGGCACGACATCACTGCAAAGTATCAATATGTTTTGCATAAAGTTATTGATATGTAGAAAGAAAGAAAGAAAGCTATGCCTTTATTAGTTCCACAGTGGGGAAATTCCAGTTATGCATTTAACCCATCCTGTTATTAGAATGGGTGGGCAGCACATGACTGCGCCCGGGGACCATCTCCATGATCTTCTTGCTTCAGCTTGGTCAGGACCTCAGCTGGAGGATTTTACCTATGGTAATAGTTTTGGGTTGATGAGGGAAACCGGAGTGCCCGGAGGAAACCCATCCAGACACGGGGAGAACATGCAAACTCCACACAGAAAGGCCCAGGCGACCCGGGGATCGAACCCAGACCATGCATGCAAACTCCACACAGAACACACACAAAGGCCTGGGCGACCCGGGGATCGAACCCGGAACCTTCTTGCTGTGAAGCATGAGTGCTAGCCACTCAGCCACCGTGCCGCCACAGCTGTTTCTACAAATTTCTATAAATATTAGGGCTGTCAGTTAAACGCGTTAACTAGATTAATTAATTACACCGCAAATTAACGCGTGCAGGGCCTTTGAACGTCAAGTTTATTTATAAAAAAGTGACGGAGCGTTGTCCCCGGGGAGAACACGTGAAGACGCGTGCGCTCCCCCAGACCCCCTTTCTTTACCTGGAACAATCCCTTAGGACCTCTCCACTCCCCCTGTTTTCCCAGGTACCTTCCAGTCCCCCTTATACCCAGTAGTGTTTGTTCCAGTGCCCACGTCCCCCAATGTGTCTTCTGAGTACTTTGCGAATGTTATTGTGGTTTTAAAGATGACCCATGACATGGTACTTCTTGATGCTTTTATATGGTGCCTTAATGGTTCCCCTAATACTGTAAATGAATCCTTCAAAATCAAGACTCAGTGCATGAGAAAGACCCATGAACACAGGTAGGGTCAAAAAATATGTCTCTGAACACCTCATTCTGGACGTTGTGGCTTGAATGCAAATGAGAAGGACAGAGATAGGCCAGAGCAGCGGGTGGGGGGGGCAAACTCTCCGCTCTTTCCTCGTTTTAGCGGTGCGATGTGCGCTGGCTCCACTTCTGCGTTTTATGCGCGAAGGAAGAAAGGAGAGGCGTTTCAATGAAAAAAACACATTTTCACAGAAAATAAAATTAAACCACTGCTGTTTCAGAGGTCCAGAGGCTCAGATAAAGGACATCCGAGCCTGGAAACACTCTCACGTGCCTCCAGGCAAATAAAAAAACGCATTTCGCATTGCGTAGCTTGTTTGCGGTCCAAACTCTGGCCATGATGGTGGGTAGACATCCAGACGGGAGGTGGAACTGCATTTGCATTTTTTCTTCAATGTGACGTCACATAGTTGCCTTGTTCAGAATCGCCCGTTTGAGCTGTCTTTTTTCCAAACGCAGAAAAGGACCACAAATGCTCAGTTTACACATTTTGCAACTTTTAGCCATGGGGGGGGGGGGGGGGGCTAAACAGGGTAGGGGAGCTCACATTAACGTTCAAAAACCTCAGAAAGTGAAAATTTCATGCCATGGGACCTTTAAAACATGTAATTTTAATAATTAAAGATTAAAAAAAGACACACGCCTGTTTCCCTTATCTGCTGCTCTCCACACGCCGAACCCTTTTCATTATTAACCATACATCCGCGCCGGGCGTTTAAATCCTCCAGTTTTGCGGGTTCCGGTGGTCATGTGAGCCATGAGTAATTTACACGGGCAATTATTTGTATTCTCTGTATATTTGAAGCTTTGTATATTATTTATTGACGTTGCATGAAAGCTACTGTACGTGCTCACCTTTTGGCACCAGAAATATTCGCCATGTAATAGTGGAATGGTGTAAATGAGCTTTCGAATGAATGTTATGTAATGTGGGAGGGGGAATGGGGGTGCACTCTGCAGGTCTGCCAGCAGTTTTGTCTTGGTTACAGTGGAGGTAACGTGCACGGAGAGAAAGAGCGAGGGGAAGTCTCCAGTCTTTTCACTGTACAACTGTAAATATTTTTTCCACGCATTTTTGAAACCTTTTTTGCACTGTGGGAGAGCACAATAAACCAGCTAAAAATGTATTGAAATGCGATTAATTAGATTAATTAATTACAAATCCTGTAATTAATTAGATTAATTTCTTTATTGCCTGACAGCACTAATAAATATTAATTTACGGGAGTTTTTCCAGTGTTGGAGATGGACTATTACTTTTTGTTTTGGTGGAGGCCATCTGTTTGTCTCAGGGCGATGTTCTTGCGTCTCGTTTCTCTTTCCTTGCATCCTCTCCTCGATTCTGCAGGAAATAGGCGAGGAAGTCCCACCCACAGAGGAGACACAGCGAGGAGAGAAGATCTAAACTCCTCACTGAGACTAGGAAAGTTTGATTCTTTTCTCTGACCTCCGCCTCCTGAAGCTTCCCTCAGGTTTACTCCTTCCTTCCGTGGTTTTCCTCGGAACACCGCCTAACGTGACACATTGGATTGACGGCTGAAAAATGGAGAATCGAGGAGAGGAATCGAGGAGAAGGAAGCGAGGAAAGAGAAATGAGACGCAGCCAGTGTAAGGCTTTAAACACCACCGGACCAAGTTACAGGTCAGATCTGTGGACAGGTGACACAGCTTACTGTAAAAAAAAACAAAAGAACGTTCAAGACAAAGCAAAAATCCATGGACGTCCCTTTACCAGAAAAGTTACACAATGGACTTTTAAATATTGTCCTCCTCTTACGATGTAACTCTGTATTTTTATTGCAGTCTCGGCTCAATTTTGGCATTTTTCGAGGAGCCTTCAGAGACTCTACCTGACCTCAAATGCCCGGTAATTCGTATCGATTTGTGCATTACAGGAAAATACCAAATATAGGCATCTTCCTCATTACATTTAATCACATTTCCTTCACTAATAATTGACTTACTGCAGTATTTACTTACGTAATTTCGTCCTCTCAAACTGCTTTTTGGTAATTTATTGTAATGGCCCTTCATTCGATACAAACTAGATTAAGATCGATCATTTAGGCCAAAAAAAAAACCACTTTTACAAACAAATATTCAACCTATTTTTCAGCACTGTGCAACTTTCCGGGTGGAGGGTTTGTTACCATGGAGATTTTGTTATCGTTGTTGCTTTGCTTGGAATTTTCACAGTTTGATATTAAACTATATCGATAAATCTATAAAACAATATCTATACATCTATCGATATTTAACTATATGTATCTCCATGGAGACAAGCGCTATGTCGATTTGCAGGTCTGATTTGTGGAGGGATGGGCCCGTTACAGTAGAACGGATGATTTTCAAGGTTTTATTGTAAAAAAAAAAAAACATCAATAATATAATAAGCATGTTTAATGGCACACTGTGGTGCATTCCAGGGAAATTGGTCTCCCGAGCATATCTCCATGGACACGAACCAGAGACCGAACCTAAGACCAGACCAGAGATCACAGACCAGAGACCAGAGCAGAGACCAGAGACCAAACCAAAGACCAGAGACCAGAGATCAAACCAAAGACTAGAGACCAGTCCAGAGACCAGACCACAGACCAGAGACCAGACCAGAGACCAGAGATCAAACCAAAGACTAGAGACCAGTCCAGAGACCAGACCACAGACCAGAGACCAGACCAGACCAGAGACTAGACCAGAGATCACAGACCAGAGACCCAACCAGAGACTAATGACCAAACCAGAGACCAGACCTGAGATCAGACCAGAGATCAGACCAGAGATCAGACCAGAGACCAGAGACCAGAAACCAGACCCGAGACCAGAGCAAAGACCAGAGACCAGACCAAAGACCAGAGCCCAGAGACCAGACCAGAGACCAGACCAGAGACCAGACCAAGGGCCAGACCAGGCCAGAGACTAGAGACCAGAGCAGAGACCAGAGACCAGACCACAGACCAGAGACCAGAGATCAAACCAAAGACCAGAGACCAGAGCAGAGACCAGTCCAGAGATCACAGACCAGAGACCAGACCAGAGACCAGAGACCAAACCAAAGACTAGAGACCAGTCCAGAGACCAGACCACAGACCAGAGACCAGACCAGACCAGAGACTAGACCAGAGATCACAGACCAGAGACCCAACCAGAGACTAATGACCAAACCAGAGACCAGACCTGAGATCAGACCAGAGATCAGACCAGAGATCAGACCAGAGACCAGAGACCAGAAACCAGACCCGAGACCAGAGCAAAGACCAGAGACCAGACCAAAGACCAGAGCCCAGAGACCAGACCAGAGACCAGACCAGAGACCAGACCAAGGGCCAGACCAGGCCAGAGACTAGAGACCAGAGCAGAGACCAAACCAGAGACCAGACTAGAGACCAGAGGCCAAAGACCAGAGCAGAGACTAGACCACAGACCAGAGTCCTTAGCATATCTCCATGGACACAATCAGGTGCTGGACTCGTACCAGAAAAGTTACATAGTGCACTTTTAATGTTTTATAGCACTGAGTGTCTTATGGCTGGATTGAGATATGATGCAAAACAACGAAAATGTGGAAATCTGTCAGTAATCTTTGTATTAAATTATTGAGAACGTTGGAATATCTGCCTTGATTAAAAATAATTTAGAATATTAATCTGGATTTGAGTAATTTCGACATCACTAGTATATTATTCAGTATTCAGTATTATTTATATATATATATATATATATTTTTTTAATGAATGCAAATTTTCTTCTTATGTTGCGATAATTAAATGGAAAAATACATAAATGCAAGGTGATAAGTTAAATGTCACATTGTCCATTTACTCCAGGCAAAACACAACCCCCCCCCCCCCCCCCCCACACACACACCAGAAAAGTCACGTAGTGTACCTTTAAGAGGTCATATTAAAGAGACTCATGGGCTTTTAACCACGTTATAACGACGTTTCCTCATCGTTATCCTAACTCTGAGTTGTACTTCAGTGCATGTTTGCATGATCCAGTTTCATCCAAGAATCAGGATGTGCACTGTTAGCATGCTAGTTGACGTTAGCTGTTAATTGTTGTTGATGTTGTAATTTGTGAAAAGCACTTAAAAACTCATCTCTGTGAATAACTGGTATGCTTGGATTGTATAAACCGAGGAATAACTTGAACTGAACTAGTTCTATTTCACTGGTCAACAAATGTTTAGACTCGATCTGCTTCCGAGATAAAAGTGGCTAAATCTTATTTATATTGATAAG
Source organism: Paratrypauchen microcephalus (assembly GCA_036785185.1). Classification (NCBI taxonomy): domain Eukaryota; kingdom Metazoa; phylum Chordata; class Actinopteri; order Gobiiformes; family Gobiidae; genus Paratrypauchen; species Paratrypauchen microcephalus. Next base: position 1,895,381 of record JAVJIX010000022.1, on the reverse strand, counting down.
ATGAACTGAAAATCAATTGATAACTGTGCTGGTTAGCTAATGTATTCAAGATATTTAATGATATATTTAATGATATTAAAAATCGCATCTGTTTATACAATAGATTTAGGCATTTTTGCTTAAAAATATTTATATTTTGAAAATATTTAACTTGCACTTCTTCATCTGTCAAGAAATAAACAAGAAATATCTTAAGGACATCAGGTGCACACAATTTCGAGGAGTCTCTCTTATATGAAATAAAAAAAAAAATTTGATGTTAAAACTAGACATATTAAAATGAATGTATGTGAACGTGCAGACAGACTTTCAGATAGAACTGTTGTTTGTAGACACACTGTACCTTCCGATAAACTACCGTTTTTGACTTATTTTCCATAAATTTCCTATTTTGACCCAATACTGTATCTTGGAAACTATAGCCAATCAGCACTTCTAACTTACTTTTTCTTTATTAGTGACTTAAACCAAGAAAAATGTCACTACTTTTGTTCTGGAAGCATTTTGCTTGTAGACCAGTGAAGGTTCCAGACAATGCAAAAACATGTCCATGGAGAGAAGTTACACAGCACAGGTTTAAATTGTAAGCTTTGTATTTCACTCTAACCACAAGTGCTGCTGGTGACATCATAACACCATCATAATACCTCTGCGTGTAAAATTGCAGATATTCTCGTATTGGACAGTGGTTCTTTGTGGCTGCAGACGGCATTGAAAACAGGTCTGAAATCGATGGCGCGCGCTCCACCCTGACTCCCTGACTCCCATTACCCTAAAGACGAGCGCCGTGATGGGGCAGTCCTGCTCCACACTGTCCCCCGTGGGTCACCGCTGCAGGCTTCTCTTTCTCGTTTTTCACTCCACGCTGGAACTTCACAGCCAGACGCTCGTTTTACCGTTCCGACAGGGAGCGGTGTCCTCGCAATGATCGGCAAAGAGCGTCTGGTATTATGGAGAGGCTAGGGTTACCTCGATATAGTGCAAGAGAGTGATTTGAGAGTGCGCGTTTGCTGACAGGGTGCAATATAGCAGAAACCAGAGGTGAGTGTAGTACTGTTAATTCAATACTACTATATTAGAAGTACAAAGTAATAGAGAGCAGTGTCTTTAGTCTGATCGGTAAATAGGGTCTGGTTTAATGGAGAAGCCTGGGTTACCCCTATATACTTTTGCTAAATGTGTGTGTTTGTTGAGTTTTGATATACTTTCTGTACAGGGTGAAATACTGCAGAAGCCAAAGATGGGTATAGTACTGTTACTTCAACACTACTATATTACTACTATATGAGAAGTACAAAGTAATAGCGAGCAGTGTCCTTAGTTTGATCAGCAAATACCATCTGGTTTAATGGAGAAGCTAGGGATTATAAATAAGAGTGATTTGCAAGCTGTTTGTTTATGCTGGCAGGGTGTAGTACTGTTACTTCAATACTACTGTATTATTCATATAGAAGTACAAAGTAATAGAGAGCAGTGTCCTTAGTTTGATCAGTAAATAGCGTCTGGTTTAATGGAGAAGCTTGGGTTACCTCTATATTCTTTTGCAAAATGTGTGTGTTTGTTGAGTTTTGATATACTTTCTCTACAGGGTGGAATACTGCAGAAGCCAAAGATGAGTATAGTACTGTTACTTCAATACTACTATACTAGAAGTACAAAGTAATAGCGAGCAGTGTCTTTAGTTTGATCAGCAAATAGCGTCTGGTTTGATGGAGAAACTAGGGATTATAATCAGTACTCGAGTTGAGGGGGGATGGGGGGTGGGGGGGTGGCATCGCCCCTGTGGGAAAAAATAGTCAAAATCATCCCTCTTCTAAAACAGTCATCCCTTCTTCCATCCCTTGTGGCATTTTATCAATCAGGCATGAAAATCCCTCACCTTTTGGCGAAATTCGCCGTCTTTAAGTCAAAATAGCCAGTGCCAAGAGCCAATCATAGGCCGAACTGCGCTCCAGCTTCCAATCATGTTGCAGCATAATTACGCACCGATTGCGCTCCCGCCAATCATGACGATTACCGCCTGTTTGCGCCTGTTCGCCGATCAGCTGTGAGCGAGCCGCGCAGGGCTCTCAAGTCTCACGCAATTCAAGCGCAGCGCTTCTGTGCCCAGAAAATCGGTTAGATAATGCAGGCACCGCACGTTTTCAGCGAAAAAAGTCACTCGCACCCCTCCTCCTCGGGAGAAATTGTTCACTGGTTTCATTTTACAACTCGACTACTGATTATAATGTAAGTGATTTGCAAGCTGTGTGTGTATGTCAAGTTTTGCTATACTTTCTGTACAGGTTGGAATACTGCAGAAGCCAAAGATGGGTGTAGTACTGTTACTTTAATACTACTATATTACTTCTATATTAGAAGTACAAAGTAGTGTCCTCAGTTTGATCTGCAAATAGGGTCTGGTTTAATCAAGAAGCATCTGGTTTGATGGAGAAGCTAGAGAATGTAATAAGAGTGATTTGTAAGCTCTTTGTGTATGTCAAGAGGGTATAATACTGTTATTTCAGTACTACTGTATGTACTTAAGTAGAAGTACAAAGTGAAAGGGAGTAGTGTCCTCAGTTTGATCGATAAATAACGTTTGGTTTAATGGATTAGCTTGGGTTACGTCTATATACTGCAAGAGAGTCATTTGCAAAATGTGTGTGTTTGTTGAGTTTTGATATACTTTCTGTACAGGGTGAAATACTGCAGAAGCCAAAGATGGGTATAGTACTGTTACTTCAACACTTCTATATTACTACTATATTAGAAGTACAAAGTGTGAGCAGTGTCCTCAGTTTGATCAGCAAATACCATCTGGTTTGATGGAGAAGCTAGGGATTATAAATAAGAGTGATTTGCAAGCTGTTTGCGTATGCTGGCAGGGTGTAGTACTGTTACTTCAATACTACTGTATTACTCAAGTAGAAGTACAAAGTGAAAGGGAGTAGTGTCCTCAGTTTGATTGATAAATAACGTCTGGTTTAATCGGGAAGCCTGGGTTACCTCTATATACTTTTGCAAAATGTGTGTGTTTGTTGAGTTTTGCTGTGCTTTCTGTACAGGGTGGAATACTGCAGAAGCCAAAGATGGGTATAGTACCGTTACTTCAACACTACTATATTACTACTATATGAGAAGTACAAAGTAGTGTCCTTAGTTTGATTGGCAAATAGCATCTGGTTTGATGGAGAAGCTAGAGAATAATAAGAGTGATTTGTAAGCTGTGTGTGTATGCTGGCAAGGTGTAGTACTGTTACTTCAATACTACTCTATGTACTGAAGTAGAAGTACAAAGTAATAGGGAGCAGTGTCTTTAGTTTGATCTGCCAATAAGGTCTGGTATAATGGAGAGGCTAGAGTTACGTCTATATAAGAGACTGATTTGTTTTGGTTTCTGTACAAGGTGGAATGTAGCAGAAACCAGTGGTGGGTAGAGTATAATAGTACCATTACTTCAGTACTTCAATATTACTACAGTAGAAGTACAGAGTGGTCAATAGGGAGCAGTGAAACAGCCTTCACATGAAATCTGATGCTAAGTTTCCTCTGTAGTGGATACTGTATTGAGGCAAGCTGTTTATGTGGAATTGCAGTATGCTTTCTACTAGAGTGGAATAAAGTAAGTAGGAGTATTGTTACTTCAAAATAAAAAAAAATATTACTCAAGTAGAAGTACAAAGCAGTAGTCAAGTATCGAGGTAAGGGATTCACTTACGTATGTTGGGTTTCATTTTATGCTTTTTATCGGCTGGAAAACATACATAAACAAGTACGTTACGTGAAGATAATATTACAGAAGAAGTACAGAAGTAAGTAGTAGTTGAAGAAATTACTCAAGAGTAAAACAAAGTATTTGGAGAAACTACTACTCAAGTAATAATAGAAAATGATCATTCAAGAAACAGACATTTTTATTTAATCTAATATTGTCATCAAAAAGCACTGGTCACTTGATTCATAACCAGATCTAAACTGGGTCTAAAAAGTGTCCCGACAGATCTTTGCAGTAGTAGTAGTAGTAGTAGTAGTAGTAGTAGTAGTAGTAGTAGTAGTAGTAGTAGTAGTAGTAGCAGTTGTAGTAGCAGTAGTAATAGTAGTAGTAGTAGTAGCAGTAGTCATAGTAGTCGTAGTAGTAGTAGTCATAGTATTAGTCGTAGTAGTAGTAGTCATAGTATTAGTAGTAGCAGTAGTAGTAGCAGTTGTAGTAGCAGTTGTAGTAGCAGTAGTAATAGCAGTAGTAGTAGCAGTAGTAATAGCAGTAGTAGCAGTAGTAGCAGCAGTAGTAGTAGTATTAGCAGCAGCAGCAGCAGTAGTAGTAGTAGCAGTTGTAGTAGCAGTAGTAATAATAGTAGTAGTAGCAGTAGCAGTAGTAGTAGTAGTAGCAGTTGTAGTAGCAGTAGTAATAATAGTAATAGTAGTAGTAGTAGTAGTAGTAGTAGTAGCAGTAGTATTATTAGTAGCAGTAGTAGCAGTAATAGTATTGCATTAGTTTTTGGAGTAGTAATAGCAATGTGCATGTGATCAGCATTGTAAAGTAGCAAAACCTGCAGTAGAAGTAGTAGTATTTGTAGTAGTAATAATATAGTTGTAATATCCGGATGTCCTGAAGAGTTGCTGTAGCTCTGAGAATAGGTTAGAAGTGTCTCGGGTGGTTTGATGAGTGTATATGAGACGGGAGCAGACGCCCAGGATCAGTGCTTTGAGAAAGTGCTTCTCTCAGCTCCATAGATCAGTGTGAGGTCTGTGCTCGGGAGCTGTGACATTTCGCTCTGTCCCTGCAGCACAGGGACACAGACCTCTACTGCCGTACAGACACTTATATAAACTAAACACAACTTCATCTGGAATTACACAAGGAATTCTTAGTCTACAGGGAAAGTGTGTGATTTAAAGGTCCTATATTATGCAAAATTGACTCTTGTGAGCTTTAAAGTTCAAAGCTCAAAGTCAGATTTATTATTATAAAACCATATGTACAGGTTGCACACACAAGATTCGAAATTGCAGCGCCCCCTAGGCCCACAGTGAACATAAAACATCTGATAAACATGACAATAAACACCATGACTAAAACATCAAATATACCTGTCGCAAAAGTACAGTAAACTTGTGTATAATACAAATAGGTAAAACAATGTGCACCGTAAAATGAAATGGTGTCTTTTAAGCAACAGTGTCATTTAAGTGTCATTTAAGCAGCCGTGTCACTGGGGAAGGGAGGGCAGGGAGAGAGTTCAGCATCCTGACAGCTTAGTGGATGAAGCAGTCTTTCAGTCTGCTGGTCTTTGCCCTGAGGCTCCTCAGTCTCCTTCCTGAGGGCAGCAGACTGTTAGATGTTAAACTTCAAAGATTCAGAGCTTTTATTGTCATATGCACAGTAAAGAAACACGTTTCCCTGTACAATGAAATTCTTACTTTGCTGCCCACCCTGGATGCCAAGAGCATGCAAAAAAATGAAAATAGATAAATAAGCTTCTTCCATGTTTTAATGATTGCTCCAACAGTGGATCTTTTTTCGCCAAGCTGTTTGGCAATTGCCCCGTAACCCTTTCCAGCCATGTGGAGGTCTACAATTTTGTCTCTGGTGTCTTTGGACAGCTCTTTGGTCTCGGCCATGTTAGTAGTTGGAGTCTTACTGATTGTATGGGGTGGACAGGTGTTTAACCACCTCAAACAGTATAATAAGTGGAGTGGAGGTGGACTGTTTAAAGCTCACAGGTCTTTGAGGGTCACAATACTAGCTGACAGACAGGTGTTCAAATACTTATTTGCAGCAGTATCATACAAATACATTGTTAAAAAAATCATACATTGTGATTTCTGGATTTAAAAAAATATATATATCTCTCACAGTGGACATGCATCTACGCTGAAAATTTCAGATCCCTCCATGATTTCGAAGTGGGAGAACAAAATTGCAGGGTGTTCAAATACTTATTTTCCTCACTGTAAAGAGAAGCATGTAAAAAGTATAATCAAATACAAAACAATCTTTACAGAATATACACTATGAAAAATATAGGCTAGGTGCTATGCACATATTTACAGATAATGTGCAACTTTTGATGTGCAGTTATCAGTAGTAAAACGGGGTGTAAACATGGTTGATATAGTGCAAACAGGAAGTGTAAACATGGTTAATATAGTGCAAACAGGAAGTGTAAGCATGGTTGATATAGTTCAAACAGGAAGTGTAAACATGGTTAATATAGTGCAAACAGGAAGTGTAAACATGGTTGATATAGTTCAAACAGGAAGTGTAAACATGGTTGATATAGTTCAAACAGGAAGTGTAAACATGGTTGATATAGTTCAAACAGGAAGTGTAAACATGGTTGATATCGTGCAAACAGGAAGTGTAAACATGGTTGATATCGTGCAAACAGGAAGTGTAAACATGGTTAATATAGTGCAAACAGGAAGTGTAAACATGGTTGATACAGTGCAAACAGGAAGTGTAAACATGGTTGATATAGTGCAAACAGGAAGTGTAAACATGGTTGATATAGTGCAAATAGGAAGTGTAAACATGGTTAATATAGTGCAAACAGGAAGTGTAAACATGGTTAATATAGTGCAAACAGGAAGTGTAAACATGGTTGATACAGTGCAAACAGGAAGTGTAAACATGGTTAATATAGTGCAAACAGGAAGTGTAAACATGGTTGATATAGTGCAAACAGGAAGTGTAAACATGGTTAATATAGTGCAAACAGGAAGTGTAAACATGGTTGATACAGTGCAAACAGGAAGTGTAAACATGGTTAATATAGTGCAAACAGGAAGTGTAAACATGGTTAATATAGTGCAAACAGAAAGTGTAAACATGGTTAATATAGTGCAAACAGGAAGTGTAAACATGGTTGATACAGTGCAAACAGGAAGTGTAAACATGGTTAATATAGTGCAAACAGGAAGTGTAAACATGGTTGATACAGTGCAAACAGGAAGTGTAAACATGGTTGATATAGTGCAAACAGGAAGTGTAAACATGGTTGATATAGTGCAAATAGGAAGCGTAAACATGGTTGATATAGTGCAAACAGGAAGTGTAAACATTTGAGCAGTTACATGTGCAGCTGTAATCTGACAGATTATCTTAACAGTTGGTCAATAATGCAAATTACTCATGTGTTTTGTTTCACACACACATGTTAAAGTAACCTGTTATCATTAGTCTGTCCACATTTCCAAAGCTCAAAATGCTCTGTTCCACCTTGTGATGTCATGAAGCAGTAGTTTTCTAGTTATCAACTCCTTTTACTTTTAGTTCAGTAGAGATCGGCAGTTCCAGGGCTGAAATCATCCAAATGATTCTAGTGAAGTTGTACGGAGTTTAAAGGTCCCATGACATGGTACTTCTTGATGCTTTTATATGGTGCCATAATGGTTCCCTAATACTGTAAATGAATCCTTCTTCAAAATCAACACTCAGTGCATGGGAAAGACACATGTACAGAGTCAGGAAATCTCTCTCTGAACAACTCATTCTGGGCCTTGTTGCTTGAATGCAAATGAGAAGGACACAGATAGGTTAGAGGAGCCGGTGGGGGACCCCAAATGCGCAGCTGGTTCCTTGTTACTGTGCGCTGTCTCCCACTTCCGCGTTTTAAGCGCGAAGGAAGAAAGGAGAGGAATTTCAATGAAAAAAACTAAATAAAATGAAACCACTGCTGTTTCAGAGGTCCAGAGGGTCGGGTAAAGGACTTCCGAGCCTAGAAACACTCACATGTGCCTCCAGGCAAATAAAAAAATGCATTTTGCATTGCGTAGCTCCTTCGCGATCCAAACTCTCTGGGCGTGATTTCCAGAGACAAGGGGTCGACATCCAGACGGTGGTGGAACTGCATTTGCATTTCTTTTTTCGATGTGACGTAACATAGTTGCCTTGTTCAGAATCGCCCGTTTGAGCTGTGTTTTTTTCTAACGCAGAAAAGGATCGCAAATGCTCAGTTTAGACATTTCGCAACTTTTAGCCATGGGGGGGCTAAACAGGGTAGGGGAGCTCACATTAACGTTCAAAAACCTCAGAAAGTGAAAATTTCATGCCATGGGACCTTTAAAAAAAACAGTAGAGCACTTCCTGTATTGCCACATGACATCACAAGGTGAGACAGAGCGTTTTCTGTTTGGGAGAAGAACTCAAACCTTAAATATGCAGGATTTATGTGTTATACATTTGTGAATGAAGCAAAACCCAACCCCAGGTACGTTTCTGATCATGACAAAAACATTACAACGTGGATCAGAAAAATAAAAATAGCGTAATATGTGTTCTTTAAAATCCAAGGTAGTCCTGAAAAAGACGAGTTCGAGATCTGGACATGGGTCCCACTGCTCCTGACAGGTTTAACCCAGAGACACTGAAGGATGGGTCAAATACAGAGGACAAACTTCTACTTGTGGATCAATAAAACGCATGGCATTGCCATGACTGTTCTGTTTCTCTGTTGATAAATATAAACCATAGCCGCGTGGAGGCAAAGAACACTGGTATGATAATTAAAACAGTATACATAATAGCTGTAACAGACTTCATGTAACACTTGTCTCCTCAGTACGCTTACTTCAGACACATTTGCACGCCGCTAAACATAGACTTCAATCTGCTGTGAAAATAAAAGCATGTATTTCTAGCAATCATAGACGAGCTGCGCTTCTCCATGAAAGCCCACACCGCTAACGGCATTAGAGGGTCGCGGGGTACGGAGCGCTAATTCACGCCGCGACCTCCGGACTTGGCGCAGTGTAAACAGCTCTGCTCGAGAGTGTCGGGTGGAGCTGAGTGTGACTGTGGGGGATGAATGAAGCTACAACAATCTCTCATCACTAAATTAAATGTGTGTGTTTGTGCGTGTTTGTGTTGTACCGCTGTCGACCTAAGAAATTCTTTTGGTTGAGACATGGAAAAGAGGGCATGGAAAAAGCGCTCAAAATGATTTCTGTATTTGACCCAAACCGCACTCACGAGACTGCAACTGCACGGGAGTTCATGCAAAAAAAATAAAACAAAATACTAGGAAATGTATTTATTTAAAGACAGATAAAACTGAGCTGCTCTTGTCCCATATAAATCCTTATATAATACTCCCTACAACTGTATATAGCTGTGATTGGGTATTTAATTTTATATTTTTCTACTTATTTTCTTTTTTATTTTATTCTGATTTCTACATATACATTTATTATTATTATTATTATTATTATTATTATTATTATTATTATTATTATTATTAATAGTAATAATAATAATAATAATAATAATAATATTTTTTGTATAATTATGTCTCATTTGACACTGGTCTCTTTGTCTTTTTTGCTATTCCATCTATTTTTTGTTACACTTTTGTTATATATTATATTTGATTAGTGAGCAACTGTACCCAAACAAACTCAACAAACTTGAATCCATCTCATATGGATCTTCTCGCCCAATTAATTTGAGTTTGTTCATATAACGCTCCTTTTCTTTGGCATCCAACTTATCTCTATACAACTGGTCAACTGTATCAGAAGTTTTGGATTCTGATGTGGAAGGTTTTAGAGGTAAGATCGGGCCTAAAAAATCCAGCCCGACCCGACTCGGGCCGCGGGTATTAAAGCCCGACCCGGCCCGAGCCCGACCAATTAACTTGATTTGCAGGCCCGAGCCCGAAGCAAACCCGAAATTTCATATTTTATTTGTGAGGGGCGTTTTTTTGAAACAAATGATAATATAGATGTTTGACGATCATCAATTTTGCTAGTACAGCTGTTTAAATGCCTGCTCAGCGTCGAGGTCAATGTTCCCCCTAATGTTTTATGTGTCTGAGCAAACACACTAAGTCCCTGAGCGCTCCTTGGAACCCTGTGCGCGACATCCGACATGCACCCCCCCGCTACACGCGGAAAGAGCTGCGCGTGCTCGCGGCTTGCGCGTGCTCGTGGCTTACACCGGTAGAAGTTTAATACGAGACACATACTTTTGTTTCTGAATAATGGACGATTCCCCCGTATTCAGATGACCCCGCGGCTGAAAAAAAAAGCGGAACTCTTTCATCCCTGCGCTGCATAGGTTTTCTTGTGCGCTGAGAATGTGTGAGCAGTGCGCAACTGCACAGGCGCGCAGAGGGAACGTCGAGGTGCCAGTCTTTTTGCTCTCGTATGAAAGCAAAGCGCCACATTGACTACATTCAGCGAAGCCAACGCAAGTTTCTGTAGCATTTTCAACAATCAATTTGAAGCTTTTCCACACCTCACTCTTACCGGTGCGTGTTTGTCTTTTCAGTTCTCCTGTCTTTAGTTTATCCTTAACTTCTTGCTCCTCCATATTGGGGATACCAGGTCAAAATAGATGCGGACTTGCGGAGGGGAAGATTATTAAGAGCGGCTCCTGTTTAATAGTTAAATAGCAATTACCTTACAGCGCCTTCTCTGTTTTATCCAAATTATTTATTTTAAAACAAGTATTCCTTAGTTTAGTATCCACACATCGTTTTATTATACATTTTTATAAACATATATTTATTTTAAAAAAAAGTCAGCGAGAGAGAAGCCCGGCCCGAGCCCGACCCGAAGCAATGATTGACATTTTAGGCCCGAACCCGACCCGAAATTCGGGTCGGGTCAGGTCGGGCTCGGGCTTAAGATCTTATCTCTAGAAGGTGTATCACAAAATTTCGATTTTTTTTTTTTTTCTGCACGGTTGCTTTATAAGCGTGTTTACTTTGAGTGAGCGATATCTCCAACATGGCTGCACATTCGGGTCATGGTCGGATTTTTCGAGTCCGTGAAAACACCCTATATGATACTTTAACACCATGCTGTGGAACATCCTGGCACAGCAATAATAATCCATAGAGACAAGGCGATGGCATACAGTCCACCAAAAATGTTACACAGTGCAACTTTAAGCAACAAATTACAAAAAAAGAGAAATAAAAATAAGTGCTGATGTTATGGGAGTTAAAATATGCCAGTAATCGGTAGTTTTGCAGTAGTACAAAACGAATACACCGCTGTGCTGTAATTTCATTGTATTTAGCAAAGTAATTTCATTGTAAATCATTGTAATTCGCTGTAATTTCATTGTAGTTAGCGCCCCCTTCAGGCAGATATAGGCAGTGTCCACCAGCGTCTGACCAGAACTGAACAAGCAGCTTGGATGAGCTGCGAAACGTACTGTATTCGACCAAATAAACTTTTGTCCAGTTGACAAATTGAATTTCTCCTTTTGCCGTGGATTCTACCTGGACGACTGAGGGATTCTACACACTGTGCTGTAGAAACCTTTGTATGTGTTCAAAATAACATATCAATCAATCAAGATAGGTGAAGAATCCCTCCCTCCTGAGGTATTCTTCACACATCTTAAGAACAACTACGAGCCAAACATCATTGGACTGGTAAGAAAGCTGGAAAAGGACACAAGAAGGTTAGCAGAGAAGAGGAATCATTTACGCTTTAACCTTAGATGTCGACAGAAGCAACTTATTCCCAAGGCTTTACAGAAGAAAGCACCGGAACCAGGGCAAGGGGCAGCCAGGTTAACCCAGCGTTACCTGAGAGGTATACTCAGCCTTAGAATCAGCCGTCTCAATCAGTCAATCAAGCTGTATTTCAGACTCCAATGGGTCCATATAGAACATTTAAAGGTCCCATGTCATGACATTTTCACTTTCTGAGGTTTCAGAACGTTAATGTGAGCTCCCCTACCCTGTTTAGCCCCCCCCCTGGTTAAAAGTTGTGAAATGTCTAAACTGAGCATTTGCGATCCTTTTCTGCGTTACAAAAAATCGGAGCTCAAACGGGCGAGTTTGAACAAGGCACCTTCTTGACGTCAGATCGAAAAAAGAAATGCAAATGCAGTTCCACCCCCGTCTGTCTGAACTCAGCGTCTCTGTAAATCACGCCCATAGAGTTTGGACTGTGAATGCGCTAGGCAATGCGAAATGCGTTTTTTTATTTGCTTGGAGGCACGTCCGAGTGTTTCTAGGCTCGGAAGTCCTTTATCTGAGCCTCTGGACCTTTGAACAGCAGTGGTTTAATTTTATTTTCTGTGGAAATGTGTTTATTTTTCAATGGAACGCTTCAAATCTCTCCCCTGTGCAAAAACAAGGAAATGGATCAGCTGTGGGCTCTGAGCTCTGAGCGGAGAGTTTGGCCACGCCCCCACCCTCTACTATTGGCCATCTCTTTTCTCCTCATTTGCATTCAAGCAACAACGCCCAGAATAAAGAGTTTGAGAGAGATATTTATGACTCTTTCTCATCTTATCTCTGTTTCTCATGCACTGAGTGTTGATTTTGAAGAAGGATTCATTTACAGTATTAGGGAACCATTAAGGAGCCATATAAAAGCATCAAGAAGTACCATGTCATGGGATCTTTAAAACAGACAGAAGACAAACAAAAGGGTAATAACATCTCTAGTCCATATAAGCAGTTCCTCCAATACCTCCAGAGTCCAAAAGTGAACCTGACACTACTCCGCTCAGGCATTATTAAAACATTTCGAATTAAATTTGGGAGTTCTCGAGAGTTGGCTTCATAAACCTGTATACAAAGTTTCATTCATTCAGGGACGTTATTCTGCACAAAGGGCAAACAAAACAAATAAACACAATAACAAGTAAAATGGCGTCCACTCCAGTGAACTTGAATGCGCGTTGTGCTGTGGCTAAGAGGCTTTCCGGTCGTCATTGGTAATCCTCACTGTAAGTCCCAGATTCTCACGTCACTAAATAAGAGCACAGAGCGGTGAAAATGCAATTACTCAGTGTTTTGGAGCTAATTAGCAAAGTAGCATTACAGCAAAGGGAAGATTGGTGTTGCTTTATGCCATCAATTTCAAATGAACTAATATTTACTGAGCACCGCGGCGTTGGGTAAACACAAGCAATTACACCTGATTAACAATATGAATACCAATGTGGCGCTGCATAAAAGGGCCTGTTTACTCGAGTGCTGCACTGGGGCCCACTTCACACGTGGTTTTAATATGTTCAAGAAGACAGAAGGCAAGTCTGTGTAGAGAAACCCCCTGGGAGACGTTATGGAAGTTCACTGGTAAAGTCCAGGTTATTGCCAATATATACAATGCTTATTAAACGTGCATTATGTACCTTATTTTGGTTGGAGGGTACGCTAACTGCTTGTCTCCATGGAGATGTTAAAGGGCCCATAATACGATATTTTCTGATTTATGTTGTGATGGTGTTTCCTCATCACAAACATACCTGAAGTTGCGTTTTGTTTAAAGAGATAGTGCTTTTTTTTTTTTTTTTTTTTTTTTTTAAAGATCCCATGACATGGTACTTCTTGATGCTTTTATATGGCTCCTTAATGGTTCCCTAATACTGTAAATGAATCCTTCTTCAAAATCAACACTCAGTGCATGAGAAACAGAGATAAGATGAGAAAGAGTAATTTTTCTCTCTCTGAACACTCCATAATGGGCGTTGTTGCTTGAATGCAAATGAGGAGAAAAGAGCTGGCCTATAGTAGAGGGTGGGGGCGTGGCCAAACTCTCCGCTCTTGCTCTCAGCTCTCAGCTGATCCATTTCCTTGTTTTTGCACGGGGGGAGAGATTTGAAGCGTTCCATTGAAAAATAAACACATTTCCACAGAAAATAAAATTAAACCACTGCTGTTCAAAGGTCCAGAGGCTCAGATAAAGACTTCTGAGCCTAGAAACACTCGGACGTGCCTCCAGGCAAATAAAAAAAACGCATTTCGCATTGCCTAGCGCATTCGCAGTCCAAACTCTCTGGGCGTGATTTACAGAGACGCTGAGTTCAGACAGACGGGGGTGGAACTGCATTTGCATTTCTTTTTTCGATCTGACGTCAATAAGGTGCCTTGTTCAAAATCACCTGTTTGAGCTCCGATTTTTTGTAACGCAGAAAAGGATCGCAAATGCTCAGTTTAGACATTTCACAACTTTTAACCATGGGGGGGCTAAACAGGGTAGGGGAGCTCACATTAACGTTCAAAAACCTCAGAAAGTGAAAATTTCATGCCATGGGACCTTTAATGTGAATCTGTATGGCGTCCCCTTCAGCAGTGTCGTGCATTAACACTGACTTACCGATGACAGCGTCGTCTGGGCCCATTTCTGCTCCGGTTCCGTAGCTCGCTAACGTAGTTCCGGTAAGTTAGCGGGGACATTTAATAAAGCTTGTTTTTCTTCTCAAAACAACATTTGTCCAAAAAGTGATATACAGTCATACCTCACCTCATTAATTCGTTCCAGAAGTGGTTTCGTAACGTGATTTTTTTTGTAAGTAGAGTCGCAATGTAAAAAGGCCTGATTCGTTCCAAGCCAATGGGAGGCCAGCGAGGTGCTGGGAGAGTGTATTTACAAGTGTATTTACGTTTCGGGGGATTCGGGCGGCTGCGAAGCCAGGCGCGCATTATTTGAATTTTTGAGATTTTGCGTTTCGTAACTTAAATTTTCTTTCGTATTCAGAGACGAAAATTTTACATAAAGGCGTTTCGTAACTTGGATTATTCGTTAGTTGGGTCTTTCGTAAGGTGAGTTATGACTGTATTTGCGTCACAAACAGTTGTCCACGAAAAATTCATTAGCCTAATTCGCACGGTGCTATTTTCTCTTGAGTCATATCACTGCGCACCTATTATTATTATTAGCCTGTTCACTTGTAAACATCCGCTTAGAAGTGAACAGGCTAATAATAACTAATAGGGGCGTAGTGATACGTCTCGAGAGAAAATAGCACCATGCGAATTAGGCTGCTGAATTTTTCGCAGACAACTGTTTGTGATACAAATTGTTGTATTAGATACGTGTTCTATCAGAAGAATTACTCAAATTCAGCAAGTAACCAAAATTGATTCACCCAAAATGTATTCACCCTAACAGAGAAATCTAATACAGAGCTCTGGGTCAGCGCTATCCCTCACTGCCTAAGTACATAGGTCTTATGCCAGGTGCCTCTGACTGACTATCTCTTCCTCAACCCAACATTTATACAAAACAGAAATGTGCATGACTCAGAAGGCGGGTCGGTCAAACAATCCTCTCATTCGTCTGCTCCAGGAAGGGCCCCAGGTGTTTGGCCCTCATGACTTGCCACCTCTTCCACGTGTGAGCCTCAGCTGATGAAGCTGATGAAGAATCACACTTCTCCTTTGTTATGGCCCCCCCCTTGGCCTCGCAATACCCATGACATTTCCTATGCATCTGACTCTGTGTGTTTCCCACACAGTCAGTAAGTGTCTAATCGTGTGCATAAAGAATCTAAATTGTTTACACTCATCTAACACTAAATTATAAACTACTAAACTAGAGTATTATAATATTTAAAAACTTATATTCTTCAAAATATATCACTTTTTGGGCAAATGTTGTTTTGAGAAGAAAAACAAGCTTTATTAAATGTCCCCGCTAACTTACCGGAACTACGTTAGCGAGCTACGGAACCGGAGCAGAACTGGGCTCAGACGACGCTGTCATCGGTAAGTCAGTGTTAATGGACGACACTGTTGAAGGGGACGCCATACAGATTCACATAAAAAAAACAAAACAAAAAAAAACGCATCGCTTTAAAGGGATATGCCACCCCCAGGTCAAACTTGGGCATCTCCCCACAGTCCAGAGACTAAAATAAGTGGTGGAAAGCGTTTTTCTGGTGACCCAGCCATTGTCCAGGTCTGTCAGCACTGACCGCCGCGGTATCTGCAGCTACTCCACGTTAGACTGGAGTCTAACGTCGCCAGAGAAAGATTTCGGCCAAAAAGAATTAATTTGCTCGATGCGTTTCCCAATTACTTTCTGTGTAGTGCGCATTCATATCGAGTGCAAATAAATGTGCAAATCAACCCGGAGAGCTTGACTTGGTCATTTTGGGTGGGAACTATTTTTCAGTGCGGAAAAACACAGCCGAAGCACACACCACACTGACAGGGGAATCCCTGTTACGCACCAGGAAGGCAGTTCCCCTGTTACGCAGCGTGGTGTGAAAAATAAAAATGAAACATGTTGAATACACAAACCCTGTATATTTAGGATGAGTTCTTCTCTCAAATGGAAAACACTCTGGTGCACCTTGTGATGTAATGTGGTCATTTAAAAGTACACTCTTCACTAGAATCATTTGGATCATTTCAGTGCTGGAACTTCCCATCTCTACTGAACGAGAGGTAAAAGGAGCTGTTGTGTTTGTGAAAACTACCGCTTCATGACATCACAAGGTGGAACAGAGCGTTTTGAGCTTTGGAGATGTAGACAATAATAATAAAAGATTACTCAAACATGTATGAATGCAACAAAACACAACTCCAGGTTTGTTTTTGATGCTGACACAACATTATAACATGGCGAAAACCTCAAGAGTCAATTTTACATAATAAAAGAACTTTAATGCTTTGCCAGAAATGTTCCTCATATTGCATTAAATATATATTATATTTATGTTTTATATACAGTATATATTATATCTTTCTACATACATGATTTTAAAGGCACTGTACCCAATTTGTACTGTCTTAGAATTATAAAATACTAGTTTACTAGGTTAGCGCTCTTGCTTCACAGCAAGAAGGTTCCGGGTTCGATCCCCGGGTCGCCCGGGCCTTTCTGTGTGGAGTTTGCATGTTCTCCCCGTGTCTGGGTGGGTTTTCTCCGGGCACTCCGGTTTCCCCCACCAACCCAAAACATGCATGATAGGTACCTCCAGCTTAGGTCCTGACCAAACTGAAGCAAGAAGATCATGGAGATGGTCCCCGGGCGCCCTAAAGTGTGCTGCCCACTGCTCCTAATATATATAGGATGGGTTAAAATGCAGAGAAGAATTTCTCCAGTGTGAGATCAATAAAGTTCACTTCTTCTTCTTCTTCACTTCTTCTTCTTTATTATAAATGGTTCATGTGATTCAAAATAATTGTTTCAGTACTGCTAACATATTATTGCACTGCCGTTCTTGTCTCCTATATATAGCTGTGATTTTACATTTTATTTTATATTTTATTACTTATTTTTCTATTTTATATTGACTTATACATATACATTTATTATTTTTATAATTATATCTCATTTGACACCAGTTTCTTGCTATCGTTTTTGCCTTTTTGCTTTATTTTTGTTACTCTCTGTTATATTACATTATGATTCCTGAGCAGCTGTATCCAAATAATTTCCCTTGTGGATCAATAAATTTGGTCTAAGTTGGAAATTAGCCTGTGGCTATAATTTGGCATATTTACATATATATTATATGTTCATTAATGTGCACTGTCCCTTTCAAATAAATAAATAAATAAATAAATTCTAGCATCGTTTCCAAGTGTTTTTCATCTATTTCAGAGGCCAAAGCAAAGTTTAGCCATCACATTATTCTTAACAAACATTAGCATGCTAACAGTGCATTTCCTGGTTTACGGAGACAGTACAAAAGGGTCTTGTTTCTACCAAAAGAGCTGCTTTATCTGCACGAGGTACTGCAGAAAGACACTGAGGGCCTGTTTACACGAGAACGCTTACGGGTCAAAATGACAAAATATTTTATCGGAAATGCCTTTCGTTTAGACCAGGGGTGTCAAACTCATTTTGGTCTGGGGGCCGTATCCAACCGACTTTGATCCCAAAGGGGCCGGATCAGAAAACTCATGGCAAATATACCCCAAAAATAGCAATAAGTCTAAATATTTGTGCAGAGAAACGCAAATCTATTACAGAAGTCTTTTTATTTGATTAACTTTTTCTTTTACAAAATATTATAATATTATGAACAACCTGAAACTTGAGGAAAAATGCAATTTCAACACAAGCACACAGGTTTCCCATTCACCTCCGTGAACAAATAGGAATTAGTACATTTTTCTTGGAAAATCCTGTACTCGGCATCCACTTTTCTCATTTTTGACATTTTGCTGATGAGCATTTTTAAGAGTGTCTGGAAAGAGGCGAGTCTTCATTTGTGCTGCTCTGGTGGGAGGGGCCATGTACAGAGGCGCTGGAGACGCTGCTATGCTAAACTGCGCGGAAAAGAGGTGCAGAAAATTACCAATATTTTAATAGAAAATCAGCCAAAGGCCAGATTAAAGGTCTTGGAGGGCCGGATCTGGCCCCCGGCCTGCATGTTTGACACCCCTGGTTTAGACGGTGACGGCGTTTTGGGGGCTTAAAAACGCAAAAAACTGAAACCGCCCTCCAAAGTAGAAAGTGTAAAACATGAATACGCTTCGCCGTAGCATTTTCGTCTACACTGCCCAAAACACAAAACTCTGGTCAAATCTGCTGACGTCGTGTACGCGTTTACGTCACATCGGTCCATATTTCAGTGTACTTTGTTTGCCAGGATTCCCAGTCCACACCTTGTTGCGCCTTCGTTGCTTTGTCGTCTAACGCGGTCTGAAGCAATAGTTGAACTTTTTTGTCTAACCACACAATTTTTATTTTTTTGCTACCGGTAGCCATGTTTTGTTTTGCTTTTTGCAGCACAGATAAGAAGAAGGAAGATTCTATGTGCACAGACATAGTGATAATGTATCACAGCGCCACCTAGCTGCCTGGCATGCATACCCAATCGAATTCCACACACTTTTGCGCCACCATATGCACGCAGACTTCTTCCCGAAAACACTCATCTAAACGCGGAATAAAAAGTGAAGACGCGACGCCACTTTTGCATCTTCTGTTCAGACCGTCATCATATAAACGTAGCCTGAGTGATTTTATAATGTACGACTGTATACATTAACGAACAGTTTTTAACAGTTTCATTTAGATTTTAAAGGAAAAGTAACGTTTTTTACAATTTGAGCCTTATTTCGGTAATAAAACAAGTTGTTTTACTCACCTATATCAGTTTGGTGTCATATGGAGCATTTCCGGAGATGTTTTAGATTAGCGTTAGGCTAACGCCGTTAGCCTAGCACTTATAGCCATAGCTCGAGGCATTCCCCGAGCATGTAATATGCCCCGTGCGGGCTCCAAATTTTCAAATCATAGAAGTTCGATGTCTTTAGTCTACAATTTCGTTTGGTCAAAAGTGGCCTGTAATCCGAGATTTAGCCATAGTTTCGAGTAGATGAGGACGCCAGTGCGCATGCGCGGAGTGTGCTCTCAGCTCCCGGGACCCAAACATGGAACGCATAGCTGTAAACTATGGATAAATCTCGGATTACAGGCCACTTTTGATTCAAACGAAATCGTAGACTAAGACATCGAGCTTCTATGATTTGAAAAGTGCTAAAGTTTGTGTTATTTGGAGCCCGCACGGGGCATATTACATGCTCGGGGAATGCCTCGAGCTATGGCTATAAGTCGCGCTAGGCTAACGGCGTTAGCCTAACGCTAATCTAAAACATCTCCGGAAATGCTCCATATGACACCAAACTGATATGGGTGAGTAAGACAACTTGTTTTATTACCGAAATAAGGCTCAAATTGTAAAAAACGTTACTTTTCCTTTAAGAGAAAAAGTCAGTAAATGTACAAATATATAAAGTGTTGTTTGTGAAAATCTCATTTGGACATGCGTGGACTCACAAAATTCCTAGGACAGAAAATAAATAAATAAAATAAATCCTGTCTTAGGTGATGAAGAAGCATCCGTCTCGTCTTCTTCTTTTGACGAATGACGACGCGGTAAATAATTATTTTAAACAGCCGATTTTCCCAACGCCGACCAACCATTTGTATGCTAATAGTTTAATACAGCCTTTGACCAAAACCTGCACAGGAAAAGGTCACGATTTCTGATTCCAATTGATTTTGATTTGTCAAGAGTCAAGTGCAGCCGTGACATTTCTATCCACGAGTCAGAGGGGACCGTTTTCCAATAACATCAGGATTATTAAGGAAAATAAGACGGCTTTATTTAATGGAATCAAATGGGATTTCATTGACAGCAGCTGATAAGCATGCAGTGAATATATTATACAGCTAAAACTACGCAGATTCTCACCGGCTCACTACAGAAAATAAATAAAAAACATACTAAAATAAATAAATTGTGACGCACCACAGCATTTCAGTCCACATCTCGGCATTAGGGAATCCGAGATAAACAAGTTTTTTTTTTTCAAAATTTGTGATTTTTGTTGTTTTTGCAGAATGTGCACGTTGAGATCATGAAGAAGCCACTCCATGTTTCAGATAACAGCATTAGTGATTTTGGTTTTGAAAGTGGCTTGTTTTTCGGAAAGAATGTGGGTGTGTGTAAATTACCATAGTTACTACAGGCCAATCACGTGCGCAAGTAGTGCTCTTTTGTGAGCTAGAAACAAACTTGTACATATGTACTCTGCGTAGCTGCATGAGATTTCATTACTGAATGAAGATGGACAAAGCTAAATGTGTTGCGGACGAGCTGAATCGTGGTTGTTTTAGTGCAGATGTATGGCAGTATTTCTTCAACAAACCAGCGATCTCTCCTCTGATTCTGAAAATGACTGCAGTGACGATGAAGGTGAATTTATTGCACTGGAGAATATACCTAATCTACAGCTAACCTTAGCCGAAGATGAAGACGAGGAAGAAGTCGGGGCCGCAGCGGAGGAGATGGATAGTAAGATATCAGCAGCCATATCTACAGTAACATTTGAAGCGGATAAAGACAGTGAAATGGAGAAAATCTGTAACTTTGACTGTAAATGCTACATAAGAAGGAAGGAGTACTCTGCACACATGATTTAAAGGAAAAGTAACGTTATTTTACAATCTGAGCCTTCTTTCGGTAATAAAACAAGTCGTTTGACTCACCCATAGCACGTTGGTGTCATTTGGAGCTGTTTGGTGAAAGTTATGTTGTAGCGTATCTGTTAGCCTGAGTACTCGGGGCATTACACTTTGCGGTCTCCAAATAACACAAACTTTAGCACTTTTCAAATCATAGAAGCCCCATGTCTTAATGTAAGATTTCGTTTGAAGCAAAAGTGGCCTGTAATCCGAGATTTATCCATTGTTTTCAGCTTTGCGTTTCATGTTTGGGTCCCGGGAGCTGATAGCACAATCCGCGCATGCGCACTGGCGTCCTCATCTACTCAAAACTATGGCTAAATCTCGGATTACAGGCCACTTTTGCTTCAAACGAAATCTTACATTAAAGATCCCATGACATGGTACTTCTTGATGCTTTTATATGGCTCCTTAATGGTTCCCTAATACTGTAAATGAATCCTTCTTCAAAATCAACACTCAGTGCATGAGAAACAGAGATAAGCTGAGAAAGAGTCATTTTCCTCACTCAGAACACTCTATAATGGGCGTTGTTACTTGAATGCAAATGAGGAGGAAAAAGCTGGCCAATTGCAGAAGGTGGGGGCGTGGCCAAACGCTCCACTGTCTCTCTGTGCGCTCTCTGATCCATTTCCTTGTTTTTGCACGGGGGGAGAGAGTTGGAGTGTTCCATTGAAAAATAAACACATTTCCACATAAAATAAAATTAAACCACTGCTGTTCAAAGGTCCAGAGGCTCAGATAAAGGACTTCCGAGCCTAGAAACACTCGGACGTGCCTCCAGGCAAATAAAAAAACGCATTTCGCATTGCCTAGCACATTCACAGTCCAAACTCTATGGGCGTGATTTACAGAGACGCTGAGCGGAGACAGAGGGAGGGGTTGGAGCTGCATTTGCCGATCTGACGTCAAAAAGGTGCCTTGTCCGAACTCGCCCGTTTCAACACTGGTTTTGTGTAACGCAGAAAAGGATCGCAAATGTTCAGTTTAGACATTTCGCAACTTTTAGCCATGGGGGGGGCTAAACAGGGTAGGGGAGCTCACATTAACGTTCAAAAACCTCAGAAAGTGAAAATTTCATGCCATGGGACCTTTAAGACATCGGGCTTCTATGATTTGAAAAGTGCTAAAGTTTGTGTTATTTGGACACCGCAAAGTAATGCCCCGAGCAAATGATACAGCACCATGTTAACGGATACGGGATCATTAGTAGAACAGAACGGCTCAACATAAGTTCTGCGATACTGCTCCAATTGACAGAAAACTGCTATGGGTGAGTAAAACTACTTGTTTTATTGCCGAAAGAAGGCTCAGATTGTAAAAAAACGTTAATTTGCCTTTAAATACAGAATATATGTGGGACTTGTAGCTTTTTTTTGTCAAGTTTAATAATCCATTCAACTTCACTTTTTTCTCCTTGTCTAGCTCGACTTTTTAAATGGAGGAAGATTTCATATTAAAGCTCAAGCAGTTTTCTAAACTGGACTTTATGTCGAAGCAGGAGGTTATAATTAAAGGAAGACCAACGCCGGAGCTAAAGGGTTTGCTCCAGACTACGGGACGAAAGACTCGATCTTTTCAAACAGCGTGGGAAGAAATCATCTTTTCTGCTTTTCCTTCGTTTTCTCAACCTGCTGTGACGATGTCTGGACTCAGATGGATATTGTGACCTGAAAATTTTGCAAAGAATCCTCGTTAAACATGAGAGGTCCACCGCTCACGTTCAGAGTCAGATCTCACTAAAAACGTCGCTTTTTAAATTTATGACGCTACTCGGTGCGCTCTGGAAAATGCACTGAACAATAATAATTAATTTTCAGCTTCACATCAAAAATATTACGAGCTCCAGTCACTTACAGGGAGAGAAACTGGCCCTGGTTTACAGATTTGTAAACCTGATAGTGACGACGTTATGTGAATATGAATGAATTATGAAATACATGCTCATTAGATACATTTAATGCCCTACTATGGATTATTTCAGGCAAGCCAATAGCATTTCCATGGAGACAAGTAGGTGATGTGAAAAAAAAGAAAAAGAAAATGTAAATACCAATGTGCTAGAAGGAATTTTTAAACAGTTAATGAAGCAAAACTGTCTCATTTAATTATGTTTACTGGCCATGTAGTCTTATTGAAAAGCATACCTTAAGTAATTTTTGAGTAAGTTTTGATTCATTGATTGATCGATTACACCAGCCAGCTATTGTTTTCAGCCTCATTTCAGCTTCCTCACTCCTTGCAACATCAAAGTTCACATCTTTGAGGGCTATGTTGACAACCGTGTTGTTTTGTAAACTATGAAATCATAAATGGATCACTTTTACCTGCATATTCACCAAATCAAATTCAATATCGTATCTGTGACCAAACTCAGAACTAAATCAAGACTAAGGTCGTATTCGCACCAGGAAAGTCCGATAGTTCACTTGCTTTGGTCCGGACCAATTTTTTTTTTTTTTGGTGAGGTTCGCTTTCACACTGCACTTTTTTTCTAAGTGGACCAACATCTGTAAACAAAACCATGTGTGCTGAGGTCGTTCAGCCATTGGACAGAATGAGCCCTGTCAAAGCGCCGTGTCCAAACACGTGAAGGAGGAGAATAATGGTGTTACGTGCTGTTTTCAATCTAGCCTTAGCGATATGGTTTGCTCAGTTTTTACAGTTCGCACAAATGTTTGAGCAGCATCGTGTGGTTTACACTATTTTACAATCAATTTCCAAACGACGAAGTCACAGGGCAAGACGGCTACGGAGGACAGCACTCATGTGCGCACATCGAGTTCTGACTTTTGCTCTTCACGCAAACGTAAGTAAGCCTCGTAAGTTTCGTTTCGTCAGCCTCGGTTTCCCATAATGCTCGACATACGACGGGAGCTCGTTAAGTACAAAAAGCCAACTGTGTCGGATCGAGTCCGGTCTGCATTCTCACCTCAAACGAACCGCACCAGGATTCGAATGGAACCGTGCCGAGACCGAGCTTTTTAAGCGGTCTCGGTTCGCTTGTTTGCTCCGAGATTTTTGGTTTTTATTCACACCAGCCCAAACGAACTCTGGTTCGCTTTAAACGAACCAAACAAGGCAGGTGTGAAAAAGACCTAACTGAAGACTAGAAAAGAACCAAACCAAGGTCGTTTTCACACCAGGAAAGTCCGATAGTCCACTTGCTTTGGTCCGGACCAAATTTTTCATTATTTTTTTTATTTTGGTGCGGTTCGCTTTCACACTGCAGTTTTTCCCCAAGCGAACTAACATCTATAAACAAAAGCACATGTGCTGAGGTCGCTCAGCCATTGGACAGAATGAGCCCTGTCGGTGTCCAAACCCGGAAGGAGAATAATGGTGTTACGTGCTGTTTTCAATCTAGCCTTAGCGATATGGTTTGCTCAGTTTTTACAGTTTGCACAAATGTTTGAGCAGCATCGTGAGGTTTACACTATTTTACAATCAATTTCCAAACGACGAAGACACAGGGCAAGACGACTACGGAGGACAGCGCTCATGTGCGCAACAAGTTCTGACTCTTGCTCTTCACGCAAAACGTAAGTAAGCCTCGTAAGTTTCGTTTTGTTTCGTTTCGTTTAGTTTCATAAGCCTCGGTTTCCCATAATGCTCAAACTACGACGGGAGCTCGTCAAGTACAAAAAGCCAACTTGTGTCGGATCGAGTCCGGTCTGCATTCTCACCTCAAACGAACCGCACCAGGATTCGTATGGAACCGGTCCGAGACCGACCTTTTTAGGTGGTCTCGGTCCGCTTGTTTGCTCCGGATCGAGACTTTTGGTTTTTATTCACACCAGCCCAAAAGGTCCGAATCAAAGGAGCAAACGAACTCTGGTTCATTTTAAACGAAACAAACAAGGCAGGTGTGAAAACGACTCAAGTCTACATCGGGACTAAACTGGGCTCAAACCAGGACCTAACCGGGACAAGTATGAATGCACCAGAAATATTTGTAAAGTATAAAAACATAAATTATCAATGCTAAAATGTCTAAAATCCTGTTAGCTGTGCCTGATGTAAGACCTTTATAGATCCTGGGAGACAGGGCTTTGGAGATGCAGCTTCCACAGTTAATTTTGGACCAATTAAATCCAATTGACTCTGCTCTGGTTTGATTGTCAGTTACACAGCGTGCACTGGATCTCCATCAGCAGTAATTGCACTTGAGAGAGGGGCAAAGCGAGGGAGCGATGCGGTGTGACAGCTCGGGGAATGGGGGCGCTGGCAGCTATCGGGAAAAACAACAAAAACAAAAACAAAAACAACAACATGGAAATAAATAAATAAGAAAAGCTTAAAAATCATCTTTCACACTCACGCCCATACATCATGAGAGTAGAAACATGTACAGAGACTTGAAGCAATCTGCAGCATCCCGCCCCGCCATAGAAGACTAAATGACAAAACGCCCCCATTGGAACAAATTAGAAGGATCTCAATTACATTCACATTTGGGAGACAAGAAAATAAATGGCTTTACTTGGACTGTTATTACAACCGGTGCTGAAAACGTGGATACACAGTCGGACGGAGAGGCAAAAAGGAAGCGGCGCGCGACTTTGAATCCCTGTCCCAACGAGTGTGTACTGTTGTGCTCTTGGGCAAGACACGTCACCCGCTTTGCCTATGAAAGGACGCGTTCGGGTGACTGGTGATGGTTGGTTGGATAAGGCGCTGGCACAGATTGGCTGCCGCTTTTCTCGTCGGGGAGGCTCAGGGCGGCTGTGGCTACATTAGGGTATCTATCGCTCTATCTGTCTATCTGTCTGTTTGTCTGTGTCTATCCATCTCTCTAGCTCTTTTCTTTATCTCTTTCTATCTATCACTCTATCCATCTCTCTAGCTCTTTTCTTTATCTCTTTCTATCTCTCTCTCTCTATACCGCTATATCTATCTATCTATGTCTGTCTGTCTGTCTGTCTGTCTCTCTCGGTCTCTTTTCTTTATCTCTTTCAATCTATCACTCTATATTTCTCTATACTGCTATATCTATCTATCGCTCTATCTATCTATCGCTCTATCTATCTGTCTGTCTGTCTGTCTGTCAGTCTCTCTAGCTCTCTTTTCTTTATCTCTTTCTATCACTCTATACCTCTCTATACTGCTCTATCTACAGTATCTATCTATCTATCTATCTGTCTGTTTGGTCTCTTTTCTTTATCTCTTTCTATCTATCACTCTATATCTCTCTATACTGCTATATCTATCCATCTATCTATCTATCTATCTATCTATCTAGGTCTCTTTTCTTTATCTCTTTCTATCTATCACTCTATACCGCTATATCTATCTAGTATCTATCTATCTAGTATCTATCTATCTAGTATCTATCTATCTATCTATCTATCTATCTGTCTGTCTGTCTGTCTGTCTGTCTCTAGCTCTCTTTTCTTTATCTCTTTCTATCACTCTATATCTCTCTATACTGCTATATCTATCCATCTATCTATCTATCTATCTATCTATCTAGGTCTCTTTTCTTTATCTCTTTCTATCTATCACTCTATCTCTCTATACCGCTATATCTATCCATCTATCTATCTATCTATCTATCTATCTATCTAGGTCTCTTTTCTTTATCTCTTTCTATCTATCACTCTATCTCTCTATACCGCTATATCTATCCATCTATCTATCCATCTATCTATCTATCTATCTATCTATCTATCTATCTATCTATCTATCTATCTATCTATCTAGGTCTCTTTTCTTTATCTCTTTCTATCACTATCTATCTCTCTATAGCGCTCTATCTATCTATCTATCTATCGATCTATCTATACATCTATATATCTATTTATCACTCTGTCTGTCTGTCTGTGTCTATCCATCTCTCTAGCTCTTTTCTTTATCTCTTTCTATCTATCACTCTATCTCTCTATACCGCTATATCTATCTATCTATCTATCTATCTATCTGTCTGTCTGTCTGTCTGTCTGTCTCTAGCTCTCGTTTCTTTCTTTCTCTCTCTCTATCACTCTATCTTTCTCTATAACACTCTCTTTCTCTCTCTCTCTCTAGCTCTCTTTTCTTTGTTTCTTTCTCTCTTTCTCTCTCTCTTTCTAGCTCTCTTTCCATCTCTTTCTTCCTCTCTCGTATTCTCTCGTGTTTGTGTTTCTGGCAGGGTGCATGTTCCTGGACATACATGAGACGTGTCGTAAACACGCCACTTTGTGCCCATGGGCTAATTTCCATCTGTTCTCATTCTCACGCCCTCATTTCACAACAGAGAACTTTTACATCCAAAATCAGACAGGAGCAGGCGTTCAGTGTGCTGTGGCCAGATGGTACTTTTAGAAACAATATGATTTTAAATTTTAAAGGTGCCCTGCGCAACGTTTCTAGTAAACATATCCATCTGTGATTTATTCATTAGGGGTGTTTCTATTGCTCAAAAAGCTTCAAATTTTCATAACTCCTTCGCTTGCCTCTTGAAAAATCTCCGTGGATGTGGAAAAAACAAACAGTCCAACAGTACCTTGTGTTCATTCCCTCAAAGTATTTCCTCTGAAGGTCTAGCTGCTTCTTTTGCTGCCACATTTGGTGAAAAAAGCCTCCTTAGGTACTGTCATGGAAAAAAACAAACGGCACATTTCACACAATCCAATAGTCCCTAACTTGTGTCCTTTGAAACGCTCCTGCTGCTTCTTAGTTGGTCAAAATCCCAAGATATGAGGCTAAATACGAAAACTAAAAAGTAGGTAATCCATTGGCACTATACAAAGTCAAAACACTGAGAGAATCAAACTTGGATAGCTGTATTTAGACGTTTTAGGGATGAGTTTTCAAGAAGAACATGCAGGTTATTGTCCCAGAGTCCAAGGCTGCATCCCATTACTCTGTCTTACCCCTTCCCCTACGTGCTCTTTATCTACGTCTTTGTCTTGCCCCTCGATACCGAGCTGAGAGGCCTCGGAGTACGAGTGTTCCCTTAAGAAATGGGACACCACTCGATTACCGTTTGCGTCATCATCCCTTGCCTCTACCTGAGCTGCTACGTCTACAAAGGCGACAACAATTAACACAAACAAAGGTAAAAACAAATGTCAAGGATTATCGGGTACCTCAGTTTGACAAAAAAACTAGCTTGTTTATGAATGAAAGTTTGATGAAAATGATAACGTCAGCTAAACAGACATCGCTACAATTAAAACAGCAACAACACTTCACTAAAAGTAACGTAGAACATAAGCATCATAATTGTAAACCATGCTAAACTGTTAAAGGAATATTACACGTTTTTTACAATCTGAACCTTATTTCGGTAATAAAACAAGTTGTTTTACTCACCCATAGCACTTTGGTGTCATTTGGAGCAGTTTCGTAGATGTTGTAGTTTAGCGATATCCGTTAACGTGAGTGCTTGGGGCAGGCGATTGCAGTCACCAAATAACACAAACTTTATCACTTTTCAAATTACAGAAGCTCAATGTCTTAGTCCAGGGGTCTTCAACGTTTTTCAGGCCAGGGACCCCCCATACGGCATAGAATTGTGTTTTATATTAAATTGAGCTTAGTGTCATGTATAAACATTGCTACTCTGTTATGGTACATCCAATACAAGGAAATAATACACAGGTTAATACTGTATTTTACACTATAAAATATAAAATTATACTATTTTAAAGTGAAATCAAAAGATTTCGCGACCCCCCCTGCAGTACCTCCCTAGGGGTCGCGACCCCCCGTTGAAGACCTCTGTCTTAGTCTACACTTTCGTTTGAGTCAAAAGTGGCCTCCAATCCGAGATTTAGTCATAGTTTCGAGTAGATGAGGAGGACAGTGCGCATGCGCTCATTCACAGCCGTTTTGCAGATAAGAAGACGCTCATAACTTTTCTCTTGCGAGTGACACATGGCAGAAGATTCGGACTTTGAGGCTGAAGAGGACTTATGGTGGACTGAGGACTGAAGAGGAGTATATACTGAAGAGGAGTTTTTTTTTTTTTTTTTCTGGCGGCGCGGTGGCTGGGTGGCTGGCGCTCGTGCTTCACAGCAAGAGGGTTCGGGTTGCCCGGGCCTTTCTGTGTGGAGGTTGCGTGTTCTCCCCGTGTCTGGGTGGGTTTCCTCCGGGCGCTCCGGTTTCCCCCACCGGCCTAGGCGTGCGCCGTGGGTGGGGTCCCACAGCTTAGGGCCTGACCAAGACTAAATAACAAAACAGATTATGGGGATGGTCCCCGGGTCAAATATAGAAACAACTTCTCCGGTGCGAGATCAATAAAGGTCAATCTTCTAATCCTTGACCACTGTAAGGCGCTTTGTGCTACAATTTTTGTATGAAAAACGCTTTATAAATATTGTTTGATTGATTGATTGATACGGATGAGGAGACCGAATGGATACGGAAAGAATGAAGGAGCAACGCAACATAGAACAGCCATTGGTTGCGCATTACTTCTCAGAACTGCGCGCTGAATCCACTGGCCTTCTTTCTTTTCTTTTGCTGGTAAAAAAAAATCATCCTGACTAAAGTGGGTACTGCAAACACGATGGTCCAAACGTCTTACAGCTTTGCCTTTTTTTTTTTTTTTTTTTTTTTTTTTTTTTTAATCTTTTACTATTAAAGTTACATGTTTTAAAACCCCAATAACATTTGCAAAGTACTCAGAAGACACACTGGGGGATGTGGGCACGGGAACAAACATTACTGGGTACAAGGGCTAAGGGACTTGAAGGTACCTGGAGCAAATACAAGGGGGGTTGAGAAAGAAAAATAGGGGGAGTGGAGAGGTCCAAAGGGATTGTTCCGGGTAAAGAAAGGGGGTCTGGGGGAGAGCAAGGGCGATGCAGTGTCCAGGGAGGGTCCAGATGACAGAGTCCAGGGGGGACAGCGCACCCTGTCCCAAGAGCTGACAGCGAAATCAGCTGTGAATGAGCGCATGCGCACTGTCCTCCTCATCTACTCAAAACTATGGCTAAATCTCGGATTAGAGGCCACTTTTGACTCAAACGAAAGTGTAAACTAAGACATTGAGCTTCTGTAATTTGAAAAGTGATAAAGTTTGTGTTATTTGGTGACTGCAATCGCCTGCCCCAAGCACTCACGTTAACCGATATCACTAAACTACAACATCTACGAAACTGCTCCAAATGACACCATAGTACTATGGGTGAGTAAAACAACTTGTTTAATTACAGAAATAAGGTTCAGATTGTAAAAAAAAGTTAATATTCCTTTAATCGATAATTACAACTACTGAAAATACATTTATGAGGTTCCTTGGTTGCTCGATGTGACGCTGCCATCCTGATCCCAAAACCTGCCTGAGCTTGTCGGCGTATGTAGCCCTCGGTCGTGGCCCTAGCCCTTGATCAAAATTAGAATCGGGACACCCCTTGCCCTTACATGAATGCGCAAAACCAAGGGGTAGGGGTAAGACGAAGGGGTAAGACAGAGAAATGGGACGCAGCCCAAGTTTGTTTTCCTGCAGTGGTTCTACATATAAACTCCACCGAACCAGGAAAAGCAGAGTGGACGTGACAGTGGATATTTACTGGAGCAGATTCATGCGGCGCCATCTCCGGATCACTTCTCTGTCAGGCTACACTTTAATTTACAACACAACCGCAAGTGGCGCACAAAATATGTGACCAATAACTCTCAAGTATCGTCATTTCTAAAGGTTTCTAAAGCAGGAGGCCAGTAGTGAATGAGAGAGGGTCTACTGAGGACACAGGCTTTAGAAAGGAAAGTTCTACAGTTTATTGACAAGGTAAAAAGTGTTTTGAAAAATAACGTATGAAAACACTTTATAATAACCACAGAATAATTAATGGTAGAAAACCGAGACTCAAAACATAAAGAATAAACTGAGCTGATGCTGATTATTTAGTTTCTACAGAGATCCTTTGACGTCTGTGCTGATATCCTGTACATATTTTTACTTTCTGTGGCTCTGTTCTGCGCCTTTCTGTGATGAGAGTGCTGGAGGAGCTTTATTTTTGTCAGACAGAGGAAAAATACTGGACAAATTGGAATAGAGGGCTGGGCCGGTGCTCGGAGGAAGAGTGGAGTCTGATGGAGCTGTGGAGGAGAGGTTTATGAGGCAGAAGACTCAGCACATCATCTCCAGTCTCTCTCTCTACCTATCTCTATCTCTGTCTGTCTCTTTATCTTTCTATCTCTTTATCGCTCTCCATCTGTCTATCGCTCTCTCTTTATCTCTCTCTATTTATCTCTTTATACCTCTCTCTATCTCTCTATCATCCCTCTCTCTTTCTCTGCCTGTCTCTATCTCTGTCTGTCTGTCTCTTTATCTTTCTATCTCTTTATCTCTCTCTCTATCTGTCTATCGCTCTCTATCTCTTTATCTCTCTTTCTCTACCTACCTATCTGTCTATCTCTCTTTATCTCTCTATCTCTTTCTCTTTATCTCTCTCTCTCTATCTCTCTCTTTATTTCTCTCTCTCTCTATTCATCTATCCCTCTCTTTCTCTGCCTATCTCTATCTCTGTCTGTCTGTCTCTTTATCTTTCTATCTCTCTCTCTCTCTCTTTATCTCTCTCTCTACCTATATGCCTGTCTATCTCTTTATCTCTCTATCTGTGTCTCTCTTTATCTCTCTATCTGTCTCTTCCTCTCTCTCTCTCTACCTATATGCCTATCTGTCTATCTCTTTATCTCTCTATCTGTCTCTCTCTTTATCTCTCTATCTGTCTCTTCCTCTCTCTATCTATCTCTTTATCTCTCTCTTTATCTCTGTCTGTCTGTCTCTTTATCTTTCTATCTCTTTATCTCTCTCTCTCTATCTGTCTATCGCTCTCTATCTCTTTATTTCTCTCTCTTTCTCTATTCATCTATCTCTCTCTTTCTCTGCCTATCTCTATCTCTGTCTGTCTGTCTCTTTATCTTTCTCTCTCTCTCTCTCTCTGTCTATCGCTCTCTCTCTCTCTACCTATATGCCTATCTCTATCTCTTTATCTCTCTATCTGTCTCTCTCTTTATCTCTCTATCTGTCTCTTCCTCTCTCTATCCATCTCTTTATCTCTCTATCTGTCTCTCTCTTTATCTCTCTATCTGTCTCTCTCTTTATCTCTCTGTCTCTTCCTCTCTCTCTCTATCTCTTTATATCTCTCTATCCATCTCTTTCTCTCTTGCTCTCTGCCTATCTCTATCTCTGTCTGTTTCTTTATCTTTCTCTCCCATTATCGCTCTATCTCTTTAGCTCTCTCTTTCTATCTCTTTAACTCTGTATCTCTTTAGCGCTCTCTACCTATCTGCCTATCTCTATGTCTTTGTCTATCTTTGTCACGCTCCATCTATTTCTATCTCTTTATCTCTCTACAAATTGAATTTCTTCTTTTATCATATCTCTCTCTATTTCTTTCTCTCTCTGTCTGTCTCTATATATCTTTCTCTCTCAACCTATCTGCTTATCTCTATCTCTTTATGTCTCTACCATCTATCTCTATCTCTCTATCTGTCTATCTATCTTTCTATCTGTCTATACCTCTCTCTCTCTCTCTTTATCTCTCTCTCTCTACCTATCTCTATCCATCTCTTTATCTCTATAGCTGTCTATCTCTCTCTCGGTCTGTCTATCTCTCTCTCTCTCCAGACTTCACTGTCTGAGCTGCAGCGGCTGCACTGGCGCTGATCAATGACTGCTCCAATGCTTTCCTAATTAAGAATCAATCAGAATTACAGTTGTTATCAGTGAAAGCTACAGTATATTTGATCTGAACACGGATACAGGTAGGTGACGTTTATGGTATTAAAATCAATAGTGTAATTATTATGGTAGAAAATATATAGCACTTTTCCACCTTCTGACACTAAAGGACTAATGTGTCTTGCCCAAGGACACAACAACAGCATCAAAAATACACAAATCTGAGTCATGTTGGAAATACTAACCACTGTTACTCACCACACAACGAGGATTCAAACCAAATCTATAGACTTTTAAGACATTTGTGACATAACATTAAAGTCTCATTTGTCATTCGTTCTCGTGCCAGACTATAATTATTTTCCGTAAACGTACGCAGCCTCCGTCGCAAATGACAAGTGAATCTGACGCCGCCCAAATGGTGACAGCTTGACAACCGCATTTTGACAACTTATTATGGGCCGGGCTTTATGTTAGTGGATTAAATATGCGTTGCATTATCTCGGCTTTTTATCAGAACAATTACATTTTCAACATTGCGTGTCAACAATTGTTTTACTAAAGAGGTCCCCGAAGGAGTCCTGCGTGAAGCTACGGGCGAAGTGATGCAAATACTTTTGTTTCCATTCTAGTTTTTCTGCTTTTTGGAATTGTACGACGTGTAAACGATTGTGTGTTTCAGTATGGAAAATAGTGAGTTGTAGTGCACTGGTCAAATGCACTGTGTCAGTTTTGTGGGGAGCTGAGGGTAAGTTGAAAGCGAGCTGAGGCCCTTGCAGGAGGCCTTCGGCAAGCTGTGGCCTTCGCTGAGGCCGTCACAGGTGGACTACGGCAAGCTGTGGGCAAGCTGTGGGCAAGCTGAGGCCCTCACAGGTGGACTACGGCAGGCTGAGGCCTTCGCTGAGGCCGTCACAGGTGGACTACGGCAAGCTGTGGGCAAGCTGAGGCCCTCACAGGTGGACTACGGCAAGCTGTGGGCAAGCTGAGGCCTTCGCTGAGGCCGTCACAGGTGGACTACGGCAAGATGTGGGCAAGCTGAGGCCCTCACAGGTGGACTACGGCAAGCTGTGGGCAAGCTGAGGCCTTCGCTGAGGCCGTCACAGGTGGACTACGGCAAGATGTGGGCAAGCTGAGGCTCTCACAGGTGGACTACGGCAAGCTGTGGGCAAGCTGAGGCCCTCACAGGTGGACTACGGCAAGCTGTGGGCAAGCTGAGGCCTTCACAGGTGGACTACGGCAAGCTGTGGGCAAGCTGAGGCCTTCGCTGAGGCCGTCACAGGTGGACTACGGCAAGATGTGGGCAAGCTGAGGCTCTCACAGGTGGACTACGGCAAGCTGATTAAAGTAACAATAGGTAACAGATAATCCTCCCTACAACTGTACAAAAACTCACCCTTATGTAACAGCTAATGCTCCCTACAAATCCGTACAACAACTTACCCTTAGATAATACTCAAAGTCAAAGTGTACTTTATTGTCAATTCACTATGTAACAGACATTACCCAGAGGACTGAAATTGCGTTTCACCAGACTCCAAATGTGCAATTTAAACTAAACACACACACACACACACACACGTGCCCAAACACACATAGCTACACTCACGGACGTGAAGTGTACACAGACATCAACAATAAATAAACATAAGACAAACAGGTAAACATATACGCGTTCAACAAGGAAGAAAGTTCGAGGTAGAAATGAAATGTGCAATATGTAAAGTGCATAAGTGAAGGTGCAATTTGTAAAGTGCACGAGTGCTGAAACAGCATGGACATCAATGAGTGTGAGATTGTTTTTTGGATGTCAGTAACATGTTCATGGATACTCACCCTTATGTAACAGATAATACTCCCTACAGTAATATAATATATTTTGTATTGTTATAGTTCCAGATTTTATTTCTACATGTACATAGTGCTTTCATGCGATTAAAAAAATAATATAATTAATTACAGGATTTGTAATTAATTAATCTAATTAATCACATTTTAAGAGTGTGTGTGTGTGAGAGAGAGAGAGAGAGACGAATGAACCCACTTTGATTGAGTTTGTCAGTTTTCAAGTGGTCGCTTTGCTCATTTTTTTTCCCAAATTCTGCAGCGTGGTTTGGTGGTTTGTTGGTTTGGTGAAGTGCGCTCACACTCGCTCTATCACCGGTAACAATGGAACTTGTCCGGACGTGTTTATCGTTCAAATTAGAGATGCACGGATTGCGGTTACAGCCGCGGGCACCGCGGCTAAACCACGGAGCGGGTAGATGACGTGACGAAAAATAATGTTTTTTATTCAATTGAATATCCAAATTTTAAAAAATGCCTACATGCCTACAATTATCATAAGTTGGCGGATGACGGACGGGCGCGGTTTTGAAAATTCCTGAAAAATGTGCGTGCAAATGGATAGCGGACGGATGACGTTTTTTTCATGCGGTTGTGGATGGAAAAAAAGCCCATCCGCGCATCTCTAGTTCAAATTATATATCAGGCTGGAGCAGCTTCAGTGATCGGAAAATTCGTTTTGATAAAGGCTCCAAATCACAGAGTTCTTGTTGATTGTCCCGTCTTCGTTCTTTTTATAAATAAACTTGCCGTTCAAAGGCCCTGGCCGCGATTTGCTCGCCACACGCCAAATTTAAAATGTGCGCGCCTGGAATTGCTGCTCATAATTCATTGCGTTAATCTAATTAATTAGCATTAAACTAACAACCCTACTTGTACATAAACATTTATAATTATTATTGACACCAGTTTCTTGCTCTTTTTTGCTGCTTATTTAGAATTTATTATTACCATTTCTATTTTCGCTCGATGTTATTATATTTATTGTGATGCATGAGCTACTGTGTCCAAATAATTTCCGTAGTGTATCAGTAAAGTTCGTTTAAGTCTAAGTCGGAGTTTTGATGTTTCGGAAACGTTTTGATGATCAGTGTGGAATTTTACAAAACACCGAACTGAGACATAACAGAAAAAGATATCCAGGGAGCGGCATAAGGCGAACGGATCGTTGTGAAACACGAGCAGCCTCCCCTGGTGATCGCGTGGTTCACACATGACCAAACACCCATTCACACCCTCAGTGACTCCCAACGGGCGACCTCCACTTCACCAAAACATACAAAACACGGGCTGTGACGCACAACACACTTTGTCATTCTGTTATCACGACAAGGAAATGTGTTCAAGGAAAAAATAAGGACAGAATCCATACCAGAAGTATTTTGTCAAACTATTCTTAAATTTATCGGATACAAGAGTTCGAGGAAAGTCCATTCTCAATACATTTAAAGGAGCATTGTGTAACTTTTCTGGTGGAGGGTCAGATCTGTGGAGAGGCGACGCCACTCACAGTCAGAATGCCTGTTTTTTTGTTTTTGTTAGGTATTTTTGAGCTATAAAACCACCTGTAATTGAATTAATGTAAAGTAGAGCTGTTTAATGTCATATTGTGGAACATTCCAGGCAGAACTATGGCATATCCATAAAAACAAGCAGGTGAAGGACCCCGAACCAAAAAGTTACATAATAAACCGTTATCTATCTGATTTTGATCATTTTAACGCTAGAATTGCTTCCATTGCAAAGCATCGCTCTGTTTATGTTCTATTAGCTCTGCTGCTTTTTTCTTTTCAAAATTCCCACAGTTACCAGCAGAGGGCCTCAGACTGAACGGATAAAGTTTATTAAAAGTGACTTGCCAGAGTATTAATTCCTGTGATCCAGAAAACAAACTTATCCAGTACTTTACGTGTCAGTCTATGGACACAAAGCTCAAAATGCTGTTTCACCTTGTGATGTCACGAAGCGGTAGTTTTCAAGTTAACAGCTCCTTTTTTACCTTGTATTCAGTTGAGATTGGCAATTCCATCCATCCATTTTCTTCTACTTATCCAGGGCTGGGTCACAGGGACAACAATCTAAGCAGGAACTCCTAGACTTCTGTCACCACGGACACTTCCTCCAGCTCCTCCGGGGGGACCCCAAGGTGTTCCCAGGCCAGCCGGAAGACTTCAGCCAGGGAAGACCTAGGACACGCTGGAGGGACTATAGCCATGTCTCAATTCTCAGTGTGCACAGTTCAGAGAGTGGTTTTAAGGGTACTCAGACTGCGTGCAGGTCTGGGTTCGATCCCCGGGTCGCCTGAGCCTTTCTGTGTGGAGTTTGCATGTTCTCCCCGTGTCTGGGTGGGTTTCCTCCGGGCACTCCGGTTTCCCCCATCAACCCAAAACATGCACGATAGGTAAAATCCTCCAGCTGAGGTCCTGACCAAGCCGAAGTAAGAAGAACATGGAGATGGTCCCTGGGCGCAGTAATGTGTCGCCCACTGCTCCTAATAACAGGATGGGTTAAATGCAGAGAAGAATTTCTCCAGTGTGAGATCAATAAGGGACCGCATGGGCTTCGGCGAAACGCGACATGTCTTGCAACTACCAGATGCAGCCGCTGACTCCATTTTCTCCAGTAGAAGAAGTAGCGCATGGTGCATGCTGGGATATATGACTGCGCGAAGTGTGCATTTTCACGCAGTTGGTCCACCGATTTCCATGGAAACGACTGCGGATTTCAGACCGCATGTTATCTGTACATGGGACAAAAACAAAATGGAACAGCAGTTGTCGCGCCGGAAGTGACGTACATGGCCTTAAAACCACACTCTGAACTGTGCACACTGAGAATTGAGACATGGCTATAGTCTCTCCAGCGTGTCCTGGGTCTTCCCTGGGGCCTCCTCCCGGTGGAACATGCCCGGAGATGCCCGAGCCTCCTCAGCTGCTCCTCTCGACATGGAGGAGCAGTGGCTCTACTCTGAGCTCCTCTCGTGTGACAGAACTCCTCACCTTATCTCTAAGGGAGCGCTCAGCCACTCTGCGGAGGAAACTCATTTCGGCCGCTTGTATCTTTCGGATCTTGTCCTTTCGGTCATTACCCTGAGCTCATGACCATACTGTAGGTGAGGAATGTAGATTGACAGTAAATCAAGAGCTTTGCCTTTCGGCTCAGCTCACTCTTCAACACAACGGTCCAGTACAGCGACCGCATCACTGCCGACGCTGCACCAATCCGCCTGTCAATCTCACGCTCCATCCTCCCCTCACTCGTGAACAAGACCCCGAGATACTTGAACTCCTCCACTTGGCAATTCCGGATTTGAAATTACGTAAATGATTCTAGTGATGCACACATTGGAGCACTTCCTGTATTACCACATTACATCACAAGGTAGAACAGAGAGTTTCCTTTTTGAGAGAACTTGAAATATGCAGAATTTGTGTGTTAAACGTGTGTGAATGAAACAAAACACACAACTCCGGGTGTGTTTATAATGAGAAAACAGCATTATAACATATGGTTGCAGAGCGAGCACGCCGACATGTTTCTATCTGCTCCATATCTTTGATCACAGTTGACTGCTCTAATTGGAATAATTGACTTTTTGATGTGTCAAGAATTACGAGATCAAAACGATTCTCTCTCGGTTACGCCACCATTTTGGGGGCTAATATGCTAAATGTCCGTTGAAGCCGAGCTCACGGCGCTAATAGGGCCCTTGGCTTTGTTCTCGTGAAGTGCCACCCTTTTGGACAGACAAAAGCAGATCAAACAGGCGATGTTGTTTGGTCCGTTGATTAGAGGGCAGCGAAGCGTCCCTTTGTCATGCAGTAGTTTAACGGTCAATTAGTCCACGGGCTTAAACTGGACAAATGCGACAAATGGACACCAACACTGCATTTAAAAAACAGATACGTTTGTTTTGAAATTAGGAGCTTGAAAACGATGCAGTATTAACGGAAATAAATCAGCCGGGGAATTAGAAATGCACTTTGGCGAATTGATGCAAATAAAACAAAAACTAAAAAATAATACGCACCAATAATAGTTTAAACGGACAAAGAAACAAATGATTACAGTTGCATTTTACGCAACTTTCTGAGTTGTTTTGTTTCATTGGCACAAATCCTCCATATTTAGGCTTCTCTCAAACAGAAAACACTCTGTTGCATCTTGTGATGTCATGTGGTGATACAGGAAGTGCTCCACTGTGTTTTTAAACTCCATAAAGCGTCACTAGAATCATTCACACAGTTTTTAACACATTTATAGTGGATTATGGTGGATTCTTATTCGTTTTACTTACTTGGCAATGGGAAGATTAGCAAATTAAACCCTCACTGACCAGCTACGCGACCTACTAGTATAATTCTATAATAAAATAATAGATAATGCAAGTTATTTGAAAATGTGCACAAAAATGTAACTGTACTACACTTTCATAGACTAACACATAATCTGGATGATATAATGAGTTTTAAAGCAGAATAAAGGTGCTAGACCTGATTTTACTGCCCTAAGACGGCAGAAAACAGAACTAGAAACAAAACGTTGCGGAGTTTTGCCATCACGTTAATGCTAACAACAACTAGCATGCCAACAGCACACGTCCTGATTCTTGGGCAATAAAACGCTTTATAATTAGATGCAGACGGTACACAGCGGATTTATTTCGACCTCAAGAGCTGCTTATACTATAAATCTATACGAAGGAAGGAAAATTTTGACTTTATTAAATGAAAATTTAATTAAATTTATTAAATGTTCCACATTAAGATCTCATGTGGTTTTTAAACTCCACACACCGTCACCAAAATCATTTGGGTAATTTCAGCCCTGGAATTTCCTCTCTTTACTGAACAAAAGGCAAAAAAGGTAGCTGTTAACTTGAAAACTACCACTTCATGACATCACAAGGTGGAACAGAACATTTTGAGCTTCGGAGATGTAGACAGACCAATAATAAAGGGTTACTCGTGTATGAATGAAACAAAACACAACTCCGGGTCTGTTTTTGATGAGTCCATTTAAGGTCCACCCAAGGACAAAACACGGAGCCACAAACAAAGCAATGTGGTCTGCTCCATTCAGTGTAGTGAAGACTGCAGTGAGCGCTACACTGGAGAAACAAAACAGACACTTCACAAGAGGATGTACCAACACAGATGTGAGAGCCAGAGTGGACCTCAGTCTGCCGTACATCTCCACCTAGAAGCCACGGGCCACTCCTTTGAGGACAGTGAGGTACAGATCTTGGCCAGAGAAAAGAACTGGTTTGAGAGGGAAGTTAAAGAGGCTATTTTTGTGAACAAAGAGAACGCTTCCTTTAATAGAAATGGAGGTCTCAGACTTCATTTGTCTCCATTTATAACCCTATCCTCAACCCTAAATCAAAACAAAGAAAACAATAGAGCAGCAGCAGGTCAGGTCCAGAAATACAAGAAAGCAATCTGTGAAATACTCTACTTACACCTTATTTAATCCCACCTGTACGTCTGTACATTGTACTTTGTATTTTATTACATTTTATTACATATTTTTATTATATAGTTTACTTCTTCCCCTGCACTTTTTGCAAGACTTTTTTACCATGTACTATTATTGCTGCTATTAGTACTTCTGACTATCTTAGCGAGTCAACAGTTCTTCTGATCCTAAGCATTTCATTGCATTGTTGACCTTGTATTGATTCTGCATATGACAAATAAACAATCTTGAATCATGAAGGTGTGAAATCACTCATTATGGCCCACTCCCACTGCAGATCTAATAGGCCCACCTAACTAACACAAACTGTAAACAAGTAGATGTGTTAGTTTCAAAGTAATTTCAGTGTAGTTAGCTCCTTCCTTCAGGCAGATATAAGTGTCCATCAGCGTCTGATCAGAACTGAAGAAGCAGCTTGGATGAGCTGTTTATTTGGTCGAACACGTTTCGACCAAATAAACTTTTGTCCAGTTGACAAATTTAATTTCTCATTTTGCCGTGGATTCTACCTGAACGAGTGAGGGATTCTACACATCTCATTGAATATTTTTTTCAAGTAGTTTTCCATTGATCTTATATATAAGGTGCTCATGGGAGGCGGTCTCAGATAGAGTTGTAAACTTCTGTGTTTGTGGGGATCTCGGGTGTTTTCCCATACTTAAGGATCACTCTTTTTGCTGTAGCTTTTACCCATGTTGCCTTGTTAGAACTACAGTTTTTCTTTAAATCTACAGTGGTCCCTCGTTTATCACGGGGGTTAGGTTCCAGAAATAACCCGCAATACCTGAAATCCACAAAGTAGGACAACTTTATATTTTACAATTATTATACATGTTTTAAGGCTGTAAATGCCTCACCACACACATTATACACTTTTCTCAGACTGGAATTAACCTTTTCTCACGTTTCTCTCTCGTTTAAACACTCAAAGTTTCGTAGATTTTCAACAAAATGTATTAATAGTGAAGTGTGGGGGTGGTGGTGGTGGTGGGGGGGTGCGCGCGGACACTTGCACCCGTGGTCACGAAACAAGGCAAAGAGCTGCAATTCTGGTTTGGACCTGGTCTAGTCCTGGTTTAGTCCAGGTTTAGACCTTGTTTAGACCTGGACTTCCTACGGATCCAGTGACTCATGTCTCCGCTCCTCGTGCATCTGGCCACAGAGCCCGGTGCAGCTCGGACTGCTTCTCATTCAAACACAGTGTGAGCACAGAGGGACGAGCAGGGTGCACCGCGCTCATCCAACGGCACTGCCACGTCCCGGGACGCGACGCGCACCAACCCCTTGGAGAAGTGCGCGACACGTGCACCCCTCATCGTGGACAAATCTGTGACAGAGCAGCGTGACCGGCGCGAGGCCGCGTGTACACCGGGGCACCAAAACGCGGCGCCCAGACCACGTCCTCTCAGCCCGAGCCACAAACCAGCCACACGAAACCAGCAAAGAGCAGCACGAGGTGGTTTAATCCTGGTTTAGTCCAGGTCTAGACCTGGTCCAGTCCTGGTTTAGTCCAGATCCTGTCCAGGTTTAGACCTGGTTTAGACCTGGTCAAGACCTGGTTTAGTTCTGGTCTAGATCTGGTTTAGTCCACATTTAGTCCTGGTCTAGTCTCTTAGCCAATCAAGACGCAGAACACAATGTTACACTATAAAAAAAAAGTTACACTATTAAAAATTTTTTGGAAAAAATAAAATAAAAAATCCGCGAAACAGCGAAGCCGCGAACAGTGAACCGCGATAGAGGGAGCGACCACTGTACTTGGTTTAAGATGCATAGGGCTGGATTAAAGAGAATATTCACTCCTATAACTCATTTGTTATAATTTTTCTCCCAATAGGTATTAATATTAGAGCATGAGAAGAACATATGAGCCTCTTTATTGCATCTCCGACAGCGATTTGTGCTGATAAGCACTGCCCTATGCATTGTAACTGGAATCCAATACAGTCTTTTGAGGATTTTAAACTGAATCAATTTAGACCTGTGGCCCATTCCTTTTTCTCAAGCACGGGGAAGGAATAACCGGAATTATTTTTAAGCAGAATAGACGTGTAATAAATTAATTTGGCTTTAAAATTGTAATAAACCACCCACAATAACCACCCACAATAATCATAATATTCATTTTCAGTAGGAATTAAGTGTTTACATGGTCTTTTTAATTTTTATTCAGAATGAATTTAATCATCACATTATCTGTAAATATGTACATAGCACCTAAGCCCATATTTTTCATAGTGTATATTCTGTAAAGATGGTTTCTATTTGATTATATATATATATATATATATATATATATATATATATATATATATATATATATATATTTTTTTTTTACATTTTTCTCTTTATCTTATTCATCTATTTAATTTTTTTGCATGCTCTTGGCCTCCAGGGTGGGCAGAAAAGTAAGAATTTCATTGTACAGGGAAACGTGTTTCTTTACTGTGCATATGACAATAAAAGCTTTGAATCTTTGAATCTTGAATCTTTTAATCAGACTTAAAGATCTAGAAGTGGGCAATGCCCACCCAAAATGTTCTCCTGCCCACCCAATTGGTCAACTGTATTTGATGTAATTTCAACCTGCCTATCACGTTTTCTTGTTTGCTCCACCAAAATTCCACGACATCTGATTCGCCAATAGGACAGCAAGTATAGAGAGTCCTGTGAATCAGTCACCAGTCGCATATCTCTACAGTACTGTAAAAAAAACGCAAGCGAAGCAAAGGCCGAGTGCAGTTTCTGTTTATGTTTCGGGTCCGAACAATGGCGCTTCAATCACGGAACATTTCAAATAATTGCCAGCGCAGTCGTATCGGGGTATTTACTGCATAGATAATCACTCCGAGAGTCCACGGTCCCTTTGTGCAACACAAAGGCGATTGGGCATCCCCTGGAATGTTGGTCGGGCTCCCTCCGCCTCTCAGCACGCTCCAAAATGAAGATTTATCGATTATAATCTCAGTTTTATCATCGAATCCAGCTTGGATCGTGCTCCACGTTCGCGTATTCGCTTTACCGTCTCGTCCGCGGCATATAAATCCACTTAAAATACGTAATTTGGCAAGAGACGTCACCTCACCATCGCTCCAGCGCAACCCAAGACCGATATTGCAGGCTTTAAAGCAAGAACTGGACATTGCTCGTTAAAAGGGACATATTTACGAAGCGCGCCGCACCCTGGCCTCCGTGCTTCTTCCCCGGAAGGAGGCGGTGCGCGGAGGCCGGGGCACATCGGAGCAGAGACCGTGAAAGGAGCGCAGTGGTGGGGCAGGATTTGTGAGTTCAGACCTCCGACCTCGGTTCTTTCTCTGTCGCTCCGCCAGGGTTTGGAGCGGAGAGGAATGCAATGGGACTGGCCCCGGTAAAATGCACTAGAATGCTGGAAATTGCATCTAAGAAATCCAAAATTTTCCACACTGGGAAAACTGGGCCTCAAAGGCAAAAAGGTTAAGAACCCCTACATTAGAAGAAAAATGTTCCACATGAAACTCCACACTATGCCCCACCAAAAGTTTGAAATCCACCCCCCCAATCTGTGCAGTCTAGATCCGGGCCTGCTTAAAGCTCACAGGTAAACATGGAAGGTAACAAACGTTCAGTACAATTCCACCACATCAGCAGAACTTGCAGCCCCCTCAGCCTCTCCATTTCCTGAATATGTTCCAATATGATTTCCCTGACATATGAGACAAGCTGTTTGGCTGACAGCGACACAAAAAGGAGCGATTTCATTTCTCCACACCATTCGCTCCGAGTATCTGATCCTCTCTATCCTCCACAGAGCACACTGTGGATAATATACATCTGTATTCAAGTCTGTGTTATTGTGCAGGGAACGTTTCACAGGCGGACACTTTCTGACAGCCGAGCGTTGTGTCCGGAACGTCGTCAGGAAGCATATCTCCTCCTCTCACTCGCTTTCTCCTACCTCCCTCTCTCTCCCGTTCTTTTTCAAGCCATCTCTCTCTGTTTCTGCACCTCACTCTCTCTCTTTCTCCCTCCCCACTCTCTTTGTCTCTC
The DNA here is from genome assembly GCA_036785185.1 of Paratrypauchen microcephalus. Lineage (NCBI taxonomy): Eukaryota > Metazoa > Chordata > Actinopteri > Gobiiformes > Gobiidae > Paratrypauchen > Paratrypauchen microcephalus. The sequence continues at coordinate 1,851,754 of JAVJIX010000022.1, read as the reverse complement.
TTTCCCTCTCTGTCTCTCCCCCTTCCTCTCTCTCTTCCCCTCTCTCCTCCCCATCGTTCACTCCTTTTTTCTTTATCTCTGTCCTCTCTCTCCCTTTCTCTCTTTCCCCCTCCCCCCTCTCTCTCTTCCCCTCTCTCCACCCAATCTCACTCCCTATCTCTTCATCTCTGTTAATCTCTCCCTCTTTCCTTTCTTTCTTTCTTTCTGTCTTTCTTTCTTTCTTTTTCTCTCTTTCCCTCTCTTCCCTTCTTTCCTTCCTTCCCATATCTCACTCCCTATCTCTTTATCTCTGTTCTCTCTCCCTCTTTCCCTCTCTCTTTCCCCTCCTCTCTCTCCTCCCCATCTCTCACTCCCTCTCTTTATCTCTGTTCTTTCTTTCTTTCTGTCTTTCCCCCTCCCTCTCTCTCTTTCCCCCCTCTTTCCTCCCCTTCTCTCAATCCCTCTCTATCTCTGTTCTCTCTCCCTCACTCCTTTCCATCTCTCTCTCCTTCTCTCTTTATCTCTCCCCCTCCTCTCTCTTCCCTCTGTTCTCTCTCCCTCTCTCTCCCTCTTGCTTTCTCTCTTTCCCTCTTCCCTTCTCTCCTCCCCATCTCTCACTCCCGATCTCTCTGTCTCTTTCTCCCTCTCTATCTCTGTCCTCTCCCTCTCTCTCTCTTTCCCTCTCTCCTCCCCATCGCTCACTCTCTCTCTCTCCTTATCTGTTCTTTCTCTCCCTCCTCTTTCTTTTTCTCATTCCCTCTTTCCTTCTCTCCTCCCCATCTCTCTCTCCCTCTCTCTTTATCTCTGTCCTCTCCCTCTTTACCCCTCCCTTTCTCTTTTCCCCTCTCTCCTCCCCACCTCTCACTCCCTATCTCTTTGTCTGTTCTCTCTCTCCCTCTTTCTTTCATCTCTTTCTATTTCTTCCCTTCTCTCCTCCCCATCTCTCACACCCTCTCTTTATCTCTGTTCTCTCGCTCCCTCTTTTCCCTTCTCTCCTCCCCATCTCTCACTCCCCATCTCTGTCTCTCTCTCCCTCTCTCTCTCTATCTTTATCCTCTCCCTCTATCCACCTCCATCTCTCCTCCACATCTCTCATTCCCTCTCTCTTTCCCTCTCCCTGTCCTCCTCTTCCCGTCCCTCCTGTAATCTGTCTCTCTTTCCCTTTCTCCCCCTCTCCCTCTCTCTATTTCCCCCATCACCCACACTCTCTCCATCTCTCTTTATCTCTGTTCTCTCTTTCCCTCGCCATGTCTCTCTCTCCCTTTCTCCCCCTCCCTCCCTCTTTCTATCTCCCCTCTTTCTCCCCATCTCTCACTCCCTCTCTTTACCTCTGTCCTCTCCCTCTTTCTCTTTCCCCCTTCCTCTCCCTCTTTCCCCTCTCTTCTCCCCATTTCTCACTCCCTCTCTCTTTATCTCTGTTCTCTCTCTCCTTCTTTCCCTCTCCCTGTCTCCCTCTTCCCCTCCCTCCTTTAATCTCTCTCTCCCTTTCTCCCCCTCTCCCTCTCTCTATTTCCCCCTATCACCCACACTTTCTCCATCGCTCTCTCTCTTTTCTCCCCCTCTCCCTCCCTCTTTCCCATCTCTCACTCCCTCTCTTTTGTCTCATCTCTGTCCTCTCCCTCTTTCTTTCTCTTTCCCCCTCCCTCTTTTCCCCTCTCTCCTCCCCATTTCTCACTCCCTCTCTCTTTATCTCTGTTCTCTCTCTCTCCTTCTTCCCCTCACTCCCTTAATCTCTCTCTCCCTCCCTCTCTCTCCGTCTCTTTCCTGACAGGACTATATTCCGTGGACTTATATTCCGTGGACTCTTCGTGCCGTCTTACACTTTACGGTTGTCACACCAAACGGCGAGTGTCCATAGCGGCGGGACGTGAGCGTCGGCTTAAGCGACACAGAGAAACGTATCAGGTCTGCGGCAGTAAAAGCTTCTGTGCACGGGGGAAATACTGCTGACACGAACAGACACAAAGAACGAACAAATGAAAAAAGGTTCATACTATAGAGCCGTGGCAGTTTGTACAAGAGTAATAGACCGGTCAGCGCAACAAGTCAACTGGAAACATCCGCAGACAAATAATGATAAAAAATAAGTCATATTTGATTGGATTTCAGAGGTAATTAAAGGTCCCATGACATGGTACTTCTTGATGCTTTTATATGGTGCCTTAATGGTTCCCTAATACTGTAAATGAATCCTTCAAAATCAACACTCATGAGAAAGACACATGTACACAGTCAGAGTCAGAATCTCTCTCTGAACAACTCATTCTGGGCCTTGTTGCTTGAATGCAAATGAGAAGGACACAGATAGGGTTAGAGGAGCGGGTGGGGGGAGGGGCAAATGCGCCCACTGGAGCGCTGCTCTGTGCGCTGTCTCCCACTTCCGCGTTTTAAGCGCAAAGGGAGAAAGGAGAGGAATTTCAATGAAGAAAACAAATTTTCACAGAAAATAAAATTAAACCACTGCTGTTTCAGAGGTCCAGAGGGTCGGGTAAAGGACTTCCGAGCCTAGAAACACTCGCACGTGCCTCCAGGCAAAAAAAAAAAAAAAACGCATTTCGCATTGCGTAGCTCCTTCGCGGCCCAAACTCTCTGGGCGTGATTTCCAGAGACAGGGGGTGGACATCCAGACGGTGGTGGAACTGCATTTGCATTTCTTTTTTCGATGTTACGTAACAAAGTCGCCTTGTTCAGAATCGCCCGTTTGAGCTGTGTTTTTTTCAAATGCAGAAAAGGATCGCAAATGCTCAGTTTACACATTTCGCAACTTTTAGCCATTGGGGGGGCCTAAACAGGGTAGGGAAGCTCACATTAACGTTCAAAAACCTCAGAAAGTGAAAATTTCATGCCATGGGACCTTAAAGGCGCCGCATCTGATTTTTACTGACTTAAAAAAAGGACAAAACTCAGAGCCACAAACAAAGCAATGTGGTCTACTCCATTCAGTGTAGTGAAGACTGCAGTGAGCGCTACACTGGAGAAACAAAACAGCCACTTCACAAGAGGATGTACCAACACAGACGAGAGAGCCAGAGTGGACCTCAGTCTGCCGTACATCTCCACCTAGAAGCCACGGGCCACTCCTTTGAGGACAGTGAGGTACAGATCTTGGCCAGAGAAAAGAACTGGTTTAAGAGGGGAGTTAAAGAAGCTATTTTTGTCAAGAAAGAGAATTCTTCCTTGAACAGAAATGGAGGAGTCAGACATCATTTATCTCCCATCTATAACTCTATCCCCAAACCTAAATCAAAACAAACAAAGAAAACAATAGGGCAGCAGGTCAGGTCCAGAGGTGTGAAAACATTATTATTATTATTATTATTATTATTATTTTAACCTTTATTTGACCAGGAAAGTCCCATTGAGATTACTAATCTCAGCAGCACAGTTACATTACATTTACACACCGACATTTCAACACATCACAAAATTGATTCTTAAAAGCAATTACAAATCATAGATTTAATTCCCAAACCTTTCAACATAGATTTAAATTGAACTATTGAAGTCAGTTCTTCTAATTTCAAGACTTTTTGTAAATGATTCCATGTTGAAGGTGCAGGATATTGAAATGCCACTTTACCAGTCTCTGTGCGGACACTTGGGACAGAAAGAAGCAGTTTTGTGATCGCAGAGCATAATGTCCATCTGTTTTATGTTGAATATACGTACATAGATATGGAGGGAGCAGACCCTTAATCCCTAATCCATTATGGCCCTGAATGGTTCTGCTAACAAGACCCACACTCCACTCCCACTGCAGATCTAAGAGGCCCACCTAACTAACACAAACTGTAAACAAATAGGTGTGGTAGTTTCAGAGTAATTTCATTGTAGTTAGCGCCCCCATCAGGCAGATATAGGCAGTGTCCACCAGCGTCTGACCAGAACTGAAGAAGCAGCTTGGATGAGCTGAGAAACGTATTTGACCAAATAAACTTTTGTCCAGTTGACAAATTTAATTTCTCCTTTTGCCACTGTCTTAAAAAGGGAGAGGGAGCAACCCCAGAACATATGAGAAAAAAATTCCGCACCCTCTCTTACGTGCAAAATGTAAGATTTATTAGAACATATAACGCACAACGCAACATTGTATGTCCTAATAAATCTTACATTTTGCAAGTAAGATGGGGTGCGGGATTTTTTTTCTCATCAAAAATTGTGAAAAAGAGTACAACAGGGAAAGTCAACTCATAAAGATGATTGACATGGGAATTGAACCAGCAACCTCCTTGTTCTGAGGCAGTGTTATTCAAATCATAATACAGTGGTACCTCACCTTACGAAATTAATTCGTTCCAGAAGTGGTTTCGTAACGTGAATTTTTCGTAAGTTGAGTAGCTATTTCAATGGAAAAGGCCTGATCCGTTCCAAGGTTTTTTTTTTATAGTGTAACATTTTTTTTAAATAGTGTAACATTTGTGTTCTGCGTCCTGATTGGCTAAGAGACTGTAGACCCAGGTCTAAACCAGGTCTAAACCTGGACTGGACCTGGACTAAACCAGGATTATCCCGGGACATGGCAGTGCCGTTGGAGGAGCGCGTTGCTCGTGTCTCCGCGCTCCTTGCGCGTTCCGCGCTAGAGCTAAGAGGCCGAGAAAGACGCTCTTTCAGCAGGAATAAGAGCAGGGCGGGCTCTGGTTCTATGTGACTTCCAGGTCTAGACCAGAACTAAACCAGGTCTAGACCAGGTCTAAACCAGGACCGGACCAGGTCCAAACCCGGACCAAACCGGGACCAGACCAGGAATAAATCACCCCGTGCTCGGCCCCGGGTGCCCCGCGCCCACAGCCGTGTCAACGTCGTTTTTTGATCCTTCGATGTCGGCTCTTCCTATCATTGTGAAGCAGAATTCACCAAGCGTTGGATTGTTCACTCACTAATAGGGAACGTGAGCGGGGTTTAGACCGTCGTGAGACAGGTGAGTTTTACCCTACTGATGATGTGTTGTTGATAGTAATCCTGTGTCTCCACTCCCCTCGCGCGTTCGGCGCTATATTGAGCCGTGTCTACCCCCACACTTCACTATCAACACATTCCGTTGAAAATCTATGAAAGTTCGAGTGCTCAAACGAGAGAGAAATGCGAGAAAAGCCCAACTCCAGTCTGAGAAAAGCGTAGAATGTGTGTGGTGAGGCATTTACAGCCCTAAAACATGTAGAACAATTGCCAAATACAAAGTTGTCCTACCTCGTGGACCTCTCCCACCGCGGGCCACCTCTGGAACCTAACCCCGTGTGTGTTGATAAAGTGTATTTACGTTTTGGGGCGTGCATCTGAGCGCGCATTAATTGAATTTTTGAGATTTCGCGTTTCGTAACTTGAATTGTATCTAGAGACCAAAATTTAACGTGAAGGCATTTCGTAACTTGGATTTTTCGTTTGTAGAGTCTTTCGTAAGGTGAGGTACCACTGTAACTCCAACAAAGATATAAAAATATATAAATTCATTAAATTATTCTGTAATGCATACTATAGTATATTGCACCATATCCTGTGTGAAATCCTCAAGATAATAAAATTAAGCTGCACATTTGTAATTGATGAAGAAAAAAAAAACGGGGTTTAAGTACTGGTAATTCTTACTTAATTTGTTAATTTGCGTCACAACTCTGTGTCCCCTTCATTTCCTGTCTGATTAATGTTGGCCTTTATCTAATAGAGAAAATCCAAAAATAACATGTGCAAACTGACGAACTATTCATAATCCAGACAGATTTTAATTCAGAAAAGCTTGACTCAAAGTAGAAAATGAATGTGCTGTTTTGGCACTAATGTTTTGTTAAATCACTTGACAATTAAGGCCAAGCAGAAACAGAACTAGTTCATTTTTAACAATTTGCAGTGGTACAAAGTTCTTCTTCACTTTCCTTATGCGTTCTGAGTGAGTGTGAAGTTTTGCCATGACGATAAAGCTAACAAGAACTAGGATGCTAACATGCACTTCCTGATTATCGGATAAAACAAAAACAAAAAACAAAAAACTATAATCATGCAGACAGTACACAGAGGACAACTTTCAGAGATCGGAGCAAAGATTTGCCGTGATGGTAAAGCTTCACAACAACTAGCATGCAAAACAGGCACCTATAAATCGCTTTATCGAACAATAAAGTGATTTATATTTACATCTCACAAGCTGCTTATATAATACATCTGTACTGGAGCAAGATACATTTTTGCTCAAATACAGCGGTCCCTCGTTTATCGCAGCGGTTACGTTCTAAAAATAACCCGCGATAAGCGAAATCCGCAAAGTCCTCTGACCGGGCCTCTACGTCAGGGATTCGTCAGGCAGGGCAGGGGAGTCAGGAGGAAATAAAGCGCTCCGATTGGCTGAACGTTCTCTGCTTACATGCAGATCTCTGTGGATCTGTGGCTCGGCGGCAGAATCAACATCAGTGATACTTGAGTGAAACGGACGAAATGCGAGATCCATATGCGTGCTTTAGAACAACGAAGCGTACAAGCGAACAAGGAGGCCAAATGCGTGATCGGTATACAAAATGCGTACATGTCGGCAGGTCTGTAAATCTGGCTGAACTAGGGATGTCAACAATGAATCGACTTACGATTAATTGTCGATCAAGACGTTGGTCGATTAAAATGCATTCATTGTAACTAATCGCTAGAGGAGAGGGCGCTACTCTGGAATGTGAACACGAGATGCAAACCCACTCGCAAGAAGGACCATAGCGTTACATCCGCGGCCGGATCTAGAAGCAGTGCAAAATGTTCTCCTGCGAACCCAATTTTTGCGGCTTGGTTCGCTCCGCGTCCCGCTGTCTGCGTGAACACGTGCGCGGCGCGCTGCACGTGCTCCTCCGCTCCGGGCCGCGTAGCAGGCTCCACGTGAAAGCGCAGTGGAAGCAGCCCTCTGTCCGGCCCGTGTGCCGGTGTGTGTGCGTGTGTGTGAGTGAAATGTTTTCCCCGATCAATTCATTTTTTATCATTTCATATCACGGAGCTTTTACAAAAAACATCCTCAATTTATTTTCAATAAAGAATGTATTTTGTTATTCAGCATCAATACATTTGTCTGCTTTTTACTAAGGAATAATTAATTGAGGAATATACAATATAATAATACTATGATATATTTTTGACTCAGTGTTATGTTACTATAGCTTATATTCTTAAAGACCCTATTGAAACACTACAATTCAGGTGAAAAACGCCGCTTATCAGTTAATCGTTAATCGATCGATAAGGTCAATCAACTATCAATTAATGAATTAATCGATAATTTGCATCCCTAGGCTGAATGCATTCTGAGCTGTACAGGAGACACGACACGGAGGAGAATGATGGACAAATCGGCAAAGGTCTACAGTCCCTTAGCCAATCAGGACGCAGAACACAATGCACGTTGATAAGCTATAAAAAAACTGTGAAACAGCGAGGCCGCGAAAAGTGAACCGCGATTTAGCGACGGACCACTGTACATGGGTAAAATTGCATTCTAGGCCTTTAATTTATAATTCTAATAACACTTCATATATGCTATTGTTGTGTCACTGAGCAAGACACTTCTCACACCTTGATGGTCAAAAAGGCTGTTGGCGTAGATTGGCAGCCATGGTTTTCACAGTTAATCTCCGGGCAGATGTGGCAAGAAAAGCTTACTACCTCAGAGAAGTTTGTCAAATTTGTAAACCAAAATTAAAACTTATTTGATGATGAAAAAGCATTCTTAATCTTCACCCGTAACATAACAGGGAAACAACAAATGAGTCACAAATGTCTGAAGATTACAATAAACTGTATTTTCAGACTGTTGTTTTGTTGATTGTAATTGGAATCCTTTCTGATCCGTAGCGTCCCTGATTTGCACAAATAATTTAGCTTAAATTAAGAAAGTTTATCATAACAGTCCTACCCACCTCTTGTTTTCAGTAAAGGTAAAATTCCTGTTTATTTTCAAGAAAATAAGAATAATATTAAGAGTTTGAAAGATTGATCGCCATGTGCTAACCAATGACCATAAGTTACAGAATTAAAGTGGAACTAAAGTAAAATAAATCCATTTCATTCCCCTTACTAAACAGCGCATGTCGTTTTAACAGCATTGGCTACTCTTCATAGTCATCTGGGTATATTTGCAGCTTTCTGGTTGTTGTTTAACTCATTGAGTGCCGGTGACAAGTTTTCTCGTCATGTTGAAACCAAACGTTGAGTGCCGTGACGAATATATTCATCAAGGACGTTTTTCAGCGGGGATCGCTAGAATACGACCTGGAGCAACTTTGAAGGTGTAATTCACGTCTCCCAACCTGTAGGTAGCGATCTTGTATCATTATTTGCCGATCGGAGACGCGGAAGAGAGGAAGAGTGTAGTTTGTGTACTGTGTATTGGCCAGAGGAGCAAGATGGCGAGGCGAGGGGAATCCGGAAAAGCAGAGGACTGTTGATCAGCGCCTATGGAGCGATCTGATCGCTCTTGGGACCCAGGATCCCAGATCAGAGGATCACAGAGACAAGCCGGATCAAGCAGCGAGGTCGGAGCAGAGATCTGCTGTGCCCGAGGCAGGGGACGTGTCGTGCGTGGACACTGATCAGAACTACGACAGCGCCAAAGAAGAAGTTTACTGACTTGGAGCAGTAGATCCTGGTCTCCAAAGAGGCATGAGATGAGAAGAATTAAGTTTACATGATGCTGCTGTGTGGTAATTGTAATGAATGAAGCTATATGTGTGTGTACGTGCGCGTGTGCGTGTGTAGCTGTGTGTGTGTAAAGGTTTATGCATGGGCTTGTGTGTATGTACATATATATGTATATGTGTGTGTGTTTGTGTGTGTGTATTAGTTTTTATTATGGGTCTGTACTCTGGGCCTCAATATTGTTGTGAAGTGACAAAGTTCTATTTTATAGGAAAATATATTATATCCTGTAAACATCTCTTGGCACTATTGATTTGAAGGAATTTTCAATTCACAGAGCCTTATATTCTTATATTTGTAAATGGTAAATGGTCACATCTTTATATAGCGCTTTTCCATCTTAAAGGCACCCAAAGCGCTTTACAACAAGGAACCAGTCACCCATTCACACACACATTCACACACCAGTGTACGCAGACACTGGGGGCGAGGAGGGTTAAGTGTCTTGCCCAAGGACACAACGGCAGCATTCATCTGTGGGAGCTGGAATCGTACCAACCAACCTGTGAGTCAGTGGATCTGACCGCTCAACCACTGATGTTTCTTATGTCTTATGTCAAGAGTGGGATTTGAACCGCCAACCTTTGGATCAGTGGACAAACACTCTACCAACTGAGCTACTGCCGCACATAAAAAATGTATGTGTGCCATGTTTATATAGTCAAAGAACTCAGTATTCTGTGGGTCTTGGAAAATCAGTAAAAATACACTAAAACGTCCGGCACTCTGGGGGATAGAATTCTGAAAACAGGCCGGCACTCAATGTGTTAAAAATGTTTCCACTGCAACCAGCTCCTTCAGTTACAACCTACAACTATTCATATAAGACAAGAGACTCCTGTATACAGCGTTTTCTGTTAATACAAGCATCTTTCCGTGACATATTTTGCATTTCCGCTAACAATTAAAGGTGTATCCATTTACGACCTTGCATGTACAGTATGCTGAATTAGTTCAAGTCCATGTATGTCCGGCTTTCTACAGTTAGAACCTTCCCCAGTGTAAATCTACAGAAGTTCCTTTGTAAGATGTGTGAAGAATCCCTCAGTCGTCCAGGTAGAATCCAAGGTAATGGGATGCATTTTAAACAAACCATCATTCCAATATTCATTATTCTACTCCAAATTTCAATCACACTGCTTATTATATGCTGCCGTTGTGTCACTGGGCAAGACACTTCACTATTCCAGCCATCCCTGTGAATATCGTCAGTGATGGTTGATGGTTTTTGGCACTGAAACAAGTATAAATAGACTTACACAGACTCAAACTAGTCAAAAGTACTGCAACGAAATGCATATGCTAAATCCAGTACATTTTAATTAACGTAGGTGTTATTTCTGCAGTGTTCGCTCGGCGTGATCGGTACAAAGTTGGTGCATGCGGTTAAACTCGTTATCACCCTCCTCCGCTCTCCCCGGACCCCCCCTCTCCTCCTCAGAACCTTCCCGGACCCCGTGTCCTCAGCATATGTGCAGGGCATAAATCCAGATTAGCTACAGCACTTACCCTGTCCGGAGCCATCTGCCCTGATTTAAATCCTCACAAACTCAGCGTCTTCAGGGAGGAAGAGGGAAGAAACCTGCCCACTGAGCACCTACCGAGCACCCACTGAGCACCCACCAAGCACCCACTGAGCACCCACCGAGCACCCACTGAGCACCCACCGAGCACCCACTGAGCACTCACCTAAAAAAAGGCACGGCAAGTTCAAGCACAAGTGTTTGGTGAAAGCAACAGGCAAAAGAGGAGAGTATACAAAAAGCAGGCAAGTTTAAATGGCTTAAATTAAGAATTTTTACTTTATTTAACTGTTTTAAATTACTTTTGGTCAATTTATTTATACACTATATGCACTGAGTCTGTACTCTCAGTATTTCCACCAACCACCAATGAGTATTAACCTGGCAACAGCATCTTTCCTGTGACTTCTGTTTTGGTTAATGTTTTGTTGTGCACTATCCCTGTACAAATAAAAAAAAACAACATACCACACCAAATTAGAGAAAATTCAACTTAATAAGTAAAATTATCTACCAATCTACTGCACCCGCCTCACCCGCAAAGCCCTCCCACCCATCCAACTCCCTCTTTAGTCTGCTGCCCTCAGGAAGGAGACTGAGGAGCCTCAGGGCCAAGACCAGCAGACTGAAAGACAGCTTCATCCACTAACCTGTCAGGATGCTCAACTCTCTCCCTCCCCCAATTCATTCATTCATTCATTCATTCATTTTCTTCCGCTTTTCCATTTTCTGGGTCGCAGGAGCAGCAGTCCAAGCAGTGTTCTGCTGCCCAGAACACAATGCACCAGCCCCCATGAATCCTTCCGCGGGTGGTGGGTCCACAGGAGGACGGCTCACGTCACAACAGGCCTTGATGTATCTTCTGCCATGGGGGCTACCAGTGTCCATAGACACTGGGGGCGAGGTGAGGGTTAAGTGTCTTGCCCAAGGACACAACGGCAGCGCTCATCTGTGGGAGCTGGGATCATATGCCATCAACCCGTCAAGAGTGGGATTCGAACCGCCAACCCCTGGATCACGAGACATATGCTCTACTGCTGCTTAAATGACACTTAAATGACACTGACACTGCTGCTTAAACGACACTTAAATGACACTGATGCTTAAATTACACTTAAATGACACTGATGCTTAAATGACACTTAAATGACACTGATGCTTAAATTACACTTAAATTACACTGAAACTGCTGCTTAAATTACACTTAAATTACACTGACACTGCTGCTTAAATTATACTTAAATTACACTGACACTGCTGCTTAAATGACACTTAAATCACACTGACACTGCTGCTTAAATGACACAATTTGAGCTTTATTACGCTATTTTTTACTTATTTGTATTATATACACTGCCTGACAAAAGTATTAGGACGGTGGCATAATTTGTGAAGCTGGGGTACTGAGCCAACTTTTCAATGTATCAAGCATTATTTAAATGTGGTGTACTTAATACTATTTCATCGCATTTATTCAATTTTATTATCACACCTTCTCATATTTTCAGATCATTGTGTGCAAATCCATTTGTGGACGAATATTACTCATGTTTTCATAGCATTATTTCATTATGAAAATAATAGTTTGAACACTCACTTAATAATATTATAAAATCAACTCATATCATAGAGTTCTCGAATCCCCCCATATGCATGAATGAAAGGACAGACAGAATTTGTAAAGCTGTGATTAAGGCCAAAGGTGGTTATTTTGATGAAAAAGCTATTTAACTTGATATTATTACATTTTTGCAATAATATGCCTTTACACATGATGAAATTTGCTTTAATATATCAATAAATTGATTTGTTGTCATTACCAATACGCCTTGTTATCACTATTTATGAAAGTTCAGAAATACACAATCGTCCTAATACTTTTGTCAGGCAGTGTACAAGTTTACTGTACTTTTGCTATGTGTATATGTGATGTTTTAGTCATTGTGTTTATTGTCTTGTTTATCAGATGTTTTATGTTCACTGTGGGCCTAGGGGGCGCTGCAATTTCAAATCCTGTTTGCATGGTTTTCAACAATAAAGCTGACTTTGAACTTTGAGTAAGTCTGTTTTTCTTAATTCAAGCAACATTCAATTTTGTTTCTTATTTTAAATGCAAAAAGTTGTTGTTTTTCTTAACTTCTGTTGACTGTAGCAAAGATGTCTTTCCTGTTCCACTGGTAGATAATTTTACTTGAAAATTACAAAAATTACATCTTCATTAGTTTTAATAAAGGATGCCAACTTAATTAACGGGTTAGAGTTCAAATGAGTCAAGCCTGAATCATTCTTAAAAGTTGCATTGTGTAACTTTTCTGGTGAAGGGCCCATCACCTTCTTTTGTCCATCGTGATGTCATTGCTTTGTCCGGAATGTTCCACAGTATGGCATTAAACCTTTCTATCATCATGGAGACCAAACCAGACCAAGTTACACATCAGATCTGTGGATCTGTGTCGGAATATCTGTATTTTTGTAACTTAAAAATGACAAGTGCACCTGTAATCCACTATTTATTCATTAAGGATAATTAAAGTGTAGATATTGTTCATTGTTGCCCACTTTCCATTTTTAACTCAACCAAAAGCGCAAATCTGTATTGTAATAGATCTTCTTTGTATCTCGTATCGTTTTTCTGTGTTACTTGAGGATACGGCGTGAGGAGTACAGTGATCTGTGGCTGATGCACTCTCCTGATAGAGCCAGTGAAATCAGACACAAAACAAAGGCCGTGGTTCAGACAGACGGAGCGGCTGCGACACTGGACGCTCTCATCTAATCTAGTGTCTGAGTTCTGTCTCAGACACTAGATACACTAGATACCAGGACCTTAACGTACTGCACCTACAATACTCAAACAATACTGCAGTACAATACTCAAACTATACTACAGTGCAATACTCAAACTATACTACAGTACAATATTCAAACTATACTACAGTGCAATACTCAAACTATACTACAGTACAATACTCAAACTATACTACAGTACAATACACAAACTATACTACAGTACAATACTCAAACTACACTACAGTGCAATACTCAAACTATACTACAGTACAATACTCAAACTATACTACAGTACAATACTCAAACTATACTACAGTGCAATACTCAAACTATACTACAGTGCAATACTCAAACTATACTACAGTACAATACTCAAACTATACTACAGTGCAATACTCAAACTATACTACAGTGCAATACTCAAACTATACTACAGTACAATACTCAAACTATACTACAGTACAATACTCAAACTATACTACAGTGCAATACTCAAACTATACTACAGTACAATACTCAAACTATACTACAGTGCAATACTCAAACTATACTACAGTACAGTACTCAAACTATACTACAGTGCAATACTCAAACTATACTACAGTACAATACTCAAACTATACTACAGTGCAATACACAAACTATACTACAGTACAGTACTCAAACTATACTACAGTGCAATACTCAAACTATACTACAGTGCAATACTCAAACTATACTACAGTGCAATACTCAAACTATACTACAGTGCAATACTCAAACTATACTACAGTACAATACTCAAACTATACTACAGTACAATACTCAAACTATACTACAGTGCAATACTCAAACTATACTACAGTGCAATACTCAAACTATACTACAGTACAATACTCAAACTATACTACAGTGCAATACTCAAACTATACTACAGTGCAATACTCAAACTATACTACAGTGCAATACTCAAACTATACTACAGTACAATACTCAAACTATACTACAGTGCAATACTCAAACTATACTACAGTACAATACTCAAACTATACTACAGTACAATACTCAAACTATACTACAGTGCAATACTCAAACTATACTACAGTACAATACTCAAACTATACTACAGTACAATACTCAAACTATACTACAGTGCAATACTCAAACTATACTACAGTACAATACTCAAACTATACTACAGTGCAATACAATACTACAATACAATACAATACAGTACAATACAATACTAGGAACTAGTGCTGTCAGGTGATTAAAAAATAATCTAATTAATTGCAGGATTTGTAATTAATTAATCTAATTAATTAATCAAGAGAGAGAAAGAAGAGAGAGAGAGAAAGAGAAGGCGGGAGAGAAAGTGAGATAGAGGAGAGAGAGAGAGAGAGAGAAGAGAGAGAAGAAAAAGAAAGAGAAGAAGAGAGATAAAGAAGAGAGAGAGAGAGAGAAGAAGAGAGAGAGAGAAGAGAGAGAGAGAGAAGAGAGAGAGAGAAAGAGAAGGCGAGAGAGAAAGGGAGAGAGAGGAGAGAGAGAGGAGAGAGCGAGAAGAGAGAGAGAAGAGAGAGAGAGAAAGAAGAGAGAGAGAGAAGAGAAGAGAGAGAGAAGAGAGAGGAAGAAGAGAGAGAGAAGAGAGAGAAAAGAGAGAGTGAAAGAGAAGGCGAGAGAGAAAGTGAGAGGAGAGAGAGAGAAGAGAGAGAGAAAAAGAGAAGAGAGAGAGAGAGGAGAGAGAAAGAAGAGAGAGAGAGAGAGGAGAGAGAAAGAAGAGAGAGAGAGGAGAGAGAGAGAAAGAGAAGGCGAGAGAGGAAAGTGAGAGAGAGGAGAGAGAGGAGAGAGAAGAGAGAGAGAAGAGAGAGAGAAGAGAGAGAGAAGAGAGAGAAAGAAGAGAGAGAGAGAAACAGAAGGCGAGAGAGAAAGTGAGAGCGAGAGAGAGAAGAAGAGAAGAGAGAGAGAAGAGAGAGAAAAGAGAGAGAGAGAGAAGAGAGAGAAGACAGAGAGAGAAGAGAGAGAGAAAGACAGAGAGAGAAAGTGAAAGAGAGAGAAGAGAAGAGAGAGAGAAAGCGAGAGTGAGAGAGTGTGGTTTGTTGAAGTGCGCTCACACTCGCTCTATCACCGGTAACAATGGAACTTTTCCGGACGTGTTTATCGTTCAAATGATCCGTCAGGCTGGAGCAGCTTCGGTGATCGGAAAATTATTTTTTCTAAAAGCTCCAAATCACTGCGTTCTTGTTGTTCTTTCTTCGTTCTCTTGTCTCGTTGTCTTCGTTCTTTTTATAAATAAAGTTGCCGTTCAAAGGCCCTGGCAGTGATTCGCTCCTCGCCGCCTGAGTCGAGTCCAGTTTCCTCCAGGATTTATTTGTTTGATTAGCTACGCAGGTGGAAGTGACGCCACTGCCAAGTCGCCTAGAGGTCCTTCAACGCGACAAATTTAAAATGTGCACACACTGAATTACCACTCATAAATAATTGCGTTAATTTTTATAACACGTTAATTTGCAGTGTAACTAATTAATCTACTTAAAGTGTTAAACTTACAGCCATACTAGGAACTCTATGAAACTGTGACAATGTGGTATTAAAGAGCCTATACGTTGAAGAAATGTTGAATTAATAAAGTTTTTAGGTGCGCGCATATACTTAATCATACTTCTATATCATACAACATATAAACATGTATTTGTGTATTATTCGAATGAACACTGGAGCATATGAATGTTTTGTGCACAGTGGGGGTTGTCTTCTGGAATGTTTGTGTGGGCAGGGACCAAACGGAGACGAGGAGTGGGCGTGTCTGGCGGCAGAGCGGGAGAAAGGGATGAGAAGCGAGCGGAATACCATGTCGTTTTGCGTATTTGAATATTCATGATTATTTCTATCTAGGTCTGAGGGGGAAAGAGCAGACACTCTGCACCCGCCGAGGAATAAGTCTTACGTAGTCGTAAACTACTAAGGCAAAATTTGGACCCAGAGCTCTGTATTAGACTTTTTTGTTAGGGGAATAAACTTTTGGTCAATTTGAACCTTTTGAATCCTGGTCGTCTCTTGACAGAACGCGCAATACACAATAATTTAGTGTCTGACTTCTGTCTGATACCAGAGTCTAAACTACTGCACCTCCACACCCGTACATGAGGTACACGCAAACAATACTACTACACGATACAATACTAGGAGCGTGTACATCAAACTAAACTGTGGTGATGTGGTATTAAACAGCCTATACAACGTTCCCTCGTTTATCGCGGTGGTTACGTTCTAAAAATAACCCGCGATAAGTGAAATCTGCAAAGTAGTCCGCTTTATATTTTACAGTTATTCTACATGTTTTAAGGCTGTAAACGCCTCACCACACACATTCTACACTTTTCTCAGACTGGAATTAACCTTTTCTCACATTTATCTCTCGTTTAAACACTCAAACTTTCGTAGATTTTCAACAACAAAAAATATTAAAGGAGAATTAAGGTGTTTTTTTTTACAATCTGAGCCTGATTTCGGTAATAAAACAAGTTGTTTTACTCACCCATAGCACTTTGGTGTCATATGAAGCGTTTCCGGAGATGTTTTAGATTTGCGATCTCCGTAACGTGAGTTCTTGGGGCATGTATTTGCGGTCTCCAAATAACACAAACTTTAGCACTTTTCAAATCATAGAAGCTCAATGTTTTAGTCTACACTTTCATTTGAGTCAAAAGTGGCCTGTAATCTGAGATTTATCCAAAATTTACAGCTTTGCGTTTCATGTTTGTGTCCCGAGAGCTGAGAGCGAAATAAGATGTGACTCCGCACATGCGCACTGACGTCCTCATCTACTCGAAACTATGGCTAAATCTCAGATTACAGGCCACTTTTGACTTAAACGAAAGCGTAGACTAAGGGGCCGTTTAGACGAGGACGATTGTGACTGAAAACGACAAAATATTCTATCGGAAGTGTCTTTCATTTACACGGCGGCGGCGCCGTCGGGCTCTGAAACCGCAAAAAGCGGAAGACTCCTTCCAGAGTGTGGAGTTTTGAAGACGGCCCGGGTCGTGTCTCCGTCTAAACGGCAAGAAGCGCAAAACATGTTCACGTCGCATACATCTGATGCGCCAAGCCGGTAAAAACAATAACAATACGTTGCAGGCGACAGAGGCGAGTTTGGACAAGACCGGGCAGAACCAGTCAGTGGTGGGACAATTTTGAGAATGGATTAGTTGATGACAGTGCTTGGGTGGAAAACTTCAGAATGACTAAACAAGCTCTTGTTGGCACTTCTGGGCAGTTCTGCGCACTTCTGTGCTGGCATATTGTGAACTAAAGTCATAACTGATGCTGGGTTAGCGTTGGCTCTTTGGGCATTATTCTGCGCAGTTATCTGGCATATTGTGGAAACACACACACACATACACAGCTCTGATAAAACTGCAGGCATATTCGCATACTTTCCTCTGTCCGAGCACCACCAAGTGCACTTGTCTGTGTTCTGTGTTTCTCATAGTGCTTTAGCACTTTAGCAGTTTAAGTTGCGTTACCACCGACTACCGAGGTGCTCTTCTTGTGGATTTTATGCTGTGTGGCTCTGTGCTGGTTGACATGACTGAGATACGCATTACGTGCCTGTCCGTGTATAATGTAGCCTATAGGCTATGCTTTATGTCCGACCAAACATTTCGGTGACACCCTCTTGCGATTGTGGCCCCCCCTTAGTTCAAATGCGTTCCGCGGTCTATGCTCTACATCCTACGACCCTACATCGAGGGCAAAACAACCGTGATGAGAGCCCCTGTGGTGTCCTGAAAAAGGTAGCTCTGACATTATATTAGCGGCCTGGCATGCATATTCAATCGAATTCGCCCACTTTTGCGTCTTTGTATAAACAAACATTTCCTGTTGAGAACGCTCGTCTAAACGAGACGCCACTTTTGCGTCTTCTGTTTTGATTGTCGCCGTATAAACGTAGCATAAGACATCGAGCTTCTATGATTTGAAAAGTGCTAAAGTTTGTGTTATTTGGAGACCGCAAACATGTGCCCCGAGAACTCACGTTACGGAGATCGCTAAACTAAAACATCTCCGGAAATGCTCCATATGACACCAAAGTGCTATGGGTGAGTAAAACAACTTGTTTTATTACCAAAATAAGGGTCAGACTGTAAAAAACGTTAATTCTCCTTTAATAGTGACACGTGTATTTCACAGTTCCTCTAATTGTGCCTCTTCGTCCTGGCACCGCTCCTCCTTGGTGCGGGCGTCTTTTTCCGAGTGCGCTCTTTTTTCTTTTGGGCGAGAAGATTCTTATAAACAGACGTGCCACGTTCGATTATATTTGAGAACGTTTCGTCGACATTGTGGGTTTAGTCGGGGAGAAAACTTACAAACATACAGCACTTACAGCAGAGTCACACTGAAGCGATCAAACATTTGTATATAAATCTGGCAAACGCATTCTGTACTGTACAGGAGACACGGCACGGTACAGGAGAATGACTGACGAATCAAAACAGCGAGACTACAAAAAGTGAACGAACCACTGTACTTGATTATTTCCTATGCATTTGAGCAAAAATGGTCTTCCCCAGTACATATATATTGTACAAGCAGCTCCAGAGGCCAAAATATGTCTGCTGCATGCTGTCTGTATCAAATTATAAAGCACATAAAGCATCCGATAATTAGGAATAGGGTTGTTAGTATGGTAGTTGTTAGTTTTACCACGGTGGCAAAACACTACTGACAGATGCGAAAGAACGCTTGTAAACTTATTGCAGTGAATAATTAGGATTCCCCAAATGCATTCGGAAAATGAGGGTGTTTGGTCCACCACTGCGAACATTTTTCTCATTAAAAAGATGGTCTTTCAGTTTAAATTGTTCATCTCTATGGCAACTTTCCTACATTTTTATAATTTGGAAACCCATGGATAGTGTGGTCAATGGAAAATGTGTTTTTGCTTTAAATAAATAGTCAGACCTGATATGTGACTAGCCTTAGTGGTATCACCTACTTCTCTCCATCCAGATTGATATGTTTAATGCCAGGCCTGAACTGGTAATCAGGCATACCGGGCATTTTCCCGGTGGGCCGATAGTCCTAGGGGCTGATGTTTTTTTTGTTTTTTTTACTTAGAGACCGGCCCACAATTTAGAGGAGGCGTCCCTTTGGTCCATCTTCAATATAGACAGTGGACTAAACCAATCAGGATATAGTCGCTTACGAGAGCGGTCCCACCCCTTTCTCTGCGCTGATCCCCGCCAGTTTCAGTGTTGGGCGTGGAAACATGGAGAAGCGGCAGAAAGGGGGTTCGGAGAAGTTGCGGGCTAAAAGATTAAAAAATCTTACTATAGACGCTGCAAAATGTTCTAAAAAAACACATAGTCTCTGGAGGGGCTGGAGCCTCCACGTCCTCTGCAGCCCAGGTTGAAGGTGGACAGGAGAGGAGCAGCCAGAGACTGTGGACAGGGAACCCGAGGGAACCCGAGGGAACCTGAGAGAACCCGAGGGAACCCGAGGGACAGAGTGACCAGGGAAGTGTCGCACAGGCACAGCAGGTCAGCAGCTCGTAATGTTAGGGTAATACCAGGACTTTTAGGTGATGGACAGGCATGGAAATCGCTCACCTTTTGGAAAAAAATTCACCGTTTTGAAGCCAAAACAGATGACCTACGTGAATCGTGTAGATTTGATGAGATACATTTTAAATAAACCGTTGAATGTGTAGTTACTGCGAGTTTGCTGGTCGTTTTTGGGAGCTGGGATTTTTCCTTTAAATGTTGCGCCCTGGTTTCCCCTTGGCCAAGATGTAACAATAGTAAAATACTTTGCTTTGGGGAACACAAACATAAATTAGTCTGTTGTGCTCCGCTAATTAAGCCAAAAATGCCAGGGCCATTTTTTCATCCCAGTCCAGCCCTGTTTAATGCCATACTTTGGAACATTCCAAGCCAAAGCAGTAGCATCACCATGGAGACGCGCAGGTTCAGAGCCTCCACCAGAAACGTTACTACGCCACAAATCTCCAAGCTTTTCCTCAGACACTCTATACCGACTCTCTACTTTGACTTCTTTTATATATATTTTTTATCCAGTGCCCAAAAAGTATAGCTTTAGAAATGACTCTGGGAACTTTGGTAATCTTTGTGAAAACTTTAAAATGTTTAACGACTCCATAAATAAAACAGTGAGCGATATGAGGTGTTGTATTTTTCATTTATGGAATTGCTGGGCGCAGTCTAAACTTTGTGTGAGCCATAAAAGGTGGTGGACATTTGTGTGATAGCTGGAGCTGCAGGTCAGAGGACAGAGATCTTAAACTCTCCCAAACTCTGATCCTATAAAACTTTTAGTGCCTCTGGAGCTGGGCTGCTGTGCTCCGGCTCCGACACTGAAAAACGTTATTTTTGTCTTGGCTTCAAATGGACCTTTTAACTCAGATCATTATTTAATTGAGACATAATACGCTAAAGTGCACGCTTATTTAATAACCACAAAGTAAATCATATTCAATGGCAAAAAAGCAAAGTCACAAATACTACTAATTCTATGACTACTACTACTACTGCTACTGCCACTGCTACTACTGCTGCTACTGCTGCTGCTACTGCTACTGCTACTATGACTACAACGAATACGACTACAACTACTACTACTATTATGACATCTACGACTACTACTAAGACTATGACTACGACTAATACTACTACAACTACTACTATTATGACTACTACGACAACTATGACTAATACTACTACAACTACTACTACTATGACTACTACGACTACGACTACTACTTCTATTATGACTACTACTACTACTTCTACTACTACTACTATGACGGCTACTACGACTCAGACGAATACTACTACAACTACTATTATGACATCTACGACTACTACTACTTCTACTACTACTATGACGGCTACTACGACTCAGACGAATACTACTACAACTACTATTATGACATCTACGACTACTACTACTTCTACTACTACTATGACGGCTACTACGACTCAGACGAATACTACTACAACTACTATTATGACCTCTACGACTACTACTAAGACTATGACTACTACTACGATGACTACTACTACTATTACTGCTGCTACTACTATTACTACTACTAATACTACTATTACTATTACTACTACTGCTGCTGCTGCTACTACTATTACTGCTACTACTACTATTACTACTACTACTACTACTACTACTACTGCTGCTGCTGCTACTATTACTGCTACTACTACTATTACTACTACTACTACTACTACTGCTGCTGCTACTACTATTACTGCTACTACTACTATTACTACTACTACTGCTACTACTACTGCTGCTGCTGCTACTACTATGACTACTACTCTGACTAAAATTACTGCTACTATTACTACTACTGCTACTATTACCACTACTGCTACTACTACTCCAACTACTACTATGACTACTATTATGACAGCTACGACTACGACTATGACTACTACTAATACTGCTAGATCTACTACTACTATGACTACTACGACTACTACTACTACTATGACGCTACTACGACTATGACTAATACTACTACTACTACGACTACTGCTGCTACTATGATTATTACTACTATGACTATGACTACTACTAGGACTAATACTACTACAACTACTACTACTACTACTACTATTGCGACAACTACGATGACTACGATGACTACTACTGAGAATTTATTTAACATAGGTGTATTTTTGGAAGAGGAGAAGGCCTCTTGTCTCCATGGAGATGTTATTGATTTGCTTAGAATGTTCCACAGTATGGTACAAAACTTGTCTAGAGTTATAGGTCAGATCTGTGGAGAGGCGAGTCACTCCACAAAATACAAAATACACGTGTTTCAAGGTATTTTTCGTGAATAAAAATAGATGCTTTTAAGATACTTTTAAACATTCCAGGTGAGGAAATGATCTCCATGGATACAGGCGGACAGAAAGGTACACAGTGAAGCTTTAGCAACAGAAACATTGGAGAAACAGCATTGGTTTTCTTCCCTCACACAATACGTTCAAATGTGGTTTCTCCATGTCCAAAAGCGAGACACGTTTCCTGTTTTTACGTGCCAGGGATAGAGGGAGTGTTTATCTTATGGAGGTGACGGGTGGAGAGGTGGACAGGTGGATGAGTGGAGAGGTGGAGGTGGAGGGCTGACACAGGAATGACCCCAGACAAGACTGAGGTCGGTGATGGAGGAGAAGCGAGCACAAAGAGGACATGCTTTTTGTCCACTGTCTTATCTCCTCAAGGCCATACCTCCTCAAGATGGAGAACGAGAGAGGAAGGAGTGAGGAAGAGAGATGGAAGGAAGGAAGAGAAAAAATGGGGAGAACAGAAAAAGAAGAAGGCGGCTAGCGAGGAGGTGGCGTTGAGGCTGAAACGAAAGAGAGAATGAGGAAAGAGGGAAAACGAGTCGCGGGGAAAGAGGTATTGGAAGGCTAAGGGGGAGAGAGAGAAGAGAAAGAGGGAAGAAAAGAGAGGAAGAGAGATGGAAGGAACATCAACATCAACATGAGAAGAAATGAAAGAGGAGAAGGTGGCTGGTGAGAGAGAGAATGAGTCAGAGAATGAGTGAATGAGTCAGAGAGAAGGAAAGAAGGAAATACACAAAGAAAGAGGGAGAGAGAGGTGGAGGCTAAAAGGAGAGAGAATGAGAAAGAGGGAAGAAAAGAGAAAGGAAGGGAGGGAGGAAGAGAGATGGGAGGAACATCAACATGAGAAGAAATGAAAGAGAAAAAGGTGGATGGCGAGAGAGAGAGAGAGAACGAGTCGGAGAGAGAGAAGGAAAGAAGGAAATACACAAAGAAAGAGGGAGAGAGAGGTGTGGAGGCTAAAAGGAGAGAGGGAATGAGAAAGATGGAAAACAAGAAAGAGGGAAGTCCCAGAGATAAATGTATAGGAAGGCTAAGGGAGAGAGAGAGAGAAGAGACAGAGGGAAGAAAAGAGAGAGGAATGGAGATAGAAGGAAGAGAAAAGATGGTGAGAACAGAAAAAGAAGGTGACTGGGGAGAAAGAGAGTTGGAGAGGGAAGAAGCGAAAGAAGGAAATAAAAACAGACAGAGGGAGAGAGAGGTGTGGAGGCTAAAAGGAGGGAGAGAAGAGAAAGAGGGAAGAAAAGAGAGAGAAAGGGAGGGAGGAAGAGGGATGGGAGGAAGAGCAACGATGAGGAGAACAGAAAGAGAAGAAGGTGGATAGCGAGAGAGAATGAATCGGAGAGGGAAGAAGTGAAAGAAGGAAATACACAAAGAAAGAGGGAGAGAGAGGTGAGGAGGCTAAAAGGAGAGAGAGAATGAGAAAGATGGAAAACGAGAGAGGGAAGTCGCAGAGAAAAAGGTATAGGAAGGGAGAGAGAGAGAGAGAAGAGAAAAAGAGAAGAGAGGAAGGGAGGGAGGAAGAGAGATGGAAGGAACATCAATATCAACATGAGAAGAAATGAAAGTGAAGAAGGTGGCTGGCGAGAGAGAGAATGAGTCAGAGAGGGAAGAAGGAAAGAAGGAAATACACAAAGAAAGAGGGAGAGAGAGGTGTGGAGGCTAAAAGGAGAGAGGGAATGAGAAAGAGGGAAGTCATAGACAAAAAGGTATAGGAAGGATAAGAGAGAGAAAGAGAAGAGAAAGAGGGAAGAGAGGAAGGGAGAAAGAAATGGAAAGAAGAAAGAGAAAAGATGAGAAAGAACGAGAAAGTCGGAGAGGGAGAGGGAAGAAGTGAAAGAATGAAATACACAGAGAGAGAGGAAGAGAGGTGTGAAGACTAAAAGGAGAGAGAGAATGAGAAAGAGGGGAAATGAGAAAGAGGGAAGGAACAGAGAATGTAATGGAGTGGAAGCTTTATTTGTCATTGTAAACAACTAAAAGAAAAAGGTATAGGAAGGCTAAGGGAGAGAGAGACAGGAGAAAGAGGGAAGAAAAGAGGTAATAATTAGTGCTGTCAGGCGATTACAGGATTTGTAATTAATTAATGTAATTAATCGCATTTTAAGAGTGTGAGAGAGATCGAGCGAGCGAGCCCACTTTGTGATTGAGTTTGTCAGTTTTTCTGCGATCGCTTTGCTCATTTGCTTCCCAAATTCTGTGAGGGTGGTTTGTTGGTTTTTTCGTTTGTTGGTTTGTTGAAGTGCGCTCACGCTCACTCTATCACTGGTGACGATGGAACTTGTCCGGACATGTTTATTGTTCAAATGATCCATCAGGCTGGAGCAGCTTCGGTGATCGGAAAATTATTTTTGACACAACTTGCAAATCACCACGTTCTTGTTGATCCCGTCTTTGTTCTTTTAAACTTGCTGTTCAAAGGCTCTGGCAGCGATTTGCTCGCCGCATTCCAAATTTAAAATGCACGCGCACTGATTTGCTGCTTTCAGACTGTAGGGCGAGGCCGGGCCGGGCCACTAGGGGCCACCTCGGTGATAGCCCCGGCCCACTAGCCCCATGCCCTGAGACTGGTTGTGTTCACACTGTTGGGCTACTAGCCTCTCCCTGTTACGCCCCCATTTGCGGAAACGTCACTGATACAGCCCATTTTGAAACGGGACAGGCGGGCGATTCAGTAGCACGATGACAAAAGACGATTGGTATATGACCAAGTATCTGCCGATACCTCTGACTACAAACACTACAACTGGTTAGCTCAACTGGTAAGTCATGGACTTTCCCCCTGGAGGTTGTAGGTTCAAACCCCCCCCGGGCAATGAGCTAACCAGTGTGGGTCCTTGGGCAAGACCCTTCACGGTACTGCCCCCCGGGCGCCGAAAAAGATGGCTGCTCACTGCTCCTGAAAAAGGATGGGTCAAATGCAGAAGTCAAATTTCTCCCGTGTGTCACTGTGTGTCATTGTGTGTGAGACCAATAAAGGCTAAAAGCCCAAGCTTAATCTTAATCTTAATCTTTACAACACTCATAATGAACGCTCTGGAAGTATGCCGCAATATGCTTCATGGCGTCTTCGTTTCTGCAAACCCCGTCTTCTGCCCAGACAGTGAGGAGAGCACGGACTTCTTCAGCTGACCAGAACTGGTGATCCATCTTCTTACTTTTTTGTGACAGTAATGAAGATACAGGTAATACTCTGTCATCTTCGATTTATTCTGCTTCCAAAGTTAGCCCTGCTCCGACCTCCGCTCCGACCTTGACACCGCCTCTGGCCCCTCTTGGCCCATCGTTTTGCTCAGGCCAGAAATTGTGGGCCATTAGCCCCAAGATCCTGGTCCCTAGCCCCTGTTAGCACCTGGCCCTGGACATGTGAAAGCATTTAGCCCCGATACGCCCCTGTTGGCTCGGCTTTGGCCTGACAGTCTGAAAGCGGCTAATGAGGCAGATTCTATTGACTCTTTTAAAACGCAGCTCAAAACACAACTATTTAGAGAAGCTTTTGGTTGACTGTGTCTGTAATTCCTCTGTTCTTGTACATGTTCTTTATTCCACTCTAGAAAGCACTTTGTGATTTTTTTTTTAATCTGTGGAAAATTACTTACTTACATCAGATTTTGGTGTGTTCACATAGAGGTCTGATCATCAAGTCAGTTAATCAAGAGATTTTTACAGTAACTGTTGTATTTGGAAGACAATGTACGTCTTGATACAATGGTCAGTGAGAATTTTAACGCTAACTGCCGGGCATTATGTTTGTATAACTGCGCAGGTAGTTCTGACAACACTTAATCACTGTTCTGTATCACTGTGTTGTGAGCATCACCAAAGAAACCGGTAAACAAAAGAACTACTGTTGTGAACGACTAGCTTACTTAATCGTCATCATTTTCTTTTTCATGTTTGTCTTTGCCGTTTTGCTTTGCCTTTTTCGAAGCCTTTAATTTTCCTTCTTAAACCTGCAATGTTGTGAATGTGAATCAGAAAGAAATTAGATTACGCACATCGGATATAACCGTTTACATGCAATTTCTGTAATCAAATAACTCCAGAAATCAGATAACGATCAGATTTTTGGTGTGTAAACATAGTAGAAGAGGCATGATTCTGGAGTTCTAACACAAGAGATGTTTATTGACCATCAGTACCACCCAGAGACATCAAAATAGTGCTGTCCATTCCAGTCTAGCCCAGTCCAGTCTGGCTATACATCTGTTGTAGGGAGTATTATACCTCTGATGACGTAGATACTTAGACAAACTAAAGCTAAGGAGAAAAATGAAATAGTGATTGGTATGACATGAGGTTTTCTATTAAAGGAATATTAACGTTTTAACAATCTGGACCTTATTTCAGTGATAAAACAACATCATTTACTCACCCATTGTACTTTGGTGTCATTTGGAGTATTTCCGGAGATTTTGGAGTTTAGCGATATCCGTTTAACGTGAGTACTCAAGGCAGATGATTGCAGTCACCAAATAACCCAAACTTTAGCATTTAGCACTTTTCAAATGACAAAAGTTCAATGTGTTAGTTTACACTTTCGTTTGAGACAAAAGTGGCCTGTAATCTGATATCCAGCCATGGTTCCGATTGGATGACGTCATCAACGAGAACAGCGGGCATTCATTCATTCCGCTACTTTGCTTAGAAGACGCTCAGAACTTTTCTGTTGCAAGTGAGACATGGCTGAAGATTTGGACTTCGAGAATGAAGAGGACTTATTTGAGTATGATGGCCGTCCCTATCGTTTTGAGCCTGAGTATACGGATGAGGAGGTATTAGAAAGAAGGAAGCGAAGACAGTTTGAGGAGCACTAGAGAACAGCCATCGGTATCGCATTACTTCTCAGAATCGTGCGCTGAATCCGCTGGCCTTTCTTCTTTTCCTTTGCTGGTAAAAAAATCGTCCGGACTGAAGTGGGTACTGCAAACACGATAGTCCAAACGTCTTACAGCTTTGCCTTTCATGTTTGGGTCCATTCTCAAGGCAACTAACCACAGCTTCAATAACTCCGGATTGTGACGAGGAAGCCTGTGAAAACTCAACTTCGTCCAAGCTGTCGTTTTGTTTTCACAACCGGGATAAATGCATGTTCGCACCATTTCGGGTTTTCTCAAGCGGAGATGTTTTCTTCTTATTATTCCTTAGCTTCTTTATGACTGTAACCGAGAGCTGCAAATCAGCTGTGAATGCGCGCGGTCGTTGTCATCTAATTGGAACCATGGCTAGATCTACAGTTCATTGGCATCCAGTTTCTTTTAGAATTGATTTTAAAATTTTACTTTTTGTTTTTAAAGCTCTTAATGGATTAGCACCTTGTTATTTGACCGAGCTTTTATCGGTCCGAAAATCAAGTCGCACTTTAAGGTCAAATAACCAACTTCTTTTGGAAGTCCCCCGAGCCAGGCTCAAACACTGGGGTGATCGAGCTTTCTCTGTGGTTGGTCCCAGACTGTGGAACAATCTGCCCTTTGAGCTACGTAACATCACTGATTTGAACCTTTTAAAACTAGGCTCAAAACACATTTATTCAAAATGGCTTTTAATACTTAGTAGTTTGTGGCACGTCATTTTTCTGCATTGTGTGTTTTACTGTTTATTGTTTACATTGTTGTATTCTGTATAATGTTCTCTCTTTTGTATTGTTGTATTTTCTGTTTTTAATTGGAAAGCACTTTGGTCACCATTTAGCAAAGGTGTTGTAAAGGGCTATATAAATAAAGATTGACTGATCTGGGATTACAGGCCACTTTTGACTCAAACGAAAGTGTAGACTAACACATTGAACTTTTGTCATTTGAAAAGTGCTAAAGTTTGTGTTATTTGGTGACTGCAATAGCTTGCCCCGACCACTCACTTTAAACGGATATCGTTAAAATCTCCGGAAATACTCCAAATGACACCAAAGTACAATGGGTGAGTAAATGACGTTGTTTTATCACCGAAATAAGGTCCAGATTGTAAAAACGGTACTTCTCCTTTAAATAAAGCTGAGTTGATGGAGTATAGTATGGAGGCCAAGATAACAGGGACTGAGCTGGCAGTGCGAGCCCTCAGCGCAGCACAAAAAAGGATATTCTCCAACAGCCAGTGATGAAATACTGTATATAATGCGCTTACCAATTCAGCTTGATCCTGCTTTTATTTAGCAGTCAAAACCACACTCCCAATCTTGACAACTGTATTTATATCCGGGCAGTATTTTCTTTTGCTGAATTGTGTTCCGAGTCACCAACATCAAAGTTTAATATTCCCGAAGGTGGTACAAAGTCAAAAGCACTTCCTCTCTCCTCCTGTAGAAGAATTATAGGCTCCTGGCTTCACAGACCACTGCAGCTTCTATCTTGTACTATAACACTCTCTGAGCAAGAGGTCTGTCACCATAATTACCCAAGGTGGAAGGTAACGATGTACAAAAGTCACAATAAAGAAGTACATGTATCTGTACTTTACTTAAATGTGCATTGTGTAACTTTTCTGGTGGGTCTTCTGAGTCTGTCAAATGCTTTTCTCCATGGAGATGTTATTGCTTTTGTATTTTTGAGCTATAAAACCACCTGCAACTGAATAAATGTAAAGGTAGAGTTGTTTAGTGTCACAGGGTGGAGCATTTCCATAGAAACAAGCAGATAATGGACCCTCCACCGGAAAAGTTACACAATGAACCTTTAAAGGGACAGTGTGTAAGATTTTTACCCGTTAATTACTGAAATTGAAGATACCCATTCAAAAATACATTGTTTTCCAAGCCTTTTCACTTCCATCATGAAATCAAAGTATTCTTTTGGACTTAGATATAGTCACATAAAAGGGGGATCTTCCCCATGCAGAAGCAGCCATTTTGAATACGAGAGCCGCAGAAGGACATTTGGGCTCCGCCTTCACCTTTGGCAAGGCTCGTGGTTTTGGGTAAACAACACAAGCATGCTGCCAGATCAGACGTCGTAATGGATCTAACACGTGTTTTGGACTAAATTGTTTTACTGGGTTTTATTTGCTGGATCCTTACAGACAAATTGAGAGCAAGTTTATGGTGAAATACAGAGTTTGACCTGTGCAAAGCATTCTAAGGTAAGCTAACCTCGTTTTGTGCTTTTCCGTATAAAAGCCCCATGTGCTCGGGGAGTGATTATTGGGCAGGGAAATGAATTGCATATTCAAAAAGAAGAGACTGTAAGGTTTCATTTGATGTGTAGAGTGTCATGGTACATGATCGGGAATGTGTGTTTTCATGAGAGACAAAAAAAAAAAAAAAAACGGCGCCGCGTTTTATTTATACAGTAACCCGGGCGCGCGGCTCGTGCGCGCGTGACCCTCGAGGTCTGCCGTAGATAAAACAGAAAGTGCAATAGCACCATCCACCTATGCGCCACGAATCCTACACACTGGGGCTTCAAGATGTAAAAGGTGTTTCATTCTGCTAATTATTTATTGCAGCTCATGTAATAATAATAATGATGATAGTAATGTAGATTTAGAATATTTTTGGGGCTTAAATTTCCTCTTGGGTTTTTGTCCGTGTCATGGGCATAAATTAGTTTTAATATTATAGTTTATCGTCTATATTTACAGCCATATACTGTATCAAACTTCAAAAACTGTTATTGCGACAGGCCAACTGAGCACCAGTGAAAGCATATGTAAAATGTAATGCACAAGGAATAGAACGCCCAACTCACCGATCGGCGTGGATACCCTCAGTGATTCTATACACACTTCATATGGACACCACCGATACTTTGGAGTGACATCAAGCTGGGGAGGGCACAGCATGTATGTCAATGGCAAAAATTTCAGCAGTTACCTGGGTGACAAAATGCACATATTAACAAACATGGCCAAAAAAAACCTTCAAGATTGTCACATTTTCAGGAGCCTGTGATCAATACAAGCTTTCATGGGCCTGTTTCGGTGTTTTCAACAAAAAAGGTGAGTGTGATTAACTGAAAACCTGTTGGCTAATGCTAACTAGCTTGTGACTGTAATTATTATATGTGTGAGAGACTTTTAACAGCACAAATCAGCTCAGCTCGTTATGATCAGATTCTGTTGAAACAAAGCTTCGAACAGAGCAGTTAGCATCACACCTCCCTCCAGGGAATCATTTACTTAAAAATGTTTGACAATATTAAGCTAATAAAAAAATAAACACACTAGAGTAAAAAAAAAATCTCCCTCACCCTCACCTAGCTCAGGTCCTCTTGAGAGTTCTGCGCAGTATCTTTGCTGTTCCTAGTACTGCACTTTTCTAGACTGAGATGGTTGATGTTGTTTCTGGGACCTGCTGTAACCATTCCTCCAGTCTGGGGATTACAGCCCAAAGTCCTCCGATCACGACGGGCACCACTGATGCCTACACCTTCCAGGCCTTCTCCAGCTCTTCCTTGAGCCCCTGGTATTTCTCTAGTTTCTCGTGTTCCATTTTCCTGATATCACCATCGCTTGGTATTGCAATGTCCACCATCACTTGACTTTCTGGGTTCGAATCCCCCCAAGGGCGCAATGAGTAAGCCAATGTGGGTCCTTGAGCAAGACACTTCACACTACTGCCCACCTCATACAACGATGAGAGACAATCACTGCGTGCACATGGTAGGATCGGATTGGATTTCTCCAAATCCGATCCAGTTACTCGGCAGGTGGTCTGTCCTATAATCCACGTGCACATGAAACTCGTGTAATCGGATAATGGTCAGCAACCTGGCCGGCTCCACTACGCTATGTGGCGCTGTACTCCAACTACTTCCGGGTGATGGCTACTCAATAAAAACACAACAAACTATGTGGCAGTATATAAAGATGACGCTCGAGGAGTTTGACGCAGCAGCATTGGTGTACGTGTTGTGCATTCTTTCTTCGCAGTCATGATTTCTTCTGACTGTTCCGGCAACAATCGCTACTTATGACGGTGTTGGTCCCTCCTGCCACTTCCGGGTGAAATCCCGAGGGAAAATCCTCGCGCTTGCGCAGTATGCCAATCCGATCCGATAGCAGATTACTATCGGTCTAAGCCAGGGGTTCCAATCGGATTCGGGAAATTAATACCTGTACGATCCTGAGCCTGTGTACATGAATTGGATACGATCCCAATCCGTTTGCAATCGGATTCCACTTGTCTATGTGCACGCAGTGATTGAAACTTACGAGATGCCGAATCAAATGTCGCACAGCCAAACAAGGTCTGCGACAGGTGCTGCGGAACCAGAGCACCTTGATGAAAAACAGGCTACTGGAAATGGGCGAGAAGTGAGAGCAAAGCTCTGTTGGAATATGTATAGTTTATGAAATCCCCAAATTGTGTTGAAAATGTAAGCCTCCTGTTCTCTCATAAGAATCCTCTCCCTTTATTCTCCACTATAAAGACGTCACGCTGAGGAAGCTCAGTTCTTATTATCTTCTGTAATTGCAACATTTATTCTCTCCCAAGTTATTTTTCATGCTTATTTACGATTTCATACTTTGGAAATTGCAACAAAACCAAAAACTGTCTTCCCCTCCCACATCCATGTTAAATATTCTAGACAAATAACTTGAATAAATCTCTATTTACTTTTCTATTTCCATGGAGTCATGAAAGCGACACTACCATGCAGGCAAAGTTACAGGTCAGTTCTGTGGAAATGCAAATTGTGCGTGATATTCAAATTAGTTTTTAGCACTGAAAATTTACCTTGTATTTCTTAAACTGTATAACTGTATTAGACTGCATAACTACACTATATAGTCCAAATGTGCAATTTTTCTACATTTTCTTATTTACTTATTTTATTATTATTACTTATCTTGTCTGTATGCACTTTTTTTTTGTTCCAATTTTCTAACCTTTTGCACTAAACTGCCTGGAGCTAATGAGGCAAGTGAATTTCTCCTGTGTGAGATCAATAAAGTCTTATCTTATCTTAAACTACAGACAGGTTTAATGCCATACGGTGGAACATTTCAGACAACGCAATGGCAACAAGCAGGTCATTTTTCTTGCACTTAATGTATAGAAAGCACTTTGCTTCACTTGTTGCTGTTGTAAAGCACAATAAATAAGGAAATAAATAATAAATAACGTTATGCAGTGAATCTTTAAAACTATTCAAATTCAAATATAAATTAGCATAGGATCTTTATGCACAAATCCTCAAATTTAGTGCCATATTTCTCAAAAAAAAAAGGCACAAACGCAGACACTTGAAAATGAAATGACACCAACTATCAAAAACGGCCAAATTTCTCTCCCTTTCCAATAATCAATGCCGTTTCACATTGTGTCACTGTTAGCCTCGTCCAAAAGCTCCAAAGTGTGAAATGTGGATGACTAAATGCACTATAATCTGTCATTTAAAGGAATATTAACGCTTTTTACAATCTGAACCTTATTTCGGTAATAAAACAAGTTGTTTTACTCACCCATAGCACTTTGGTGTCATTTGGAGCAGTTGCGTAGATGTTGTAGTTTAGCGATATCCGTTAACGTGAGTGCTTGGGGCAGGCGATTGCAGTCACCAAATAACACAAACTTTATCACTTTTCAAATTACAGAAGCTCAATGTCTTAGTCTACACTTTCGTTTGAGTCAAAAGTGGCCTCTAATCCGAGATTTAGCCATAGTTTCGAGGAGATGACAGGACACTGCGCATGCGCTCATTCACAGCTTATTTGCAGATAAGAAAGAAAGAAGAAAGAAAGAAAGCTATGCCTTTATTAGTCCCACAGTGGGGAAATTCCAGTTCTGCATTTAACCCATCCTGTTATCAGGAGCAGTGAGCAGCACATTACTGCGCCTGGGGACCATCTCCATGATCTTCTTGCTTCGGCTTGGTCAGGACCAAAGCTGGAGGTACCTATGGTGCATGTTTTGGGTTGATGGGGGAAACCGGAGTGCCCGGAGGAAACCCACCCAGACACGGGGAGAACATGCAAACTCCACACAGAAAGGCCCAGGCGACCCGGGGATCGAACCCGGAACCTTCTTGCTGTGAAGCATGAGTGCTACCCACTCAGCCACCGTGCTGCCATAAGATGACGCTCATAACTTTTCTGTTGCGAGCGACACATGGCAGAAGATTCGGACTTTGAGGCTGAAGAGGACTTATTTGAGTATGATGGCCGTCCCTATCGTTTTGTGCCTTGAGTATACGGATGAGGAGACAGAATGGATACGGAAAGAATGAAGCTGAGACAGTTTTAGGAGCAGCGCACCAGAGAAAAGCCATCGGTTTCGCATTACTTCTCAGAATCGTGCGCTGAAACCGCTGGCCTTCTTTCTTTCCATTTGCTGGTAAAAAATCGTCCTGACTGAAGTGGGTACTGCAAACACGATGGTCCAAACGTCTTACAGCTTTGCCTTTCATGTTTGGGTCCCGAGAGCTGAGAGCGAAATCAGCTGTGACTGAACGCATGCGAACTGTCCTCCTCATCTACTCGAAACTATGGCTAAATCTCGGATTAGAGGCCACTTTTGACTCAAACGAAAGTGTAGACTAAGACATTGATCTTCTGTAATTTGAAAAGTGATAAAGTTTGTGTTATTTGGTGACTGCAATCGCCTGCCCCAAGCACTCACGTTAACGGATATCGCTAAACTACAACATCTACGAAACTGCTCCAAATGACACCAAAGTACTATGGGTGAGTAAAACAACTTGTTTTATTACAGAAATAAAGTTCAGATTGTAAAAAACGTTTAATGTTTGGTTCTGTAATACAAGTCTTTCTAATGTTTTTGAATGAGAAAACCACATCACAGCTTTTGTTTATCATACAGGCTGTTGTGTATTGCGAGCTTCTTCTTTAAATCCTTGTTGACTTACTTCAGGCATTTTCATTTTTAATTGAAATGCATCAGTGTATGGGTTGCTAGAGTTTGATGGCTCTATATTACGCAAAATTGACTCATGTGAGCTTAAAGCCATGTTAGAATGTCGTTAGCTGTCAAAAACACAGCCCGAAGTTGTGTTTTGTTTCATTCATGTTTGAGTAATCCTTCATTATCAGCCTGTTTACATCGCCAAAGCTCAAAATATTTTGTTCCGCCTTGGGATGTCACGTAGCGGTAGTTTTTAAGTTTCAACAACTACTTTTACCCGTTTTGTTCAGTAGAGATGGGCTATTCCAGGGCTAAAACTACCCAAATGATTCTAATGAAGGTGTAGGGGGTTTACAAACACACTGGAGCACTTCCTGTATTGCCACATGACATCACAAGGTAGAACAGAGTGTTTTCAGAGTGTTTGACAGAAGAACTTAGCTTAAATATGCAGGGTTTGTGTGTTAAACATGTGTGAATGAAACAAAACACAAGTCCAGGTCTGTTTTTGTTGAGAAAACTCAGAAAATATTGTTATATGGGCCCTTTAAAACTGTCAGATTGCAGATTTGTTGAGCTGGTTTATGGGTCATAACTCTGTAAAAACTGGCACAAAGTCCAACACTTTCTCTGTCAGTATAAATCAACAAAAGGGAAACAATTTTTATACAATAGCCTCAGAAAGTGGTGTAATTATTCAACTTCATAAGTGTAATATTGTCAGTTGAAAGGACTTTAAACCATGAGAATAATAGTGTAGGTTTTTTATAAGATTCAATATTTGTGCATCAGTGTTGTTATCAAATTCTAAGTTAACACAGCTTTAGAACATAGTTACACTGTTAGCATGGTAGTGACCAAAAAGGAGGTTGGAGGTTTGATTTCCTTTACTGGTAAAAGGAGAAATTCAATTTGTCAACTGGACAAAGTTTATTTGGTCGAATACGTTTCGCAGCTCATCAAAACTACAGAAATATTTTTACGACATCCAATTTCTATGTTATAACTTCTATAAGTAAGTGCAAAGTGGGCCAGTTCCCATGTAGTTGTTGAGTTTGACTGCCGTTTTTAGTTTTAGTGTACCGTACTTTTCGGAATATAAGCCGCTACTTTTTTCTCGCACTTCAGACCCTGCGGCTTATAGTCAGGTGCGGCTTATGTATGGATTCATTCTTTATCAAGGAAGAAGAAGATAGCGATCAGGGACTTTTCTGGTGGAAAGTTCATGAATTAATGAAGCCTTCTTTTAGCCCAGGCATGTTCAAATTGTGGCCCGTGGGCCAAATGTGGCCCTCAGACAAATTTTTCTTGGCCCTCAGGCTTCCAGGTTAATTGGCCCACATTACCTTGAGCAGAACTTTTGACTGCAAGTTTTTTTTAAAAATATACCTTGATAAGACAATATTTAATATTTATTGTGTGGTTTTAAGGATCTTTGCACAAATAAAGGACTGATAGCTCATTCTAACGTGTTAAACATGGATATATTTCAATTATTGATCGGCCCTCTGCTTCGTCTGTGTTTAGATATGTGGCCCTTGATGAAAATAGTTTGTACACCCCTTTTTAGCCACTTAAAATCTCCTACACAGGTATCAGCAGTTCCGTGAGATTGAGTTTGAGGGTTTACCCTTAAAGTTAAACTTGAAACTTTATTTTTAGGCTTCCAGAGGCTACAGGCGGGCCATTTTACAGTTGTTTTACTGCCGTGTTTCTGCCGTGTTACTGCTGTGGGCGCTGTTCGAAAAAAGCACATACGGGTATTTACGTTAATTCGTTCTGTGTAAATATCTCAAGTTACAATGTGGACACCTGCGGCTTATAGTCAGGTGCGGCTTATATATGTACAAATCTTGATTTAAAAAAAAAATGGTTGGTGCGGCTTATAGTCAGGTGCCGCTTACAGTACGAAAAGTATGGTAGTTTAAGACAAAATAATTCTCTTTAGTTTGAGTCTAACTGTTATATTAATGTTGGAAACTGCGTCTATAATACATTAAGTTCACAAAAAAGTATACTTTCTATTATTTTGTGAATATGTATTCAATGGTGGACGCTCCGTCACCTGCTTATTTCTATGGATACGTCACTGCTCTGCCTGAAATGAATTATTATTTACTCAAAAATATCTAGAAAAACATGCATTCTGACTGTGAGCGGGGTCGCCTCTCCACAGATCTGACTTGGTCTCCATGAAGATAGAAAGGTTTAAAGCAAAACATTCCAGACATATCAATAACATCTCCTTGGAGTAAAGCATTTGATGGACCCTCCACCAGAAAAGTTACCGTACTAAAATCTGCTGTTATTTTTTAGTTTTATTCAAAATGTCAAAGTCCGTTGATTGACAAAATAAAGACTGCTTTGTAAAGTGCCGATTTGACGAAAGTACATCCCGTGTCAAACTTAAGAGAGTCCTTGAAGCTGCTGTGCATTATTATGTAGTTAGCGAATACAGGGCTGTCAGTCTACCGGCAGAACTTTTATGTTCTCCAGCTATAAGTATAAAGACACAGTAGTCTATATAATTTTCTATGAGCTTGTGAGTACAGTTTGATTGGCACTGAGCTGTACAGAATAGCTGTTACTTATGCTGTCTGAACCCCTTGATCTTTTAAACGAAAGAAAAAAACATCTACTGCTTTACATTACTACATCAAACTCTCCGACATAGAGATGTGTTCAGCGTTCGAATGGATCAGCTTTCTGTTTTCTGAGTCATTTTTTATGATAAACTCTCAAATTGGCAGTTACTTGACAACGTTTTACAATGCGCCCATAAACTGTAGATATAAACGGACATAGCTAACCAGTAGTCGAGTTGTAAAATGAAACCAGGGGGGGATGGTGAAATTTTTCACCAACG
Organism: Paratrypauchen microcephalus; assembly: GCA_036785185.1. NCBI lineage: Eukaryota > Metazoa > Chordata > Actinopteri > Gobiiformes > Gobiidae > Paratrypauchen > Paratrypauchen microcephalus. Next base: position 1,815,271 of record JAVJIX010000022.1, on the reverse strand, counting down.
GGGGGTAAGCTAAGCCTTCCCCTATCACTGACATCACTGTGGTGTTTCAGGGCAGGGCAGAATTAGAAGGTACTTTGTTAAAATGGAAATGCTTTTATAACAAAAAGTCCATATAATCATTCAATAATTCAATAATACACAGGATATATGTTATCACACACGTACACACACACACACCTTAGTCCTGGTTTAGTCCTGGTTTAGTCCTGGTTTAGTCCTGGTTTAGTCCCGGTTTAGTCCTGGCTTAGTCCTGGTTTAGACCTGTTTTAGTCCTGGCTTAGTCTTGGTTTGGACCTGGTTTAGTTTTGGTTTAGTCCTGGTTTAGTCTTGGATTAGTCCTGGTTTAGACCCGGTTTAGATCTGGTTTAGTCTTAGCTTAGTCCTGGTTTGGACCTGGTTTAGTCCTGGTTTGGTCTTGGTTTAGTCTTGGTTTAATCCTGGTTTAGACCTGGTTTAGTCTTGGTTTAGTCCTGGTTTAGACCTGGTTTAGTCTTGGTTTAGTCCTGGTTTAGACCTGGTTTAGTCTTGGTTTAGTCCTGGTTTAGTCTTGGTTTAGTCTTGGTTTAATCCTGGTTTAGACCTGGTTTAGTCTTGGTTTAGTCCTGGTTTAGACCTGGTTTAGTCTTGGTTTAGTCCTGGTTTAGTGCCGAAATAGATGCAGAAATAATCTGATAATATGACTCACCCATAAGAATGTGGTCAGATCCATTCTAACAGTTTGCCGTGTTGTCTTTAATAATCCGGAGCTCCGGAGAAAAGGACATAATCCCGAATTTATCCCGTGTCCCGAGGCGAGAGTTCCTTCTTACGTAGCATTAACGTAGCAAGTTAAGGATTCTTCTTCTCTTGGAAATGCCGCGTAAATATCAGGCGGCTCGCTCACAGCTGATCGGCGAATAGGCGCAAACACAACAGCGGCAATCGTCATGATTGGCGGGAGCGCGATCGGTGTGCAATTATGCTGCAACATGATTGGAAGCTGGAGCGCACTGGCCATTTTAACTTAAAAACGGCGAAATTCGCCAAAAGTTTAGGGATTTTCATGCCTGATTGATAAAATGCCATAAGGGATGGAAGAAGGGATGCCCGTTTTAGAAGAGGGATGATTTTGACTATTTTTTCCCACAGGGGGGATGCCATCTCCCCTCAACTCGAGTACTGTAGCTAACCCGCTACCCGCCTCATTCCACATTGGAAGCGAGCATGGGGGGCACTTCAGGCTGCATCGACTCTGGTGCCGATTGACTTTGCTTTGAAAAACTGTCATCCCTCTCTCTGTAACTTACGCAGTGAACCTTGCCATTTCGGTCTTAAAAAGCGGCGTTAATATGACGGACTGAGATTCAGGAGCAGCACCAATTACGCTTCAACCTCCCCCTGCTCCTCTCTAGCGAACCACAGGTCGGCTCAGCCACACCTTCAATTACCCAGAAGCCCTCTTTATACAGGCCTGTCCTGACAACCCCGTCTGTCTCCGCTCTCTCGACCATTCCGCGTCTCCTCCGAGCCGTCACATCTATCCATCAATACATAACTTCATCGTATACTATTGTTGTGGCGTGGTCCCTGCTAGTGAAGTTTGTATTAACCCGCTCTACATGGCCGCAGTGTTTTTATTTTGCTATTTTGTCTGTTAATAAATTCCTATTCCTAATATGAATTCAGCTCCAAATTTAGTTCCAAAACTGCTCGCGTCCAGCCACCGTGAGGAGGTAACTCATTTTGACCACTCGTATCCGTGATCTTGTCTGTATGGTCATTACCCTACCCATTACTGTGACATGACATCACAAGGTGGATCAGAGCATTTTGAGCTTTGGCGATGTAGACAGACTAATAATAATGTGTTACTCAAACATGTAAATGAAAGAAAACACAATTCAAAGTCTGTTTTTGAGGAGGAAACAACATTCTAACATGGCTTAAAGCTCACAGGAGTCAACTTTGTCAACTTTAACACTATTTACCCCAAAACCCTTCAAAATTACACAAATGTAAAGTGAAATTGTGCTGATATAGATTGACATTTATACTTGACAGTGTATAGTTATTTATAAAAGTGGGTTTCAGACAAGAGGAGCAGGTGGCTCGAGCGTCTTCTTCCGGATGCCTCCTGGACGCCTCCTTCGGGAGGTGTTCCGGGCATGTCCCACCAGGAGGAGGCCCCGGGGAAGACCCAGGACACGCTGGAGGGACTATGTCTCCTGGTTGGCCTGGGAATGCCTTGGAATCCCCCCGGAGGAGCTGGAGGAAGTGTCCGGAGTGGAGGAAGTCTGGGAGTCCCTGCTTAGACTGTTGCCCCTGCGACCCAGCCCCAGATGAGTGGAAGAAAATGGATAGATTGGATTTCAGACAGTCACTGTTCGATATTAATATGAAATCCCAGTTTATTTCAAACCCACAAACACTTTAAGACAAAAACTGGTCCACCCAAAATACAAAACACAGAGCCACAAACAAAGAAATGTGGTCTACTCCATTCAGTGTAGTGAAGACTGCAGCAAGCGCTACACTGGAGAAACAAAACAGCCACTTCACAAGAGGATGTACCAACACAGACTGGAGAGCCAGAGTGGACCTCAGTCTGCCGTACATCTCCACCTAGAAGCCACGGGCCACTCCTTTGTGGACAGTGAGGTATAGATCATAGCCAGGGAAAAGAGATGGTTTGAGAGGGGAGTTAAAGAGGCTATTTTTGTTTAAAAAAATAAAATAAAAATTCCTTGAACAGGAATGGAGGGGTCAGACACTGTTTGTCTCCCATGTATAATTCCATTCTCAAACCTAAATCAAAACAAACAAAGAAAACAACAGGACTAGCCAGGACAGGTCCAGAGGTGTGAAAACACCCATTATGGTACTGAATGGGTATGCTAAACAAGACCTCAGACAGAAACTGAAAACAAAGAGGTGATAGTTTCAGAGTATTTTCATTGTAGTTAGCTCCTCCCTGCAGCTAGATATAAGCAGTGTCCATCATCACTCTAGCCAGAACTGACAAAGTAGCTTGGATGAGCTGCGAAATGTCTTTGACCAAATAAACTTTGTCCAGTTGACAAATTGAATTTCTCCTTTTACCACAGATATTAAGTAAACTTTAGATTTTTAGACTTTAATTGTCCCCAAGGGGAAGTTCATTTTCAAGACCTCAGACAGAAACTGAAAACAAAGAGGTGATAGTTTCAGAGTATTTTCATTGTAGTTAGCTCCTCCCTGCAGCTAGATATAAGCAGTGTCCATCATCACTCTAGCCAGAACTGACAAAGTAGCTTGGATGAGCTGCGAAATGTCTTTGACCAAATAAACTTTGTCCAGTTGACAAATTGAATTTCTCCTTTTACCACAGATATTAAGTAAACTTTAGATTTTTAGACTTTAATTGTCCCCAAGGGGAAGTTCATTTTCACACACACAGAGCTAAAGTCATTGAGCTATACCAATATTAGTAAATGGCCTTGTTAAACCGTTTCGCAGTGCAGAAACAGTGTGTTTTTGTTTAATTATAATAAAAAACAATTGTTAGACTGGATTAGCACACATGAAAGCTAATTGCAGAGTTGTAAAGTCTCACACCTGCACGTGTCAGCAAACAAAAGCTGCATTCATCCATTGTTTTATTTTCATCTGAAGATTTATTTAATTGAATAGTTTATCCAGCAGAAACAATATGTATTCAGACCTGAGCATTCTGTGATTTCCAATTCCCTCTTGCACTAACAACACAACACAGCTCCTTGTGTAGCATTCATGGAATCAATGCACCTCTTTAAATAATTCACTGTGCGGCTCCAACGCTGCACACTGCTCCACAATACCAGGGCTGTGTATCTGGCAACACAGCAACCAACTAATATTGTCTATACACTTGACACGTTTGATGGAGCACATGTTTGTCGAGCACATGCGATTGGGCCATTATCACATCTGAGGAGGAATTATCCATGAATATTAACGAGAGCAGAGTGGCAGACGCACCAGCTGTAAGGAAATGTGCTGCTCTAAATCCACAGACGCACACATGGACACACACGCACACACACACACACACACGAGGGCACTGCTGTGGGGGAAATGGGGATTTAACATAAGCAATATGTTGGGGGACAATTTTTTACTCAGAAGGATTTCAATCTGGTCATTTCGCTCTTCATCCCGCCTCCAAACACGATCGTCCAATCCGATTTGCATATTTCAGTTAAACAAAGGTTATTGGTCACCCTTTATTTGCAAAAAAAAAATCACATTTCTCTCACCTCAGATTAATAAACTTTCGTTTTGGTCATTGAAGTCCTGTTTACACGATAACACTTAAGGGTAAAGATGCGTGAAAAGTCCCTCAGTCGTCCAGGTAGAATCCATGATCAAAGGAGAAGTTCAATTTGTCAACTGGACAAAGTTTGTTTGGTTGAAAACGTTTCGCCGCTCATCCGAGAGGCTTCGTCAGCTCTGGCACCCATGCTACAAAATATTTTATCAGAAGTGCCTTTCGTTTAGATGGTGACAGCGTTTTGGGGGCTTAAAAATGCAAAAAACTGAAACCGCCCTCCAAATTCGAAAACTTGAATACGCTCCACCGTAATGTTTGTGTCTACTCTGCCCAAGACGCAAAATTCTGCTGAAATCTGCTGACGTCGAGTACGCGTTTACGCCACATCACAGAAGAAGGAAGATTCTACGCATGCGCATGGACATAGTGATAATGTGTCACAGCGCCACCTAGCCGCCTGGCATGCATACCCAATCAAAATCCACACACTTTTGCGTCACCGTATGCGCGCAGATTTCCTCCCGAAAACGCTTGTCTAAACGTGGAATCAAAAGTGAAGATGCAATGCCACTTTTGCGTCTTGTGTTCAGACCGTCATCATATAAACGTAGCCTGATTCTGCAGAAATCTTACCAGTCCAGCCAGAATTACACACTTTGACAAAACCTGGAGAGAATGGATCTGTCTCCCTGATTTCAGAGGGTGTGATTGACAGGCGGGTGAACCAATTTTTGAGTCAAAACCAAAAAAAAAGTGAATGAATGAGTGACTGTGGTTGGACCGTCTCGAGCGGACAGAAGATTTCCAGATTCTTCTAGATTCAAACAGAATGTATTAGGGACTGGCTGGTCTGGCGAGCAGAAATTAGCAATAGTTTTCCTTTCATTTTTCCCTCATAAGCAGCAACATTTGTTTACGGTTTATGTAATACTGCCTTGTCTATTTTTAGGATGTCTGCCTCTACTTCAGTTTTCAATCAATTTAATTGATTTCTGATCTGTTCCCTTGTGAATAAATATCATTGATTGTAATTGCGTCTTTTCCACTCTGTATCTCCGAGTCAGTGGCGCGCACATGCACATGGCCCCTCCCCTAGCCGCTCTATCACTGTCCTGCCTGGCTAGCGGGGAAACCAAATTTCGAATTACTCTATTTACATGGTTTTTCGACAATAAAGCAAACTATGAACTATCGGTGTCCCTGATTGGCTAATCGAACTGTCAATCATGCCTATATCAACTCACAGCAACTGAGACACACCTAAAGAAGCACTGTGTAACTTTTCTGCTAACTGCCTGTCTCCATGAACTTTGTTAGAGTTACTTAGTTACTGCTTTGTTAGAAAAGTTTAATGCCATATTGAGGAACATACATTTATTCAGGGCTCTCAAGTCTCACGCATTGAGAGTGTGACACACGCAATTCGACGTGTTCACACGCTCACACGCCACACATGGCATTTCTCACGCTGATTTTTTTTGGTTTTTTTTGTTTTTGTGCCCAGAAAATCGGTCTGTGTGGCTCAGTTTATGCAGGCACTGCGCGTTTTCAGCGAAAAAACTCTCCCCCCTCCTCCCCGCCCCGCTCCCCGGAAAAAAATCAGCCAATCAGAAAATAGATTGTTCTGTTGTTGGGCAGACTGTAGAGTGTAGATTCAGCTGCTAAGCGCACACTGCGGTGATGATAAAACAAACTGAGAACCATCAGGTAATAACATCATTTATATAACTCTCATTAGTTGCTTTGTAGTTTAAGTTTGCTCTTTAGACAAACATTTACAGCAGGGCTCTCAAGTCTCACGCATTGAGAGAGACAATTCAACCCCCCCCCCCCCCCCCCCCCAGCTCCTTGGAAATTACGCAGTCTCGCGCACGACCCCGCTCAAAACTTGACAGCCCTGATTTATTTATCCTCATGGAAACAGCTGATGACACCACCAGGCCAAGTTACAAGTAAGGTGTGTGGAGAGGTGAACCTGGTCAAAGTGAGTATGCACGTTTAAGGTATTATAATGTATTAGAATAAATGCAAGACTGACATGTTTAATGCCATACTGCGAAACATGAGACACTGTTTAGTGTTTTAAACAGATTAAACACATTTTTTTGGCTAATTATACACAAACAAATATGATTACTGTGTTATTTTTTTTATGTTTTTTGCAAAATTGCACTGCTCAGCTTTTCCCTACTTACTTGTCTCCATGGAGATGCCTGAAATGTTCCAGAATATGACATTAAACATATCCAGCTATCATTTATTCATTAAGGAGGATGTGAATTGTAATGTATGGCAGTTTAATCTACACTGTGGAATGTTCTAGACAAAGCAATAACATTTCCGTGGAGAAAGGCACTAGAAATGCTACGCAATCCACCTTTAAAGACAAAAGCCTCCTTGATTCAAAATGTCTTCTTCTCCACTTATGTTGACGCCTAATGTTACACAAGGCGGTGTAAGAGAACATCTGTACTTCCTGTTTTCCATAATAGTAATCACATGTAGAAGAACACAGAGCTAATCGTCACAGTGAGGAGCATTGCTTTAGTCATTAAACAGGCTGCTTCTCATTAGCATCACACACAGATAAATATAGGGAAATGTAATATCCACTGGTTTCCGAGGAGTAGGAACTTCCAGGAAAAATAAAGAAGGGGGATGGGGGGAGGCTTGCCTGCAGCATATTGATTTAATATGTTAAAATCCGGGTCCAAATATGATCCATGAGCTCACGGCAGAGAAGAAACAACGAGAGGCTGGAGTCTGATTAGGTACAGCACAGGAGCGGAATAAACATAAGAAAAGGGGAAGCAACATGTGTACATTTTATATTAAGTAAGTCAGGCTTTTTACAGCTGCCCCTCGCCTGTGGAACGCCCTCCCAGAGCTCCCCAGAGTGTTCAGGGTTTTAAAAAAGGTCTAAAAAAAAAGTCTTTCTTTTTAAAATGGCCTACTAACACACTTGATGATATGATATGGTACGTATATGTAGTGTTTTTTCCTTTTTGCATGTTTTTAATTATCCATTTTCCTTCGCATTTCAGGTGACGTGTGCAACAGTCCAGAGACCAGAACACAACGCACCGGCCCCCATGGATCCTCCTGCGGGTGGTGGGTCCACGGGAGGATGACCCCATGTCGGTTGACGCAACCGGCCTTGTTGTGCTTCTGTCATGGGGGCTACCAGTGTACGCAGACACTGGGGGTGAGATAGGTTAAGTGCCTTGCTTCAGGACACAACGGGAAGCACTCATCAGTGGGAGCTGGGATCGCACCACCAACCCGCGGGTCAGTGGATCCAACCGCTCAACCAATGATGCATTTGTCGAGAAAGGGATTCGAAACGCCAAACCCCTGGATCAGAGGACAAATGCTACCAACTGAGCTACTGCCGCTGTTTTCATTTATGTTTTATGTAAATTATCTGCCTTGTAGCACTTTGAGATTTTATTGAAATGTAAAGTGCATTACAAATAAAATGTATTATTATTATTATTACACAATCAAAACATGAGCCATTTTAAAACGTATTACATGCAAAACGTAGACCAATTACTTATAGAAACATTCCAGGAAAAACAATGATGTATTCATAGAAACGTGACCAAAAAGCTACATAATGCACCTTTAAATGTTAGTAATGTTTCTAATTTAAAGGTGCATTGTGTAGCTTTTCTGGTGGAGGGTCTGTCACCTGCGTGTTTCCATGGATACGTCATTACTCTGCCTGGAATATTTCACAATATGACTTTAAACAGTTTTACCTTACATTTATTTCATTACAGGTGGTTTTATAGCTCAAAAATACCAAGAAAAACAGACATTCTGACTGAGCAGGGTCGCCTCTCCACAGATCTGACCTGTATGTTTTATACGTCTGGTTTAGTCTCCATGAAGTTAGAAAGGTTTAATGCCATACTGTGAAAAATTCCAGGGAAAGCAATAACATCTCCGTGGAGAAAACGAAAAGCATTTGACAGACAGAGCTTCCACCAGAATAGTTACACAATGCAGCTTTAAAGGTCCCATGGCATGAAATTTTCACTTTCTGAGGTTTTTGAATGTTAATGTGAGCTCCCCTACCCTGTTTAGGGGCTAAAAGTTGCGAAATGTGTAAACTGAGCATTTGCGATCCTTTTCCGCGTTTGAAAAAAAGACAGCCTAAACAGGCTGGTTTCTTACGTCACACTCCAGGAAAAATGCAAATGCAGTTCCATCGCCCGTCTGGATGTCTACCCACCGTCTCTGGAACTCACACCCAGAGAGTTTGGATCGCGAACGAGCTACGCAATGCGAGATGCGTTTTTTTATTTGCCTGGAGGCACGTGAGAGTGTTTCCAGGCTCGGATGTCCTTTATCCGAGCCTCCGAACCTCTGAAACAGCAGTGGTTTAATTTTATTTTCTGTGGAAATGTGTTTATTTTTCAATGGAAATCGTCTCATCTCTTCCTCTGCGCAAAAACGTGAAAGTGGTGCTAGCGCACCGCTAAAGAGGAAAGAGCGGAGAGTTTGGCCACGCCCCACCTGCTGCACTGGCCTATCTCTGTCCTCCTCATTTGCATTCAAGCAACAACGCCCAGAATAAAGTGTTCCAGAGACATATTTATGACTCTGACTGTGTTCATGGGTCTTTCTCATGCACTGAGGCTTGATTTTGAAGAAGGATTCATTTACAGTATTAGGGAACCACTAAGGCGCCATATAAAAGCATCAAGAAGTACCATGTCATGGGACCTTTAAATGCAGTGATCCAATAAAGGCCATATAGACAAGTACTGAAATTACACATCACAAATTAACTGGACCAGTTCTTGCTACAGGACTAAATCAGGGCTAACCCATCACAGGGGCTAAGCAATCTGCACAGCGTTGGTGGTCGTCCAATAAAAATCCAATAAAACACAGTGGCTTGTGTGAAATTTAGTTTAGTAGTTTAGTTTTGATTCATTATCTATCAGGGGACTTGTACAAATGCATTAATCTGATGATAATATTTGGAACCTTCAAACTGCACATGCCCTGATTATTTGGCTCAAGCGCTGAAGTTGCTACAGTAAACATACTCCAGAGTCGTTAGATCAGATTTACTCTTGGAATATAAACTGTTTTACTGATAAATACTAGCTCAAAGTTAATAAACGTTAACATCTGATATAAGTAAAACGGCTCACTTTGATGATTATGCTCAAATACAATCGTTTTTGTTTCTATTTCTAAGAATAAACTCAAACTTTGCTGTAGCCACCCATTCTGCTGAGTTGCATTGTGTACTTTTCTGGTGTAGGGTCGGTCAGATGTTTTGCTCCATGAAGACGTCATTGCTTTGTCTGGAATGTTTCACAGTATGGCATTAAACCGTTCTATCTTCATGGAGGCCAAACCAGGCTGAGTTACAGGTTTTTCCTCTGTATTTTGAGCTATAAAACCACCTGTAATTTAATAAATGTAAGGTAGAGCTGTTTAATGTTATACTGTGGAAGATTCTAGGCAGAAACATGCAGATGACAGACCCCCAACCAAAAAGTTACATAGTGCACCTTTAAATGTATTCATATCAGACAAAACACATTATAAACATGTTTAAAAGAGTTAAAAGATAGGACAGTGTTGGCAAAGGGCTACAGCTGGACACCTACTGTATATAGCAACCTTAACCCTAGAGCACTATCTCCGGGTGATTTTCACCCGAGCAAAAGTATTTACATGATTTTCAATATGTTGCATTTTTCTGGGTGTCATGGGTCCCTGGGGAGCTTCATCATTGTTTTTGACATCTTTGAAGGTGTAGGTGTTTCCCTGCCCCAAAGCCCACTTTTTCCTACAGGCTTTCGGCTGATTTTCACTCGGCGATAGTGAAAGAGGAATGTAAGAATGTAATGAATTTAATGTAAGAGGATGTAAGGAACAGGTAAGTAAGAGTGGTCCTGGAATGTGTCTCTATCCTTATTTAAGAAGAAGAAGTGACTTTATTGATCTCACACTGGAGAAATTCTTCTCTGCATTTTAACCCATCCTATATATATACATATATATTAGGAGCAGTGGGCAGCACACATTAGGGCGCCCGGGGACCATCTCCATGATCTTCTTGCTTCGGCTTGGTCAGGACCTAAGCTAGAGTACCTATGGTGCATGTTTTGGGTTGGTGGGGGAAACCGGAGTGCCCGGAGGAAACCCACCCAGACACGGTGAGAACATGCAAACTCCACACAGAAAGGCTCGGGCGACCCGGGGATCAAACCCAGACCATGCATGCAAACTCCACACAGAACACACACGGAAAGGTCTGGGCGACCCGGGGATCGAACCCGGAACCTTCTTGCTGTGAAGCAAGAGCGCTAACCACTCTGCTACCGTGCCGCCAAGTGCAGTGGTTATGAATAAATATCACAAAGTGCTGATTTCAAAGGGAATTCTTATGGTGAAAACTATATTTTAGTCACTTTTACTCACTGAAAAAATACTATTTTTTGTTCCTCTCTCCTGCAACTGTTCAGGTGTCGAGGAGTCTGAGCTTCACCAGGGAAGTCTCACATGTCCCAGGAATGGGTGGACCAAACACCAAGTTTATAGTATCAAGGATCATTATTATATATATATATATATTTTTTTTTTTGAAATTTTTTGTTCTCAAATTTTTCAGAAATTTTGGAGCATGTTTTTAGGGTCTTCCTATGTTTTTCCATTTTGTTACACATACCACAGTTGAAAATAAATATTTTCATATTTAATCTCTTCTTTATGACAATCTTTGTTGGGTATATTATATCGGGTAAAAATGACCCGGCAAATGTGATGGTGTTACTTCTTATAGAGAAAGTGTTCTGGGGTTAATATAGCAACACCTAATACTTTGCACAATAATTATGATTTTAAAACTAAAAATAATAAATTTTTTGGTTAGAATGAATGTTTAAACTGTCGGAAAAATGCCATCCTTGTGCTCATCATTGGAAAGCTTAGAATCTACACTTTCAGAATCTGTGAACAACTCAAAACGCCTCCGGGACCCAGAGACATTTGTTGGTCACAAATGTCTCTGGGTTTTGGCTGGAACAGGGCTGTTTTAATCACTGCTACTTCCTGTATTTTTCAACTTTTTGTTTTCAACTTTTCTTCACAAACTGCCACTTAAATGATAGAAAACTATGATGGATATTTACCATCCCACCAACTTGCATAATTACAAAAACAAATGAATCGTCAAATGCACTTCAAGCTTGTATTTATATATTTTTGATACGTGTCTGTGTGTCTGAGCTTTTTGGGTGTAAATCAAAGCCTTTTGGTAGTTGGACATTAGTTGCGGTTGGACAGATGGAGCAGCGGAGATGTGTTTTCATGGTTTGAATCCGAGACTTCAAAGAGACGCACTAATCTGTCCCTGTCCGAACTGAAGCTGCAGTCAGTTCAAGGAGGATCCACACGAAGCAACAGTGGAAATCACCCCAGGCATTCATGTGGGACCATTTTTATGAAGATAAACTCAGATTAAGCCCAGTCATCTGTGGCTTTGTTTCTCATCACTCATTCTTTTGATAAATAAATTCAACAAAGAGAAAGGCTACAAAACGTGGACACGACGCAGGATGTTAAGGGCTAGTAATGTTGTTTCTGATTTAAATGTTGTAGGGAAAACAAAATACAATTAATTCTTGCAAGTAGAGCAACAGTGGAAGGCCAATAAAAGTGAGAAATTTGGATATACAAGAGGTAGGGACACAATTTGAGAATACTGTTTTACCATTAAACCCAACGGGCATGTAGCTTTCTATGCATATACAGTCAGGCCCATCGACAGAAATTTGGGGGCTCGGACAAGACGCCACAAAACAGAAATTCACGGGAAAACGGTCTATTTCTGGGCCCTTAAAACTCTGGGGCCCCAGACAACAGACCACTTTATCCCTCCCCTGTCTACTGCCCTGTATACAACTATTGGTAATTTTCAGATTCTATAAATGTCATACTCCCAGCTAAAGACATATTTCCTTATAGATAACATTGTATTTTCGTAATAAATATCTAAAAGGTAAACTCACATTTACCTGCTCCCTGTCTGTATTACATGTTAGTAATACTGTTTTTACATGATCCAAAAACTTTAATTTTGTCTTCTTATGTACGAGATAAAAGGAGAAATTCAATTTGTCAACTGGACAAAGTTTGGTCGAAAACGTTTCGCCGCTCATCCGAGAGGCTTCGTCAGCTCTGGTTCTAGTGCTGGTTAGACCCTGTTTATATCTAGCTGCCGGGAAGAGCTCCCTACACTGAAATACACTGAAATTCAGTGTAGGGAGCTCCTCCCTGCAGCTAGATATAAACAGGGTCTAACCAGCACTAGAACCAGAGCTGACGAAGCCTCTCGGATGAGCGGCGAAACGTTTTCGACCAAACAAACTTTGTCCAGTTGACAAATTGAATTTCTCCTTTTATCATGGATTCTAGCTGGACGACTGAGGGACTCTTCACGCTCTTCTTATGTACATTAACTTCTTGGGTTCTTTTTAAAGACAACACAGTAGGAGGTGGATATGACATGTTTTGACTGCTGCTGCATGGCATGTTCAGGTGTTGGTTATGACTTGTTCTGTATCAGCTGAGAACGTTTGCAGAGAACGTTATAATAATAATAATAATAATAATACATTTTATTTATATAGCGCTTTTCAAGACACTCAAAGACGCTTCACAAATCATAAAAGAATAAAATTTACAGAATTTACAACATAAAATCAAACATTTAAAATATCACAAAATTTACAAAATAAAATCAAACATTAAAAGCAATTTTAAACAGGTGGGTTTTGAGTTCTTTTTTGAAGGTGGGGAGATCAGAGCAGTCACGGAGGGGTTTGGGCAGTGAGTTCCAGAGGGTGGGGGCAGCGATGGAGAAGGCTCTGTCCCCCCAGGTTCGGAGCTTGGTCCTACAGGGCAGGGACAGGAGGTTGGAGCTGGAGGAGCGGAGGGAGCGAGATGTGGTGGTGGAGCAGGTCTGTGAGGTAAGGAGGGGCCAGGTTGTGAAGTGCTTTGAAAGTGATGAGAAGAATTTTGAAGTGGATGCGCTGAGGGACGGGGAGCCAGTGGAGCTTGTGGAGGACAGGGGTGATGTGTTCACGTGAGCGGGTGTGGGTGAGGAGCCGGGCAGCGGAGTTCTGAATGTACTGTAGTCTGTTGAGGCTTTTGGATGGTGTACCGTAGAGGATGCTATTGCAGTAGTCGATTCTGGATGTGATAAATGCGTGTATGAGAGTTTCAGCGGCAGAGAAGGTGAGTGATGGGCGGAGACGGGCTATGTTTTTGAGGTGAAAGAATGCAGTCCGGGTTATGAATTTGACGTGGGGTTCAAATGAAAGAGTGGGGTCGAGGAGCACACCGAGGTTACGGATGAGTGGGGATGGAGAGAGTGTGGTGTTGTCGAAGTGCAGGGTGAAGTGTTGTGAGGATTTGGTGAAGTTGTGTGGACCGATGATGATAAAGTCTGTTTTGTCGCTGTTTAGTTTAAGGAAGTTGTGGTTCATCCAGTTTTTGATGTCTGTTAGGCAGTGGGTGAGAGTGGAGTGGATGCTGGGGTTGATGGATGTTGTGGAGATGTAAAGTTGTATGTCGTCAGCGTAGCAGTGAAAGTGGAGACCGTGACGACGAATGATGTTGTCGAGGGGGAGGATGTAGAGAATGAAGAGGAGAGGACCAAGCACCGAACCTTGGGGGACTCCTTGCTGCAGGGGGGCTATGGAGGAGGAGCAATGGTTTATGTGTATGAACTGTTGCCGGTTTGTGAGGTAGGACTGGAGCCAGAAGAGAACGGAGCCGGTGATGTTGAGTGAGTTTTTGAGGCGGGACAGGAGGATGGAGTGGCTGATTGTGTCGAAGGCTGCAGTGAGGTCCAAGGGGATGAGGATGGAGAGGTGGCCGGAGTCGGAGGAGAGGAGGAGGTCGTTTGTGATTTTGAGCAGAGCTGTTTCGGTGCTATGTTTAGGACGGAAGCCGGACTGGAAGGGTTCGTAGAGACTGTTGGAAGTGAGGTTCATGTTAAGAGTAGGCTCAAGACCTACGTGTTTATTTTTTTTAATTATTATCCTTTTATTATCCCTGAAGGGAAATTTGTCCTCTGCATTTGACCCATCCTTTTGTTTTTAATTAGGAGCAGTGGACACCACATGACTGCGCCCGAGGACCCATCTCCATGATCTTGTTTCTTAGGCTTGGTCAGGACCTCAGCTGGAGGATTTTACCTGGAGCATGTTTTTGTGTTGATGGGGGAACCGGAGTGCCCGGAGGAAACCCACCCAGACACGGGGAGAACATGCAAAGTCCGCACAGAAAGGCCCAGGCGACCTGGGGATCGAACCCGAGACGTGAGTGGTAGCCACTCAGCCACCGTGCCGCAGCCACCCAGCTTGGCCTTTGATTGAAATTGTATACTTTTACTTGTTTTTATTATTCATGTTTTATTGTATTTATTTATTCTAGGCGCATTATTAGCGTGAACTCATATTCCGTCAGTGTGAGGTCCAGAAAAAACACTTTTTTGCACCACCAGTGAGAGTCCGGCCAACCCAGCGTGGACGAGCAGCAAAAAATTGTTTATTTCGCTTCTCCGCTGTTTTGCTGATCATAGTCCTGGTCATGTGCATTATCTAGCACCAGCTTAAAGGTTTATTTGAAATTACTTCTTGAGCACTTAACCTATTAGGACAAATATGTCGCTGGCGTAATCATGGTAAATGCCACAAATGAAGGATTGACAACATCAAAAGTGTTATGTATTTAAGACACTAATATCTTTCACGTTACAAAGTTGACTAATTAAATATAAATGTACAAAGTTTTCTCTCGTTAACTTGATTTTATTTTGATGTTTATTGTGCAAACTTCCGGTCCTGATCGGCCTCACACTGGAGGTACGTCTGACACTGGAGCCTACACAGGAAGAGGTCCCACGCTCTGGAGGTCTGCAGCCAGACCTTCTTGGTCCCGTGAGCTCCTGGTGGAGGGATGTTGCTTGGACCTATTCTCTTCCCTGGGCCCTGTGGCGGTTCCTAACCCTAACCCAGGCTCTCTGCTCTTGGTGTAGACCAGGGGTGTCAAACTGTTCCACAAAGGGGCCGGTGTGGCTGCAGGTTTGCTTTCCAACCAAGCAGCAGCACACCAGACTTGACTCATTTAATCAACCGATCTCAGTCTTCAGACAGTTGAAGGTGTGGCCTTGGTTGGTTGGAAAGAAAACCTGCAGCCACACCGGCCCTTTGTGCAACAGTTTGACACCCCTGATGTAGCCGGCTCCTCTGATGATGCCCTCTCAACTGGTTCGCCTGTATTCAGCCTCACATTTTACTATGTGTAGTTTTATGTATTTTAGCATGTTAGTGTGTGTGTGTGTGTGTGTGTTACTGTTTGGGTTGTTTGGTTGTGTGGTGTCAGGCAGCTGTGGGGGGCTGGTTGGGTGGGTGGAAAGAAATGTTAAGACTGTTTTTAATCACTGTAAACCACTTTGTGTTAAATTTTTTGTATGAAAAGTGCTTTATAAATAAAGTTTGATTGATTGATTGATCAGCTGTTACTTCCTGTAGGCGTGGTCCTCGATCCACTGACCTGGAGAACAAGTTCAAACACTTCAAAACTGTCACCATCAGGAAGTAACAACAGGTGATAAACAGCACGTCACCACCAGCACCACTGACAGGTCTGAATATGCAGCAGCAGCAGCCCAAACATGTCAACACAGTAAACACACCTCCTACTGTATTGTCTTTAAAAAGAACCCAAGGTAAATACACCTCCTACTGTATTAAAAACCCAAAAAGTTTATGGTTTGACATAAATTATATAATCTGACAAAACAATGGACATTTCGCATAATTCTTCTATAGGTTGTACTTGGTGCTCTCTTGTCTTCTAGTTGTGTAAAGCACTTTGAATTACACTTGACACATACACTTTCCTCTCCTACACAATAAAATATGCATAAAAATATTAAGGATCTGCATTTAAATGAAGTAATAACTCTTAAAGGTGAAATATATAACTTTTCTACTTTTCTCAGCGGATCTCTCCAACAAATCTCCTCAGGGAATGTTCTAAATGATATATATATTTTTAATATCTATCTCCATGGTAAAAGGAAGGTAAGGTTTGTGGGTCAAATTGTTCAATATGCAGTATTGATAAGCAATTAAAACGTGTAATTGAATAAATGTACAATACATTTTATAGTAGGTTTAAAGCCAAATCATGGAGATTCAGTCTCTTGCTATTTTTACTACGTATTTAGAATTTATTATACAATTTCTCTTTGTTTTTATAATATGCTGTGAGCTACTGAGTGCTAATAATTGTAGTAATAAGACCGTCAGTAAGCAAGGTGTTGGTGGACTCTACACCACCACCAGAAAAGTTACACAGTGCACCTTTAGTGTTGTAGTAAGTGTAGTACTGGTTAATCCAGGGGTGTCAAAAATCCAGGGGCCAGATCCAGCCCTCCAAGACCTTTAATCTGTCCCTCAGCTGATTTTCTATTAAAAATATTTTAATTATATTTAAATTTTTTATTAAAGTATTGGTAATTTTCTGCGCAGTTTAGCATAGCAGCGTCTCCAGCGCCTCTGTGCATGGCCCCTCCCACCAGAGCAGCACAAATGAAGACTCGCCTCTTTCCAAACGCTCTTAAAGGACCATCGTTTTGACTGTTGACCGTGACACCCTCATCAGCAAAATGTCAAAAATGAGAAAAGTGGACGCCAACTGCAGGATTTTCCAATTTTTTTTTTACTAATTCCTATTTGTTGACAGAAGTGAATGGGAAACCTGTACGCTTGTGTTGAAATTGTATTTTTCTTAAAGGTCCCATGGCATGAAATTTTCACTTTCTGAGGTTTTTGAACGTTAATGTGAGCTCCCCTACCCTGTTTAGGCGCTCCCCCATGGTTAAAAGTTGCGAAATGTCTAAACTGAGCATTTGCGATCCTTTTCTGCGTTAGAAAAAAATCAGAGATCAAACGGGCGATTTTGAACAAGGAAACTTATTGACGTCAGCTCGAAAAAAGAAATGCAAATGCAGTTCCACCCCCGTCTGTCTGTACTCAGCGTCTCTGTAAATCACGCCCAGAGAGTTTGGACTGCGGAGGAGCTACGCAATGCAAAATGCGTTTTTTTTATTTGCCTGGAGGAACTTGCGAGTGTTTCTAGGCTCGGAAGTCCTTTATCTGAGCCTGTGGATATCTGAAACAGCAGTGGTTTAATTTTATTTTCTGTGGAAATGTGTTTATTTTTCAATGGAACGCTTCTCATCTCTCCCCCCGTGCAAAAACACGGAAGTGGGTCAGAGCGGAGCGGAGAGCTTGGCCACGCCCCCACCCCCTACTATAGGCCATCTCTGTCCTCCTCATTTGCATTCAAGCAACAACGCCCATAATGGAGTGTTCCAGAGTGACATTTATGACTCTCTCATCTTATCTCTGTTTCTCATGCACTGAGTGTTGATTTTGAAGAAGGATTCATTTAC
>JAVJIX010000022.1:1182500-1192500 GCA_036785185.1 Paratrypauchen microcephalus | reverse complement strand
AGATGAATAAGCCTGGACTCTCTTATAGAAAATATGAAAATAAAATAAATGAAAAGCTGCTCCTATATTACTTTGCTTATGTATTAGCTGCATGGATACAGTAATGCATATATTATAGACCAAAAAAGTTACACTGTGGCTTTAAGTGATCCAAAAAACACAGTTTTGGTTCTGTAAATGAAATGATTTGATCCAAAAAATATTGTGTGTATCGTCTTTCGAGAAATGTGGACTCCAGGTCATAAACACAGGGCTAGAACAGGTTGCAAAATCATAATCTCAAAAAGTTCAATATTGAAATTGGTAAATTTGCCAAGTTCCGGGCATGTCCCACCGGGAGGAGGCCCCGGGGAAGACCCAGGACACGCTGGAGGGACTATGTCTTTCGGCTGGCCTGGGAACGCCTTGGGTACTGGAGGAGCTGGAGGAAGTGTCCGGGGTGAAGGAAGTCTGGGGGTCCATGTTTAGGCTGCGTCCCATTACTCTGTTTTACCCCTTTGTCTTAGCCCTGCCCCTTGGTTTTGCGCGTTCATGTGAGGGCAAGGGGAGTCCAGATTCTAATTTTGATCAAGGACTCGGGCCACCACCTCGGGATACATACCCCTTGAAACGAAGTAAGCTCTCGACCTTGAAACGAAGGGGTACGCCTACAAGCTCAGGCCGGTTTTTGGGATCAAGATGGCAGCGTCACATCGACCAGCCAAGGAGTCTCATAAATGTACCGTACTTTTCGGACACTCACACTCACACTTCAGATCCTGCGGCTTATAGTCAGGTGCGGCTTATGTATGGATTAATTCTTTATCAAGACCTTATCAAATAAGTGAGGAGAGTTCATGAATTAATGAAGCCTTGTTTTAGCCACTTAAAATCTCCTACAGGTATCAACAGTTCTGTGAGATTGAGTTCAGGGGGTTTACCCTTAAAGTTAAACTTGAAACTTTATTTTAAGGCTTCCAGAGGCTACAGGCTGGCCATTTTACAATTGTTTTACTGCCGTGTTTCTGCCGTGTTACTGCCGTAGGCGCTGTTCGAAAAAAGCATGTACCGGTATTTACGTTAATTACAATAAAAAAAAAATCCTTTTGTGTACCATCTATCTGTGTAAATATCTCAAGTTACAATGTGGACACCTGCGGCTTATAGTCAGGTGCAGCTTATATATGTACAAATCTTAATTTAAAAAAAATTTGGTTGGTGCGGCTTATAGTCAGGTACGGATTATAGTACAAAAAATACAGTATTTTCAGCAGTTGTAGATATTGATTAACAGTTTAGCATGGTTTACAATTATGACGCTTATGTTCTACGTTACTTTTAATGAACTGTTGTTGCGGTGTCTGTTTAGCCGACGTTATCGTTTTCGTCCAACTTTTTTTTTTTTGTCTTTATTTGAAAAGGGTCAATGTACAGAGACATTAAGCTCATAAAACAAAGACGATCTGCACCAGATTACAGCTGCATAGCTAGTTTCCATTTGCAGTCTCTATTACATTAATAAATGACAGTGAAATATCTCAATCAACAATAAGAAACATTCACACTGACACATTCTCACACCTCGCCACACACAGGAACACAGATAAAGACACTCTCACATAATCACACATACATGTTCAATGCAAAACACCATACAAGGCACACATTTCAAAAATAACTACGAGTATTTACAAAATCTTCATCTTTTAAATTTCATATTGACAGTCTTTACGTGGCCTACTGTATATCAAATAACAATAGAAACGCTGTTAAACGCATATATAAACAAGCTAGTTTTTTTGTCGAGCTGAGGTCCCCGATAATCCTTGACATCGCAAACGGTAATCGAGTGGTGTCCCATTTCTTAGGGGAACATTCGTACCCCGAGCCCTCTCAGCTCAGTATCGAGGAGCAAGACAAAGACGTAGATAAAGGGGACGGGGTAAGAGAGAGTAATGGGACACAGCCTTAGACTGATGCCCACAAGACCCGGCCCGGAATAAGCAGAAAAAAATTGAGATATGGATGGTATTAGTCCAGATCGGCAACTGTCATGTCCATTTACCTGTTTAAATCCAGGCTCAAATCTATTCAGACTGGCTTTTAACCTCTGATAATGCAACGACACCTTGCACAATTTGTTTTATTTCATGCGTTTTTTTATATTGTGTTGATTTTCTTGTGTCGTAAAAAGCTCTGTAAATAAAGACGCCATGTGACCTAAACCCTAACAAATAATGGCCAGGGGCATTGGGCATTTCAAGATCCCCATCAATTATTACTACTGCAATACAGTACATTTAAAAGTACATTACAAAATCTTTGAAAACTGTACTTTGTGTGTGCAACTTTGTGTCCCTCAGTCGTCCAGGTATTGTTGTGTTGGCTCAACCGACCCGTGGCTATGAAGTCGTTGATGCTTTGAAACATTTCTTTTGGAACTAGAAATGTTATCTTGTTTAGTAAGCTGTCTATTTTAAATTGTAAGTTTTCAATGTCATAATTGAGACGTCTGATTCTAAGGCTGAGTATCTCTCTCAGGTAACGCTGGGTTAACCTGTCTGCCCTTTGCCCTGGTTCCGGTGCTTTCTTCTGTAAAGCCTTGGGAATAAGCCGACATCTAAGGTTAAAGCGTAAATGATTCCTCTTCTCTGCTAACCTTTTTGTGTCCTTTTTCAGCTTTCTTACCAGTCCAACGATGGCTGGCTCATAGTTGTTCTTAGGATATGGTAAATGACCAAATTTTTATACAGCGCTTTTCCACCTTCAAGGCACCTAAAGTGCTTTACAACAAGGAACCACTCACCCATTCCCACACCGGTGTACACAGACACTGGGGACGAGGTAGGTTAAAGGAATATTAACGTTTTTACAGTCTGAACCTTATTTCGGTAATAAAACAATGTCATTTACTCACCCATTGTACTTTGGTGTCATTTGGAGCATTTCCAGAGAGTTGCAGTCACCAAATGACACAAACTTTAGCACTTTTCAGATGACAAAAGCTCAATTTTAGTCTGCACTTTTGCTGGAGTCAAAAGTGGCCTGTATTACGATATCCATCCATGTTTTCGATTGGATGACGCATTCACAGCTGATTTGCAGATAACACGATGCTCTCAACTCTCGGTTACAGTCATAAACATGTCCGCTTGAGAAAACCCGAAATCGTGCATTTATCCCAGTTGTGAAAACCAAATGACAGCTTGGACGAAGTTGAGTTTCCACAAGCTTCCTCGTCACAATCCGGAGTTATTGAAGCTGTGCCTAGTTGCTTTGAAAATGGACCCAAACACGAAAACATGGATGGATATTATATTACAGGCCACTTTGGACTCCAGCGAAACTGTAGTCTAACATTGAGCTTTTGTCAGCTGAAAAGTGCTAAAGTTTGTGTCATTTGGTGACTGCAACCCCGTGCCCCGAGCACTCACGTTACGGATATCGCTAAACTACAAAATGCTCCAAATGACTCCGGGTGAGTAAATGACGTTGTTTTATTACCGAAATAAGGTTCAGATTGTAAAAACGTTAATATTCCTTTAAGTGTCTTGCCCAAGGACACAACGGCAGCATTCATCTGTGGGAGCTGGAATCGTACCGCCAACCTGTGGGTCAGTGGATCTGACCGCTCAACCAATGATGTTTTTTTTTTTTTATGTCAAGAGCAGGATTCAAACCGCCAACCTTTGGATCAGTGGACAAACGCTCTACCAGCTGAGCTACTGCCGCCCAAGACGTGTGTAGAAATCCCTCAGTCGTCCAGTCGTGTGAAATCCGTCATGTGCCCTCAAATGCAAAGGCGTCCAACGAGAGGCGTTTGGCGTGATTCTGACAGTGTTCTGAACCCTGCATTACTGTTGTCTTTAAAGGGATAGTGCGTTTTTTTTTTTTAATGTGAATCTGTATGGGTTTCCTTCTAAAAGTGTCGTGCATTAACACTGGCTTACCTCTGACAGTCTTGTCTCAGCCCGGTTCTGCTCGGGTTCTGGAGCTCACGTAATTAGGTCCGGTAAGTTAGCGGGGACAGTTAATAAAGCTTGTTTTTCTTCGCAAAACAACATTTGTCCAAAAAGTGATATATATTTCCGTCACAAACAGTTGTCCGAAAAAATCCAGCAGCCTAATTTGCATTTGCATATTTTCTCCAAATTCGTATCAATGTGCCCACGTTAGCTCTATTAGCCTGTTCACTTGTTAGCGGATGTTTACGGCGGATGCGGCACGGCGACATTGTTTACAAGTGAACAGGCTAGGCTAGGCTAGGCTACGCGCGTAGTGATACAACACCGAGAGAAAAGAGCATCATGCGAATTAGGCTGCTGGATTTTCTCGGACAACTGTTTGTGACAGAAATATACAGTGGTACCTCACCTTACGAAATTAATTCGTTCCAGAAGTGGTTTCGTAACGTGAAAAATTCGTAAGTTAAGTAGCTATTTCAATGGAAAAAGCCTGATTCGTTCCAAGGCCCCGATCCAAGTTTTTTTTTTTTTATAGTGTAACTTTTTTTTATAGTGTAACATTGTGTTCTGGGTCCTGCGTCCTTTTCTCACATTTGTCTCTCGTTTAAACACTCAAACTTTCATAGATTTTCAACAAAATTATTAATAGTGAAGTGTGGGGGGGAGAAGAGTGCGCTCTGACACGTGAGATAGCGCACATGTCCCGGCGTGGAGCTGACAGCAGGTCTAGACCAAGGTCTAAACCAGGTCTAGACCAAGGTCTAAACCAGGACTAAACCAGGACTAGACCAGGTGGATTAAAGCGCCGCGCGTGGGTCTATTTCCTGGTTTCATTTTGAGTCACAGCTGAGGCGAGCCGCTGCTCTAGACCTGCCCGCGTAAGGTGCTCACAGAGCGGCATGGACAGAACCGTGAGGTCGGCCTCTTCAAGACCTCCAGGCCGGTGACCGGGACAATCCCCGGACCCATGCCCGCTTAGGGAGCTCTTAAGGCGGGCTGGCAGTGTCCCCCTGCGTCCCTGGATGTCTGGGGCTCCGTGCCTGGAGTGGCCCTGGAGAGCAGGTCTAGACCGCAGCTCTTGCATGCGAGCAGCGGCTCGCCTCAGCTGTGACTCGAAACAAAACCAGGAAATAGACCCACGTGCGGCGCTTTAATCCACCTGGTCTAGTCCAGGTCTAGTCCAGGTTTAATCCTGATTTAGTCCAGGTCTAGACCTGCTGGCAGCGCCGGGTCAGCTGTCACACATGCCGCTATCACACGTGTCAGAGCGCACACTTCTCCCCTCTCCCCCTTCCCCCCACACACTTCACTATTAATACTTTTGTTGAAAATCTATGAAAGTTTGAGTGTTTAAACAAGAGACAAATGTGAGAAATCTGAGAAAATGTAATGTGTGTATAATGTGTGTGACTGAGCGTGCATTATTTGAATTTTTGAGATTTCGCGTTTCGTAACTTGAAATTTCATTCGTATCTAGAGACCAAAATTTACCGTGAAGGCGTTTCGTAACTTGAAATTTTCGTTTGTTGGGTCATTCGTAAGGTGAGGTACCACTGTATATAACTTTTTGGACAAATGTTGTTTTGCGAAGAAAAACAAGCTTTATTAACTGTCCCCGCGAACTTACCGGATCTACTTACGTGAGCTCCAGAACCCAAGCAGAACCGGGCTGAAACGAGACTGTCAGAGGTAAGCCAGTGTTAATGCACAACACTGTTAGAAGGGAACCCATACAGATTCACATAAAAAAAACGCACTATCCCTTTAATGCTTTGATGCACTCTGTAATATTGTATGTAAATGACACATATCGATATAAGCACCTTCTAAAAATCTGAAAATGTCACAGTGCCATTATAACCCCTGTGCAGAGCTTAGGTAATTCAATAAAAAGGATAACGAAAAGAAAACAAATCAAACTTATTATATAGCCTCGTTCCTTATGTTCGGAGACTTTAAGTAAACATCTAAGCAACAACTTTGTGCTCGTCTCTTGGCACTTTGTCACTTTCCTTTGACTTTGCACAGCCACTGGTGTTGATTGGGCGTCGTGTCATTGTGTCGTCGTGTCATTGTGTCGTTGTGTCGTTGTGTCGTTGTGTCACACGTGTCTAAAAATAAAGTTCATTCTAATTAAGCTGTATCTCTTCACTTTGCGTCTGTACTGCACCAAGGTTATTCCAGTTAACAAAGACGAACGAATAAACTAAAACTGAAAAAATATTTTCGTTAACTGAAATAAAAACAATTAAAAGAAAAAAAACTATAACTGAAACGGTATTGTGTGTTTACAAAACTAACTAAAACTAACTGAAATTATAGATAAATTGCTCTTTATTTTCATCTTTGTCAGTTTATTTACAAGCTTTGGATTGCTATAAAATAAATGTGGAAGTTTTGGTGTGTATTTTTATTTGTTTTTGCACTTAAGGCTGCAGCTTGTGGACCGCTTTGGTTGTTGTCGGGGTAAACCTGAATAAATGTTTTAAAATTATATTTGTTTGTTGTACGTTCGATAGCACAATACTTTCTTTTTGAATCCTGCACTTGACAAATAACAAATTATAACCCCAAAACTAAAACTAATAAAAACTAAACTAAAAATGAGCACTTACAAAAAAACAAACAAAATATCTAACTAAAACTATCAGAGCCGCTCTAAAAACTAATTAAAACTAACCGAATTAGAGGGAAAAAAAAGTCAAAACTAAACTAAACTATAATGAAAAATCCAAAACTATTATAACCTTGTACCGTACCTGGCCTTGTTTGGCGTTCTCGCACACAAACGTCTCGTAGGGGCTGGCGAGCTCCGGAGGAAACTCGTTGATGTCGAGGACGTGGACGGTCACAGCCACTCTGCTGGTCAGCACCGGGCTGTCTGCAGGAGACACACAGAAACGCTTTAGTCTGCTGACATCTGCTGGACACAGACGGGATTACAGGCTCACATTCAAACCCAACAGCAAATGAGTCTGAACATACAAAATATAAGAGACCGCTGCAAAATGATCGGTTTTTACTACTTATAAGTATGTGTTTGGGCAAAAGGAATATTTTTGTTTGAGTCTATAAACGACTGACAACATTTCCCCCAAATTCCAAATAAAAATATTATCGTTTAGAGCATTTATTTGCAGAAAATGACAAATGGTCCAAATAACAATAAAGATACAGGTTTCCAGACCTCAAACAATGCAAAGAAACAAGATCAAATTCATTTTAAAACAACAATACTAATTCAAAAGTTCAAAACTCCATGCAACGTAAAGGAAAGACTTATAACATCAAGGACTTCATTAATTGTTCCACTACTCATGTCATTTATGTGCTTATATTATGCCCTTGTGGTCTTATGTACGAGGGTCATTCAAGAAGTTCTAAGACAAATTAAAAAACAACTTTATTTCTGAAAGTAACAAAATTATTTTTCTACATAACATTCACCTAAGTCAATACACTTCTGTAAGCGATGTTTCCACCGAAAAATTCCTTCTTGATAGAATTCTGGAGCTTGTCTAGTCAACCAGGTCACAACCTCCCTCTTCGCTTCAAGTATGGACTGAAATCTTGTTCTTTTAAATGTTCCTTCAACTTTGGAAATAGTAAAAAAAAACATCCATAAACATTGCGCAAAGCTTCAATGATTTCTTTAGGTTTTCACTGAAGTTTTGTTAGAAATTTAATGTTTGCTCGGAGTTCAGATTGGCTCATTTCGGAGGGTCAAAAAAGTGGGTTGTGCAAATAACAAAGCTAGAATAACAAAGCTAGAATGCCCAAACTTGTCAAATGTGTTTATAAGTCATCAGCGGTACGATTCAAGGTCATTTTGTTGAACTAGTTCGACTCATTCTGAATTTATGGCATTTGTCTTAGAACTTTTTGAATGGCCCTTGTATGTTGCCAGACTAAACGTAATCTAAAGTTAAGAATTGCTGAACATAAGACAACTATTAGAAACAAAAAAATTTTGATTACGCTATAGGAGGAAGAGGAGGAAGAGAGGAGAGGAGGATGACGAGAGGAGGAAGAAGAGGAGGAGAAGGATAAAGGGAAGGAGGAGGAGGAAAAGGATGAAGAAGACGCTGAGGAGGAACTAGAAGACGAAGAGGAGGCGGAAGAAGAGGAGGAGGATGACTGAACCAGAGGAGGAGGGGGAGGAAGAGGATGAGGAGGTGGAAAAGGAAGAAGAGGAGGAGAAAGAGGAGGAGAAGATCAAGGTTAAGGAGGAGGAAGAAGATGAAGAAGAGGCTGAAGAGGAAGGGGAAGAAAAAGGGGAGGAGGAGAAACTAGAAGAAGAGGAGTAAGAAGAAGAGGAGGAGGTAGAAGAGGAGGAGAAGGGTAAGGAGGAGGGAGAGGATGAAAAAGAGGCTGAGGAAGGGGAAGAAAAAGGGGAGGAGGAGAAACTAGAAGAAGAGGAGTAAGAAGAAGAGGAGTAAGAAGAAGAGGAGGAGAAGGGGAAGGAGGAGGGAGAGGATGAAAAAGAGGCTGAGGAGGAAGGGGAAGAAGAAGAGGAGGCAGAGGGAGGAGGAGGAAGATGGAAACAGAGGAGAAGGGGCAGGAAGAAGAGGAGGAGAAACTAGAAGAGGAAGAGGAGACAGAAAAAGAGGAGAAAGAAGACAGAACCAGAGGAGGAGGGGGAGGAAGAGGAGGAGAAGGGGAAGGAGGAGGAAAAGGATGAAGAAGACGCTGAGGAGGAACTAGAATTCAAAGAGGAGGCAGAAGAAGAGGAGCTGCTGCCTCCCTGATCCACCTAATCCTGTGGGGGGGGAGGAAGAATAGAAGGAGGACGAGGAAGCAGAAGAGTAAGAAGAGGAGGAGAAAGAGGAGGAGAAGGATAAGGTTAAGGAGGAGGAGGAAGAGGCTGAGGAGGAAGGCAAAGAAGAAGAGGAGGAGAAACTAGAAGAAGAGGAGGAAGAAGAGGAGAAAATGGAGGAGGCAGAAGAAGAAGAGGAGGATGACTGAACCAGAGGAGGAGGGGGAGGAAGAACAGGAGGAGGAGGACAAAGAAGATGAGGAGGAAGAGGAGGCTAAGGAGGAAGGGGAAGAAGAAGAGGAGGCAGAGGAAAGAGGAGGAGGAGGAAGACGGAAACAGAGGAGAAGGGGGAGGAAGAAGAGGAGGAGAAACTAGAAGAGGAAGAGGAGGAGACAGAAGAAGAGGAGAAGGAAGACAGAACCAGAGGGGGAGGAAGAACAGGAGGAGGAGGAAGGAGGAGGAGGACAAAGAAGATGAGGAGGAAGAGGAGGAAGAAGATGCTGAGGAGGAAAGGGAAGAAGAAGAGGAGGCAGAGGAAAGGGGAGGGGGGTAACAGGCTCAAACAACTTTTAAGGAGGGAAGCCTACTGGATTAATGAACAATTGAACCTGGTGGACTGAATGAAGCACAGGATTTGAGCTGCTTTTTGTAAATAATTACTTGTAAATATTGCCTGTGTGGTGTGTAAATAGCGTGTTAATATATTCATGTTGTGGTTGTGTGATTGTCCAATTCCGAATACTCTGCACTGGTCTGCGTTTGTAATGTTAACTTGTGATATTTTAAAAAAAAAAGAAAAGAAAATTCTCTATATATTACTGTAGGTACACTGGATGATATGTCTGTTTTTCTACTGCGTGAAAAGTCCCTCAGTCGTCCAGGTAGAATCCATGATAAAAGGAGAAGTTCAATTTGTCAACTGGACAAAGTTTGTTTGGTTGAAAACGTTTCGCCGCTCATCCGAGAGGCTTCGTCAGCTCTGGCCCTCATGCTGGTTAGACCCTGTTTATATCTAGCTGCAAGGGAGGAGCTAGCTTCCCTGAACAAAGCTCTGAACCTATCCCAGCTTCTCTCTTTTGTTTTCCGAATTCCTCTGGCGTCTTGTATTAGCATATCTATAAGCCCTAGGCGGCGCTCACTACACTGACATAGCTCTGAAACTATCAACTAATCTGTCTCTTTGTATTTCAAATTTCTCTGGCGTCCAATTGGTTTCGGTTTCCCCAGTGAGCGCTATATTGGGGAAACCAAGCAGCCACTTCACAAGAGGATGTACCAAAACAGGCGGGCGGGCCAGAGT